>OZ024786.1:3254568-3350407 GCA_964017065.1 Haliclona indistincta | reverse complement strand
CGGTGTGATGACTGGAGACACCAGCTTGTACTTTAATATCTCTGTCTACAACAGCACTAGACAATTCTTGCTCTTCAAAATTTATCAGGTGATGACTTTTCTGTAACATCATTAACTCTTAGTCATGTAGCTTGTCTCTCCCTCAGACTGGTTTATGTCTGTTTATAGCTACTGCTGTCAACAGGTATGGCAGTTCACAAGAAAGTGAAGAAGCTAACATCACTATCAGTGAAGAAGTTGAGATAGAATTTGCTATGACATGATTACTGTAAAGCTGGTATTTTTCGTGATCTAGATTTTACGATTTGAATAATTAAGCGAATTGTTATCGAAATCCTATTTTTTAATTGAATTGTTCTGCTAGTGAAATTTAAGTACAAGTAAAAGATACCAGTTCTACAATAACTCAATTTATGTCAGACACATGTATTTGTGTGTGCTTAGGACTTTACGTATAGATGACTTCGGTGTTAACTCTCACCTCATTAAACGCGAGGCAATCTTGGTAGGCGTGCCTAGGTCGAGCGTTTAAGTTACACCCCTTTGGGGTCAGTGCTGCCTTCTTTCCGTGTATTAAAGCAAGAAAACTATAAAATCAGAGGTCTGGGTTGCTTGAAGAGCGATTACTACTCCCAACCTTTAAATCTGAGGCCTGAAGAGCGGCGGCTACACCCAAAAGCCACGCCGTAGTACAGGCGTGGCTCTTGGGTGTACCAATCGCTCGTCAGGCCTCAAATTTGTAGTTTCGGAGTAGTAATCGCTCTTCAAGCAACCCAGACCTCTGATTTTATAGTTTTCTTGCTTTAATACACGAAAGAAGGCAGCACTGACCCCAAAGGGGTGTAACTTAAACGCTCGACCTAGGCACGCCTACCAAGATTGCCTCGCGTTTAATGAGGTGAGAGTTCACACCGAAGTCATCTATAGTCACAATCTATATATACGCAGTATTCTTTCTTTTTTGTACCCTATAGTGGCTGCAGTAGTTCCATACAATCATAATTTATTAGGTGGAGTGAGTGTACGTTGTGGTGGCATGTGGTCATCTTTATACTAGCAGTGAGTTTGTTTGTCACTGTGATTGTGTACTGTCTTGTCGGCAACAAGAAAAAGAAGTAAGCATTGTCAAGTGAGAATCCAACTGTTGCACTCTATATATATAGCTACACTATACTATCTTGAAGCAAAGAACTATGTAACCAAAGCTCTCTGATATGCAGAAAAAAGAATAGATGTACATGCCTAAGCTCAGAAAGCATTATCATGCAGTGTCACTCTGTACCCAATTAACTATAATTATCATAATGGGAAAATATAGTCACACATTAGCAAAGCTCCATCTTGTCTGTACATAAGCTCTTACTATTGATCCAGTAGCAAGTTCTGCCCATTTGTTTTATTCTCCAGGTAAGCGGCCTTGAAACAGACCAACCAAGTTCATAATGAATCTTTACAGAGTACTGGGAGGAAGTGTTTCTCAATCAATTGAATTGAAGAACAACAATGTTTACAGTGCAACGAAGACAATAGCCTATAAGATCCAGCCGATTGAAAACAATAGTAACGTTGGTTACGAAAGAGCAGCATGCACCTCATACTATAGAGCCGCCTTATGACAATGTGCGCATTACTAGTCTACTATAATTATATGACAAGTTTGCAATGTTACAAATTGGTCATAGTAATTCTTGAAGTAATAAAATGACACAGTTTTACTGCATGCGACGAGGCCCGTCCATTTACGCTTGGATCAGCTAGAGCAAAGTGCAAAAACAGCAAAAATTCATATCGGTTGAAGAGTTTTCCACAGCTAGGTACGCACAACCCAAGGTCACACCACCTCCTTGTTCCAATGGAAGATTTTTTCCGAAGGGTTTCGAGTGATATTCGATCAAGTTTCTCACGCTTCTATGTCCACGGGAGTTGGCGTTAGCGATCCCAACAACATACTTGTTATCTGAGGTGCGTCGTGTTATCCGCCATTGATAGATTTTCCCGTCACACAGATACATTAGCACGTACTCTCTTACGTATGGATTGTCTAAAACAAGGTAAATAGCTCTTTGATTGGTCTCTCGTAGTCTCCGCTCAGCTTCTTGGAGATAAATTCTTCCGTGATACCATTCTTCTCCTGCAGGTGACCCTGGTAAGTTAACAAATTCCTGGAACCCTTCAGCCATTCAGCTCCTCAACTTGCTCAAGTTATGATTTGTTGGCGCCGGCTACCGTGACCATTGACAGGGATCATCATAGATAATACAGTATTATCTATGTACAGTTCCTATAGGGCTTACGTCATTTGGCTCGGTTTACCTTCCGTGACAGTGAGTGCATGATGTACGCATGTGATCTACCACAAGTACATGATGGCCGAACTACATGATCTCGTAGCAGCACCGCCGATAGAACAACCTTGGTATTATGGCGGCATTTCGGTAAGTAAAGCCAAAAGAAATCTCAGAAGTGTGCGAAATAGGTGTAACGGTGATTTTATTGTCTGTGACAACCCTAATGGATATCGTGGATCACACTACTTCATTATGGTGTTGGAAAACGGACTTGTCCGAAGATGTCCAATATCAAGACGCGCTACAGACAACAGATATGTTGTTGGACCAGACAATCCGGGGCAGAACATTCGCGGACACAGCAGTGTAGAGAGTTTGATTGAGTACTACATAACCCATCACCTGCCGATCCCATTAGAACAAGGAGGAGAAGTGATTTTAAATCAAGGAATTGTTCCAAGGAATCATGCCGCAAATTATGATTTTACTTTTAAAAAGTGCTTTAAAGAAATCTTCCCGTGTTGTACCATTTTATAATTCAGTGACACATTATAGCTAACACAAAGTAGCTAGATCTTGATCAATGGAACTATAGTTACTTTGCATTCATGTTGTACTATTACTATTGGCTGAGTTTATTCTGTGCCCCTAATTATTTGCATCAGACTCTATATATTTCTTTTGGAAACTGCATGCACAATACAGGTATTGTGTATGATTTTAAAAACATGTTGAGTTAATTTCAAACACTATCCAAGAATTTCTTATTATTAGTTCAAGCAGAGGAAAACCAAAAATAAAATTAATTAATTAATGAAAAGGGAGACTTGCATGGAGTTCAGAACAGTGTCACTGAGAGCTCTCTACCCTGGCTAGGGCACAAGCAAACTCCAAGGATCTACCAGAAAGGGGAAGATGATCCTTTGGGCAATGTCCGGATGAACGTGAGCCCCTCAAGCACATGATCGCTGATCTCAGGAGAGAAAAGTTAATCTTGCATTGTATCCATTCATGGCACTTTGCTGTAGGGCTTTGACCATTTGTCTGCTAGCAAGGAAGCTATTCTCTTGATGACTTTGTAGCAGTATTTCCCATGCCCCCTCCCGTTGAGAATACTAGGGGAGAGAATGAGCCACGCTCAATTTGTCTTACACGCTGATCATACATGTAGGCTCTGCGCTTCTCTTGCTAATTTCTGGTATAGCATTGGACCAATGGGGTAGCTTTTCAGGCAAAATTTACAATAAAACTCATTCATTCATATCAATGCCAGAAAAATAGAAGTTCAAAATAACTCCTTTCTATAGCGAATTGCTGCATTGCATGTAGTTGTCAAACTGATGAAAATGGTGTTACAAGAGTTAACCAACCACCTAATAAAGAGATTCAATCTTCATACCACCTAAAATTTCAGCCAGTGATAGAGGTTCACCTTCGTTGCAGTATGACTTGAACACCTTTCATTTCAATAGAAGATACTGTTAAAGGAGAGATCGATAAATGTGTACACTGTAATGTATCATGCAATGCATGATAGCTACACCACTGCAATCATTACCCGATGGATTATTTTTGTCTGAGACGAATTTGTGATTATAATACTGTTTTTTAATTCAACTTTAGACCAGACCATAGATGACCAATGAAGTAATCTTATATTAGACCATACTTCAATGTAATTCTTCAATTTGATTGGTCAGCCAGAGGTGTTCTAAATCAAGTAGAACACCGCTGATTTCACTTAGTACACCGCTGAGTTTACTTAGAACACCTTTAATTAACCACGTTATTAATAACCACAACAACATGGCGTCGTCGAAAAACGCACGCGAGTTTATACTGCCATAGTTTGAAAACGGGCTTTCGCTTGACTCTGGGAACTTCTCTGGGCTCTCTACTACCGCGAGCGCTTCGTTTGCTTAAGCGCAGATATGGTCTAAACACCTCAGACGATAGATTCTCGGTGCCTACGAGATTTAGCTCACCTTGGAAACCGAAATAGACGCCCTCGCGCTACGCGCTCGGGACGTCTAAAACATCGGTTTCCGCGGTGATCTAAATCCCGTAGACACCTCGAATCCATCGTCTAACCTATATGTAGAAGTGGTATTTCTAAACATGCAGGTAAAGAAAAAATATTGTTTCAGGTTTTTCAGACCTCAAACCACATGTAAAATACAAATTTTCTCCATGCACCACTGACCAACTGAAGCCGGAAAACTATTTAATTCAGTAGCTCAGTACGAGCTTATACACGCATACATGCTATTAGGGAGGCACGGTAGTGCCTCCCTATGTAGGGTTGAACGAAAAAACAAGATGTCGGCTATATTAGCGTTCTTGAAACGCTAATATTTCGACTCGTGATGAATTCTATACGTCCAGAGACACTTAGATCTTCTCACTGGCGTTGCCCCGTCTTACAGTAGCAAGGAAATTGCTCGAAATTGTTACTAAAGTGACGAACCTGGAAACGGTGAAAATTGACTTTCTTCATCTTCGCCAAGTTTTCTTCTTCTTCTTTCTTCCACTCGCCTAGCGCCATTACGCGAGCGGTGCCGAGAACAAAACACTCACGAACAGTCGTGAAATTCTCCTGGCAGGTGCCTTTTGAGCTTTGTTTGTTAGCGAAACGGCGATATAAATTCCGCGATTTCTCGATCGTGATTTAAGTGTTTGACGCCATTATTGTGATTGCGCAACACGCACGTGACCAACAAATGGCTAGCGCTATAGCGCACGTGACTAAGAAATAGCTTGAGTATCGCCGCGCCGTATGGATGACGGAGAACACATATTTGTCTGGAGTCTTCAAAGAACGGAAAAAATAGGATCACCATTCTGCGCCTGCTAGAAAATTATAACCTCCGTACAGGTCTACAACAAGTGTGGGTGGGGCTGCATGCATGCATGCGTAGGCGAGCTGATATGAAAAGGAAGCTAAACCAATGGTGGAAACAAAGACGGCTCATTACGTGTATGGTATTGAACTGCATTCAGTTCACTGAAAAAGAAAAAAGGACACAAACAAGACTGAAAATTAAAAAATCCTCTCGAAATCAAAAGGATGTAGGGTTGTGAAATCTACCACTGGTCCACAATGTAAACTAACAAGGAACAAGATTCAATGGTAACACGATTGACTTGCTAACAGACCATAGATCCCTACATGAATGCACGTCAGGTATCAGTCAACAGCAACTATTGCTGAGCTAGCTATAATCAACCACAGCAGCCACTGATGTAGGGATCTATGGCTGTTAGCAAGTCAATCATGTTACCATTTCATGCTTGTTTCTTGTTAGTTTACATTGTGGACCAGTGGTAGATTTCACAACCCTATATCCTTTTGATTTTGAGAGTAATCTTCTTAATTTTCTTGTTGTAATAATGTATGCTCAATCCCATATAAAATTGGCAGTTGAAATTAAGATTCATGGAAGCCAATCTTCTCCATCCTTAACTGAGATCAAGCAGCCGACAACAGTGCTATGATTAAAGCTAAATTCTTTCTCAAGGAACTAAAGAAAGTCATGCTAAAACCAAAATATTCATCATAGTGAAACCTGTTATAAGAAGATGAGCTTGCACGGGTTGGGGGCTAAACAAACATTATGAATGATCTATAGCAATCTGCACCTGCACGTAATGTTTTCGTTCAGAGACAAAATATTTTTGTGGTGGTTGCATGCTTTGATTGTTGCAGCAATTAAAATTGCTATTGTGCATGCTCATACATGTAATAGATTTAGACGTTGACCACACTCATAGCAAGTTACCGGCATTCAGTAAACTATTGCTCAATAATTATTATGTAACAGTAAAGTTAATTGTACATAAGTTATGCAGAACTATGTGTATGCTGAATAAACACAGTTACATGAAATGAGATGTAACTGTAATTTTGCACAACATTTTGTAATGTTTGTAATTGCTGAACAGAATAATAACTATAATAATTATAATCCTATTATCGCTACAGCCAGAAAGAAATTGAGATTGCTTTCTAATAAGACTCAGTTATAAAAACAGATACACTTCTAAACTGAGGTCATACTACTGCGGTATGCAAGATGGTCTGATCTATGATAAGGTCTACACGCGCTCTCGCATACACATACACATACATAACTAAAAATTAATATTATTATTCATCACATAGAAACCTGTTATGACAAGATGAGCTTGCAGAAGCAGGTCGATGCACATCATGAATATTGTTATTAAATAAATAGTTTTTACTAAGTTGCAAGGTTTACAATAACAACAAATGTCAATGATCGTTATCTATACGTGCAATTACAACCTAGCTAGACAGTAATTGACTTGATCCCATGAAATTGCAATGTTGTGATTTCTCTACAAAATGTACGTATAGTCACATAAATAATTATCATAAATTATGGTACAAGGATACCCCATAAACATGATGTTTATGAGACATCATAGGGTACAACGGTATATGCTCACAAGGATACAATGGTAAGTACAAGGGTACCCATAACCTCCCATAAACATGATGTTTTTGAGACATCATAGGGTACAACGGTAATGGTCACAAGGATACAATGGTAAGTACAAGGGTACCATAAACCTCCCATAAACATGATGTTTTTGAGACATCATAGGGTACAAGAGTATGTTTACAAGGGTACAATGTACTACATACTAGGGTACCCAATAAGCATCATATAGGATACAACTACGATAATCTCTGCAGCTCAATAAATTATTTCAAGTTGCACGTGTGTGTGTATTTATAATTTTGCTATCAATAGTTTATTATCAGTATACAGTTATACAGTACTGTACTGCAAGTGTAGCCATGCATGACCATACACACAATATTCTGTGACATAATGAATCACTTTATGACCTGCCGGCCTAAAAATTGGTATACATGTGTAACAGAACTATCACAACAACTGAGAAAGAGTATTACTATAATGTTAGTAACAGCAATACTAACAAGACCCAATAAAAATTAAATTGTAGAGTGCAAGCGTACAATCCCACGCAGGTCGTCGTACCTGAACTACAGGAATGTTCCCGCGGGGTCTTCATTTTTTCGAAGACGTTCAATTTTCGTAAAAATAACTGCAAATATAATTAGATTTCGCAAACGATTTAGCATTCTAGCCGCCGGAGCGAAGCTTAGCTTGAAAAAGTTTAGCTGTGCCACGCAGTGGACGGTGATAGCACAAAACCATAAACAACTCAAGGAATGGATCGAGAGCCGTCTCAAAAGTGGTCGCATCATGGACCATGCGACGGGTTCGGCTTCACTACCTGGGATCAGTATCCCTTCCTTGTTGATCTTTAGCAATTTAACAGTACATTTATTATTGTTGCCTTGACAATTTCACTTAAGATGCGGGGTTATGCAAGATACGCCGGCTGTCAAAGAAATGAAGGTTCAATAATTGCGCGCGATTCCAGTGTAACTATTGCTCTGCTATATACTTGCAGTGGGTGTCGTTGGACGGAGAAACTCTTGAAGTTGAAGATTTGATAAAAATAGGAATGGGAGTCAGTAAAGTGATGGTAATGCTATAGTCATTTGCCATCCCGAACCAAATTGATGCTTTGATCTGACAGCTCACGCCTGCCACTGAAGAAAAAGTGAAGAAGTCCCGAGCTGTTATTGACGAAATTGTTGAGAAGGGTGAAGGTGAGGACAATTTTTTTAATCTATTACAGTAACTGTGACGTTATCTTATGAATGGTTTGCAGTTGTTTATGGAATAAACACTGGTTTCGGTAAAAATGCTGATGAAGTCATTTCACCTGAAAATTTGATGTAGGGAAAAAAATAGCATGCACACATACAAGTTGATTTATTGTCTGTTAGTGAACTGCAGTACAATCTGATTCGCTCACATGCATGTGGTGTTGGTCCTCCGCTAAATCCAATGAGGACCCGTATGCTGTTAGCACTCCGTATCAACGTATTGGCCAAGGGCTACAGGTCAGTCAAAAATCGCAAATTTTAATGCACTATTTAAAGCAAAGTGATCATTGTATACTATTATGATAAATATTTGTTCATAGTGGAATTCGCTTGAAGACACTGCAACAGTTGATTAATGCCCTTAATGGTGACTTTAATAATGTGTTACCCTGCACAATTATTTTACATAGTATGCATATACAGCATCCTGTCTGTCATATGTGCCAGAGAAGGGATCAGTTGGAGCAAGTGGAGACTTGGCTCCACTCAGTCATCTGACCCTGGGAATGATTGGAGAAGGTCAAATGTGGAGCCCAGAAACTGGTTGGGGTCTTGCTGCAGATGTACGTTAGATAGTGATGATCAGTACAAATAATAATCAACTGATCTGATGCAGGTTTTGAAGAGCCATGGCCTAGAGCCAATTACATTGGAAGCTAAAGAGGTATTATCATAATGTAGCTAAACATTTTGCACTGAGTGCATTCTTGACTTATCAACTTAAAAACGGAATAGGGACTGGCACTGAACAATGGAACTCAGCTGATTACTGCTCTAGGAGTAGAGGCTCTATATAGAGCTGAGAACATAGCAAGACAAGCAGACATTGTTGCAGCTCTGACTATTGAAGTACTGGAAGGTGTTCCAGATGCTTTTAACAAGGGTTTGTTTGAAAAACAATGATGATAATACTATAGTCTATCTTATTTAGAAATACACCATGCAAGACCACATGATGGGCAGAAAATGTGTGCTGAGAGAATCCTTCATCTTATTAGTGATGGTGGCTGCTCCAAAATAGCTCGTGAATTAAATTATTAATTAAACGTTTAAATTGGCATCTTTATGTATGTATAGAGGCACGGCTGGAAAGAGAACAAAATGGAGATCAGCAGAAGAAAGTTCAAGATGCATATACCCTGCGATGTGTCCCCCAAGTTCATGGAGTTGTGCACGATACATTGAAGTTTGTGCGAAGCATTCTGAAAGTTGAAATGAACAGTGCAACTGATAACCCTGTACGTTGAGTTATTATTCATGACCTTAAGTAGACAAATTTACTTCTTTTAGGTGGTGCTTACGGCTCAAAACAGGACCATGTCTGGTGGAAACTTTCATGGAGAATATCCAGGCAAAGTATGTGTGTTTGTACATAGTACATGATTCCAGCATTCCATATGATCAGGCACTTGACTTTCTGGCGATTGGAATACATGAGCTTGCCAACATCAGCGAGAGAAGAATTGACAGGCTGACCAATCCTGGTAAACATGAAAGAATACCTCGTCTCTGTGACAGTCTTAATCTTCAACTACATGTACAGCACTCAACAAAGTTAAGCTGCTTGAAGATCATACTTTCCTATGCAGACAGGAAGCGGGACTCAATAACGGTTATTATTATCATTCATGACGGCTATGTTTTTCACTAACTTTTTAAACAGCTTTTATGATACCTCAGTACACAGCAGCTGCTTTAGGTAAGAGACCTGTTCCACAATTACTGAGTTGTGGTGACATGGATGTTTACTCTATCAATAGTGTCTGAGAACAAGGTACTGACACATCCTTCGACTGTGGATTCCATCACCACTTGTTGTGGTACAGAAGACCATGTTTCAATGGGTGCATTTGCCGCTAGGAAGGCTCTGTCTGTTGTTGAGCATGTGGAATATGGTTTGTCAAGCCATGTTCATCGTAGAATGTAGTACACTAATGTATATTCTTTATTTACAGTGCTAGGCATTGAACTTCTCGCTGCCTGTCAAGCACTGGACTTCCACCATGACAAATGCAACACGACTACCCCACCTCTTGAGAAGGTATTTGCATCTGTTCGCTCAGTTGTCAGGTGAGATATGAAGCTTTATGCTTATCAGTTCCTATAATTATTATACATGTATCATTCAGCAAGCTGGAAAAGGACAGGTATATGTCTCCAGATATAAACTCCACTACAAAGCTTCTCTGGGAAGGAAAAGTATGTAATAACATGCACGCATGCATGCACCTGTAAACTGCACTTGAGTAAACTATGTGGAACATGAAGTATGATGCAATAATCTGTGTATGACACATGAAGTTGTAATAATAATTTTACATCCTATGAGATTACATGATTAATGTATGGTTGACACATTATTCATTTCGGTACAAATCTATCAAATGTCGAACTACATGGTCATAATTAATTATGAATTGCACTACAGCCATGGAGACATGGTGTCATAATGAGCTACGATGCACTCAATGTACTGAATTATGTGTTAGTGTGTATTGTTACATTATTTTGTCAATATACAGATATGGGAGGCTGTGAAGAACTCCTTTTGACCCGTCTCGGGGGAATAACCTGGATGACTGAACTGTTCCTTTGACTATTGATACGTATAGCCTTGTCACAGTATAGTAGATTAGTGCATAGCTAACACTGTAGTGTAGATGTGTAGACTGATTACTATAGCTTATATATTATTACAGAGTCTGCCTGATTAGAATAATAATTATAATTTACGCACCTGCTTATCATTGCTTATGCATGCATGTCCTATAAGGAATTGTTGACTAATGAAGAATCACATGAGTGATGAGTTGAGTAACCACATGAGTAACATGAGTAGTAAAGTGCATGCACTACTAAAAATGAATTAATATTATATTGTTTGAAAAAAGGACACAAACAAGAATATTAAAAAGATTTCTATCGAAATCAAAAGGATGTAGGGTTGTGAAATCTACCACTGGTCAACAATGTAAACTGACAAGGAGCAAGCATGGAATGGTAACACGGTTGACTTGCTAACAGACCATAGATCCCTACATCAGTGGCTGTACATAAGCTGTCACAAGCTGAATGCACGTCAGGTGTCAGTCAACAGCAAATAGCCGAACTAGCTATAGCCAACCACAGCAGCCACTGATGTAGGGATCTATGGTCTGTTAGCAAGTCAACCGTGTTACCATTCCATGCTTGCTCCTTGTCAGTTTACATTGTTGACCAGTGGTAGATTTCACAACCCTACATCCTTTTGATTTCGATAGAAATCTTTTTAATATTCTTGTATTATATTGTTTTATATGAAAACAAAATTAATGTAATAGATACTCATTGAAAACATCATCTCTAGCTTACAACAACTGGGATAACATGAAAAGCAAAAATGCTAATACAATGAGATCTTGGACAACAATGAGATCAACAGTATCATTAATTTTGCGTGTCTTCTCTGTAAACCAATAATGTTACATCATTTCACTCCACTTAGTGTTATTAGATGTCCCAGTTCAACACTTATTATGTCTAAGAAGGCTATAGTATACGGTATTATAGGTGCAACGCCTCAGTATAGATTCAGACTCAATAATTCTATACTATGAGTAGAATTATTATATTATTATTGTATTATAAGACAATATGTTTATATAGCTTAGAGAAATTAATAATAATGTTTCTCTTATTATGAGAGAATCATGTAAAAGAATGCGTCGAGTAATGCTTCTTGAATTGTATAAGCATCTCGTGCAGAGCTCAAAGATTATACAGCAGCGTCAGTATTATGTTATACTGCAGCATAATACAATTATTATTCATTTCATACGTATACTCATACGATTCGAGGTATCAAAATTCATCGTGAAGCATCACGTGACAAATACCTATAATTGCACAGTTGAACGACAACAACAGTCGTTCACTAAATCCGTCGAAGTCGGATCCGCCCTATACTGCAGCTTAACAGAAAAGCGAACCACGACTGTACGGCGAAGTGAGAGCGAACCTTGAGAAGTCATAAGGTGCGTGCCAAGATGTATTACCAACAGCATTTTCATACTACAAGTAGCAATGCACATTCAAGTATGTGATTTTGTATGAAAAACGTCGCGCTTACTGCAGAATAATAATACTGACACCGAATAGAAATCACTGTAGACTAAGCCTTGTAGTTGTTGCAGCAAAGACACGCAAGCAACACGGCTATTGCTAACATGCACACTCGAGGGCCCCCGCGTAAACCCGGAAGTGCCCTCGTATTTTTATTCATTGACGCCCTACGCGAGTCATAATAAATCATTGTTTATCACACAACTAGAATATAATGGAGTCAACTGCTAAACAGTTTGTCCTGAAATGTCCTAAGGTACACTGAATATTGCATGAATGACACATAGAATAGCATAGTAACTTATCTCATACTAGGGGACTAGAGATTATGATCCTTTTCAAATGGCAGTGAGGGAGAGAGCATTTACTATCATCGTCACCTGTTTCAAACGTCACGGTGCTGTTACTATCAGCACTCCAGTATTTGAGCTCAAAGAGACGCTTTTGGGAAAGTATGGTGAAGATTCTAAACTTATCTATGATCTAGCTGACCAAGGTGGAGAACTGCTGTCTCTTCGCTATGATCTAACGGTATAGTAATATTTCAAGTTAAATAGTTATTTTTACTATAGTTTTAGGTACCATTTGCTCGTCACCTTGCTATGAACAAGATCAAACAAATGAAGCGCTACCACATTGCTCAAGTGTACCGTCGTGACAACCCTGCTATGACCAGAGGCCGATACAGAGAATTTTACCAATGTGTATGTTACTAGTGACAGTTGTAACTACATGAATAGAATATTATTTTTCATAGTAGCTTTTTTACATTTAGGATTTCGACATAGCTGGAGAGTATGAGCCAATGATTCCAGATGCTGAGTGCCTCAAGCTGCTTTCTGAGATCCTCACAGAGTTGAAGCTGGGAGACTTTGTCATCAAGGTAAATATTGTAACTTTGAAAGTATGGCAATCATCGACAATATTAATAGGTCAACCACCGTAAGTTACTTGATGGTATGTTTGCTGCTTGTGGTGTTCCAGAGAACAAGTTTCGTGCAATTTGTTCTGCTGTGGACAAACTTGACAAGGTACGTTACCTGTTTATATAGACCAGTTCTCCGTATTAATGTAATTATGTTCATGTATGACATACATTATACTATTATAAGCATTTAGCAATTATAATGTTCTGTAGCTTCCCTGGGCGGATGTTAAGAAGGAGATGGTTGAGGACAAGGGTCTTTCAGTTGATGCTGCTGATAAGATTGGGAAATATGTCCAGCTATGCGGAGGAAAAGAGTTGTTGGATGTGCTTAGCAGTGACTCTGACCTGACAGTCATTGATGATGCCAAAACTGCCATTGAAGAAATGCGACTGCTTTTTCACTATTGTGAAACAATGGGAGCTCTTGACAAGGTAAAATTATTCTTGTTAATTTGTAAAGTGATCATATGTTTTGCCAGATTCAATTCAACCTCAGTCTTGCTCGAGGACTTGATTACTACACTGGAGTCATTTTTGAAGCTGTTTTGACAGGTGCTGCATTTAATTTAACACTGAAGAATATGCAGACTGCTTATCCTGTCTGCAATTTATACAGGAGATGGCGGAGACGCTACAAATGTGGGGTCTGTGTCTGGTGGAGGACGTTATGATGGATTGGTAGGAATGTTTGACCCAAAAGGTCCTCAGGTTAGTTATGGCAGATAAAGCAACAACATCATAATTATACGCATGTACATTTTTCAGGTTCCTTGCATTGGATTTAGTGTAGGAATAGAACGAATCTTCTCTATTATGGAAGCCAAAGCAAAGGTATAAAATAGCAAAAAAACTGAATATACTTTTGTAACAATACAGGCTGGCGAATTGGGTGATGTTAGAACAGTGGAGACTCAAGTAATGGTAAGCTCTGCTCAGAAAGGACTCTTGGAAGAAAGAATGAAGGTTTGCAGTCTCTTGTGGGATTCCGGCATCAAGGTTAATGAGCCATAATTATATAGTGCTACTAATAATACTGTTCAAAGGCTGAGATGATGTTGAAGAAAGATCCTAAGTTCCTTACTCAAGTGCAGTACTGTGAACAGCAGGCTATACCCCTCATGATCGTAGTTGGTGATGGGGAGATGAAAAATGGTGGAGTAAAAGTCCGCGATGTTAAGACACACAAAGAGGTGTAAACATACACATTCAACTTTATCTCCTGATTCATTATTGTTTTACAGGAGTTCATCAAGTTTAATGACCTCATTTCTGAGGTGCAGAAAAGGCTGTCTCAATAGCACAGAAAACACAGTTGTGACGCAAATTTGAAAGGGATTGGTTTTCAATGTAGTGCATGCAATTATAGTGAACATACATATAGACTAAGTATTAATTTTGATATAATACAGTTGTGAATTTTGAGAGAACAATACTTTTGATTTCAAATAACTTTTCATTAAAATAATAGTCTGTTTGCTGACTCAGCACTCCTCAGAATCTATTGTGACATCGTAAATTTCCATTTCTTAATTGTTCTAAAAATGTCTGCTTTGCTGAGTACACTGAACTTCTTTGAGTTGGAGGACACCACAGACGTTGTTGATTGGTATAACTATATGTTAGTGTGTCTATTTACCGTTAGTTTGTTTCTTACAATCAAATGACAAAAAATGTGAGCCTAATCTTGCACATAGGCGTAACCTAGTAACGGAGTTCAAGCAGAATGTATATAGAGAATGGCAAGCAGAATGGCTTCTGTGTACGTTTAGTTGCGTTTGGCTTGCTCACTACTGTGCTAGGCTCTCTGAAGAATAAGAAGATAGAAAGAAGAATACTGATGAACAAACGGGTGATCACGTGAACTCTGGTTTACCACCTTAGACTTAGTTTCTGCTGTTACTAAAGGTCTCATTGGCATCGAAAAGATCGTATAAGACGCCGCATGTGGTTAGAATCGCTTGAAACGCCCGTGCGGCGAAGATATGAGCGTGCCGTAATTTTGCCACCCGACGAGATGCCATTATTGTTTTTGTCGTACCAACATGCAGGCGGGCCGCCAGCGTTCCCAAATCTGCTTATTTACGGAGATTTACTTGCCCTCTAAATAACGCGCACCAAGCGCGAGTAACTTTGTTGTACGCGCTTTACTCTGAAAGTGTGGCGATATACTCGATTAAACTCCAAGCTACTTTTATACCAAGATTTTCTGTCTTTAACAGTGTTAATTTGGAAAAAATCTGTTCAGTAGAAATTAAATGCCACAGCAAAACATCAACTTTACAAAAAAGTTGGGCACACGCGTTTTTGCACAGCTGTGAACAGTTTGTCTATTTTAACAGTTTAATAATGCATCACACAACAAGCTTGCCAAGTTTCATCTGTGTCTAATGCACTTATCAATATGTACCCCCACCCCCCCCCTCCCGGGACAACGTGGGGCAATGGTGGGGCATTTACCTCGGTTTTGACAACGATCTGGTCCCCGGGGGTGGGGCATTTGATACGCGAACAAACGCGCGTGTGCGAGTCGTATATCGGCTATTCTTCTCATTCTACTGTCCCTCAGTCCTCCTAGTGCTAGAAAATAAACGTACTCTTCTGTGCCTACCTACTACTTTCGTACTCGTCTGTGCTACCTACTAGACTGTCGTACTCGTCTGTGCCTATGGCTCGGCCTTAATAGTCAGGCGTGGCCCGACCCATCGCTTGCCGTAGACGCGATGGGTCGGGCCACGCCTGACTAGGCTCGGCCTATGGCCAATGT
Organism: Haliclona indistincta; assembly: GCA_964017065.1. Lineage (NCBI taxonomy): Eukaryota > Metazoa > Porifera > Demospongiae > Haplosclerida > Chalinidae > Haliclona > Haliclona indistincta. The sequence continues at coordinate 3,334,595 of OZ024786.1, read as the reverse complement.
CATTATGTCATAGTTCATAATTCGTATAAGTGCAGCTAAGCGAGTTGTGCTTGATACGATCAAATCCCGAGGTGACACCCTGGGTATATGACGGAGATTTGACAGCTTCTCGTGCCTTGTGGGTGGGGGAATTGACAATTAAAAGTTTCAAATCCCCACCATTGCCCCACATCGTCCCGGGAGGGGGGGGGTGGGGGTACACATTGATAAGTGCATAAGCAAAACTTGACTGATCAGAGATTATTGTATGGTCGCCATGACATTCATGCATAATTATTAACACAAAAATCAGTATCAACACTGCATTGGCTAGTTCTGCTGTCAGTACTCGGTATGGCCATCTCTCAGAGACACATGAATGCAGAAAATATAACCCTGATTTGACAGCAGGACCCAGGGAGATGATGAGAAGAAAATTTACGATATTGCAGTACATGAACAGAAAAATAAGGACCCAGAGGAAGGATAGAGTCAAGAAAATAGAATTAGAGTGTACAATACAAACTGACATACTAAGATAATAAGTATGAAGTTGATACAGCGTCTTCATCTGTATCTTTCCATAACAGTGAAGCCACTTCACACTCCAAAAAGCTGTACTAAAAAGTTGGGCACTGCCGTTTTTGCACAGCTACGTGGTTATTGTTACTATGGAAAGGTAGCTAATAGTCTGCTTTATACAGTCATTAACTTACAAGCTGTGTCTGGCGTATTGTTTGATCAGTGGGGGAGCGGAAAGCAGAAACATACCGTGTCCAAGTGTGACGCTCAAGCACTTTACACCGCGTTTATTCAACTACGATGCAACATACAGTTTCCAAGACCTCTCGTAGATAAAATCCAGCCAATAAAGAACAAGCACACATGTTGTTAACAAGGAATTACAGGTTAACAGAGACAAAATCAGGTATTTTTGTAAGCCGACACTTTCGTCCATTTCTCCTCTTCCACGGACGGTTACCGCCCACTTCCGTTGCAAGTAAAATTGAGAAATTTGGTACGCTGGCGGCTTGCCTGCATGGTTTCTTGACAAATTTAATGGACTCATTCCAAGTGCTTACCCATCAGCATGTACACCAGGTGATTAAAATACCGTGAGATTTTACGAGAGAATGGAAATACACGATTAACTCGTTTTCAGTCTAGTGTATCCGCCATCTTGTTTTCGAGCCAACCCTAAACATGCCACGACTACCGCGTGGCATAATTGTCTTACAGAATTATAAGACAATCATGTTTCTCTTATTATGAGACAAACATGTAAGAGAATTTGCTGAATAATGTTTCTTGAATTGTATAAGCATCTCGTGAAGAGCTCCGGAAAGGATTATACAGCAGCGTCAGTATTATGCTATACTGCATAATAATTATAATTATTCATTTCATACGTATAATCATACAATTCGAGGTATCAAAATTCATCGTGAGGCATCACGTGACAAAGTAGTACCTATAATTGCACTGTTGAACGACAACAACAGTCGTTCACTAATTCCGTCGAAGTTGGATCCGCCCTATACTACAGCTTCAGAAAAGCGAACCACGACTGTACCGGCGGAGTCAGAGCGAACTTGAAAAGTCATAAGGTGCGTGCTAAGATGTATTACCAACAGCATTTTCATCGTACATGTAGCAACGCACATTCAATAATATAGAGTATGTGATTTTGTACGAAAATTTTTCGCGCTTACTGCAGAATAACTATAGTAACACCAAATAGGAATCACTGAAGACTAAGCCTTCCAGTTGTGCAACACGCATGCAACACGCATGCAACCAGCATGCAGCGCGCATGCAACACGGCTATCACTAATATGCACACGTGACGGCCCGTAAACCCGGAAGTGCTCTCGTATTTTTATTCATTGACGCCCCTACATGTACGCGAGTCATAATAAATCATTCAGTCTTTATCACACAACCAGAGTATAATGGAGTCAACTGCCAAACAGTTTGTCCTCAAATGTCCCAAGGTAAACTGCATATTGCATGCATAGCACATAGAATAGCATAGTGTTTTACAGAACTTATCTCATTATTAGGGGACAAGAGATTATGATCCTTTTCAAATGGCAGTGAGGGAAAGAGCATTTACAAGCATTGTCACCTGTTTCAAACGTCACGGTGCTGTTACTATCAGCACTCCAGTATTTGAACTCAAAGAGACGCTTTTGGGAAAGTATGGTGAAGATTCTAAACTTATCTATGATCTGGAAAACCAAGGTGGAGAATTGCTGTCTCTTCGCTATGATCTAACGGTATAGCAATATTTCAATTTAAATTAATAGTAATTATACAATTGTTATAGGTACCATTTGCTCGCTACCTTGCTATGAACAAGATCAAACAAATGAAGCGCTACCACATTGCTCAAGTGTACCGTCGTGACAACCCTGCTATGACCAGAGGCCGATACAGAGAATTTTACCAATGTGTATGTTACTAGTGACAGTTGTAACTACATGAATAGAATATTATTTTTCATAGTAGCTTTTTTACATTTAGGATTTCGACATAGCTGGAGAGTATGAGCCAATGATTCCAGATGCTGAGTGCCTCAAGCTGCTTTCTGAGATCCTCACAGAGTTGAAGCTGGGCGACTTTGTCATCAAGGTACATAATATTGTAACTTTGAAATTATGGCAATCATCGACAATATTAATAGGTCAACCACCGTAAGTTACTTGATGGTATGTTTGCTGCTTGTGGTGTTCCAGAGAACAAGTTTCGTGCAATTTGTTCTGCTGTGGACAAACTTGACAAGGTACGTTACCTGTTTATATAGACCAGTTCTCCGTATTAATGTAATTATGTTCATGTATGACATACATTATACTATTATAAGCAATTAGCAATTATAATGTTCTGTAGCTTCCCTGGGCGGATGTTAAGAAGGAGATGGTTGAGGACAAGGGTCTTTCAGTTGATGCTGCAGATAAGATTGGGAAATATGTTCAGCTATGCGGAGGAAAAGAGTTGTTGGATGTGCTTAGCAGTGACTCTGACCTGACAGCCATTGATGATGCCAAAACTGCCATTGAAGAAATGCGACTGCTTTTTCACTATTGTGAAACAATGGGAGCTCTTGACAAGGTAAAATTATTCTTGTTAATTTGTAAAGTGATCATATGTTTTTTCAGATACAATTCAACCTCAGTCTTGCTAGAGGACTTGATTACTACACAGGAGTCATTTTTGAAGCTGTATTGACAGGTACTGCACTAGACTTAACACTGACTGCTTATCCTGTCTGCAATTTATACAGGAGATGGCGGCGACGCAACAAATGTGGGGTCAGTGTCTGGTGGAGGACGTTATGATGGATTGGTAGGAATGTTCGACCCAAAAGGTCCTCAGGTTAGTTATGGCAGATAGTAAAAGGTAAAGCAACAACGTAAGATACGCATTTAAATTTCTTCAGGTTCCTTGCATTGGATTCAGTGTAGGAATAGAACGAATCTTCTCTATCATGGAAGCCAAAGCAAAGGCAATAAAACTTGACTATATAGTCTATGCTTTTGTAACAATACAGGCTGGTGAATTGGGTGATGTTAGAACAGTGGAGACTCAAGTGATGGTAAGCTCTGCTCAGAAAGGACTCTTGGAAGAAAGAATGAAGGTTTGCAGTCTCCTGTGGAAGTCCGGCATCAAGGTTAATGAGCCATGATTATATAGTGCTACTAATAATACTGTTCAAAGGCTGAGATGATGTTAAAGAAAGATCCTAAGTTCCTTACTCAAGTGCAATACTGCGAACAGCAGGCTATACCCCTCATGGTGGTAGTTGGTGATGGGGAGATGAAAAATGGTGGAGTTAAAGTCCGCGATGTTAAGACACACAAAGAGGTGTAAATATACACATTCAACTTTGTCTCCTCATTCATTATTGTTTTACAGGAGTTCATCAAGTTAGATGACCTCATTTCTGAGGTGCAGAAAAGGCTGTCTGAATAGGACACAAAACACAGCTGTGACTCATAATTGAAAAGGATTGGTTTACAATAATAGTGCATGCAATTGTAGTGAACATACATGTAGTATTGATTTTACACAATAATTGTGAATTTTGAGAGAACAATACTTTTGCTATTAAGATGTCCAAATGGCTTCTCGTTAAATAGTCTGATGGCGACTCAGCACTCCTCAGATTATGACATCATTTATTTCCGGTTAATAATTCTTATTAAACTAGGCACCGAAGGTGCTTATGCCTCGGTGGAATGTTATGCATATATGCCTGTCTGACTAAATACGCTGAACTGAAACACACAAGCAGTAATGAAAGTCTGCTGTTGCTAGTTGAACACTATGCAAGTGGCTGACAACTTATAAAATCATTACGAAGTTCACAAATTAAAGTTTGTCATGCCTAATTTTGCACCTCATATGAGAGACATTAAATCTGACATGGTATTCAATAATGGCGATGAATATTTTACATAATATTTTACTAGTGAGATGTAAGGAGTAAAGAAAAGAAAATAAACATACACAGTAAAGTTAAACTGCAGCTGTTGTACCTTTCTGTACAGCAATCACAATGCAGTATAATAGTTATGCAATCAGAAGCCAATCAGTGCTGACCACTAATTCAACTGGGCGTGTCTATGTTGTTCAGGGCACAGCACGTACAACGAGCGAGATAGCGTCCATAGCTTGCTTGCACAATTCCTTTGGACATACGATGTAACCTATCAGCTTTTAGGCAGTCAACTGTGGATATTTTTGTCTACGGAGAACTCTAGATCGCCAGCAACGGCCATAGATCGCGAGGTAAGCAAAGCTACGCCATAACTCTAGAACGCAGCTTCATATACAAGTCTGCCGTGCTGTTCTGAAGTAAAGGCGAACTCACTAGCTGTAAGGCAGCCAGCAATAGACAACTTTGTCTTTACATCAGCAACTAGATCGCCAGCCGGCGATCGCGAGGTAAGCAATCACGCTATAACTCACGAACAGAGCCTTATAACCAAAATCCTTACAATTCATTTTCAAGCAAATATCGACTTTAGCTTGTGTTGCAACTTTCAGCGCTTAGTTTTCTGCGAGCGACGAGAAATCCTGCCGACAGACAGACAGACACACACACACACACACAGACAGATACACAACACGACTACTGTATGCCCCGTGGCTCCGCCCACCGAGGCATAAAAATTTTCTACATTGCTGAGTATACAAATGTACTGTGCCTACTGTAATTCTTGGAGTTGGAGGACACCACAGACGTTGTTGATGTTACAGAGGTGTGTTTATGAAACTCTCATCTAATTACCGTCTGTTATTTGCTTGTTACAATCAAATGACGAAATGTGAGCCTAATCTTCACATGGAACCAATCACAGCTTACAAAGTGAGAGAGGATCAACACCTCTAAAGTGTGCTTGTTCCTTCAATTCTTAAATTTGAATTGGGCAAAATTTCACAGCACTAATTTATGCTGCTGCATATGGCTGCAAGAAAGGTATGCCAGTTATGCTAAATCCTCGAGCTGACATGGATATCCAGACCACAATCAGATCAATTGCTCTCCATAAAGCAGCTAGCAGTGGATGCTATGCTATTGTAGAACTTCTCCTAACATCAGGTGCCAATTAATGCTTGACAATAGAGACATGGTACCACTTGAATACGCCCTTGATAACCACCATCATGATGTGTGCCAACTTCCTCTTATGAATATCAACTAGCTCCAATGCACTCTCCAAAGCCTACTATTCAAGCATTCATGACCGAAATGAATGAAGAGGAAGTTCAAAGTTGGATTAAGTGACTAACAAAATACACTTGCTGATTACAACATTTTTTGTATAAATTCCAGTATTGAATTCATTCTCAGAACAGGTTTTCTTCTGGTTGGGAGTATCCTACACACCCTGTGGTTAATATAATTGTTGTTTCAACTAAACACACTGGATGTGAAAATATTTACTCTCAGTAATCTAAGTGAAGAAGCTAAACTGTTTAGTGCATCAAATTGCGATATGAACATTGAGCCAGATAGATAAAATTAATTATAAGAGCTGAAAATTAACAATAATACATTACAAACAAGATCATTCATGCACAAACTGTAGTGTTAGGTTATGTTGTGTACATTACTAAGACTAGTACGTGCTAACTAATGTAGCTAGTCCCACTATTGCTAAGTCATTGAGTGTATCTAAAAGGACTAGTAAACTGTATCTTACGCATTAATTTTTTATTATTCTATTCTTCTATTGCTGCTTTTCTAATAAAAGTCTTTCTAATATCGAACCTCCGAACGCTACACAAACCTGTTACAGGCACTATAAGGTACACTATGATGTATTACTTGAACAATAAAACCTATATGATAAATCTACAGAATTCAATGCCGGGAATACACATGATTGATTATCTTGAATTGATTATTTTCATTCCTTTCTGATAATAAACAATATTCATGTCTTGGGTGCACGTGTTGTGTTTTGGTCTACTAACGGAAGATACCCGCACTTGTATGCCAGTCCTACAGCTGCTCTCTGAGTAAGAAAGGTCACTGGCAGCATTCTTCAGCAATAGTCATCTTCCAGTTGTATAGCAAGCCAGAGTCAAGCCGCGCACAGCTAACACTGAACTTTCACAATGTCGGCAAAGCAAGAGCCAGTAATCGAAATCAAGATCAACCCCTCGCAACTGAAAGGACGTCATGGTATCTTGTGTGGCCTGCTCGGCATCGTTTTGATCACTACTTTACTTTGTCTCAGCCTATTTGCAGCAAAAACCAACGAAATCAACTCGTATGCTGGAACGGACGTATGCTCTTTATTTAGTACAGACACTAGAGTGTTAATAAGCTCCAATCCCAGTATTTGCCATTATGTTGTCGGTGGTTCTACCATTGTGTTTTTGATAATTTTGCTTTTGCTGATAGAAAGTCTTCTTGCTACATGCTTTGCATTTGCTTTCACAGAGTAAGTCACAGCCTTTTGCATGATGCATAATAATAATTGTTATAATATTCATTTTCTCTACAGTCATCTTTTTGTTATTCTGCTGAGAGGTTCAGCTGTGCTTGTATCACTGTTCCTGATGTTCTGTGTCAGTATAATCATCTCCGCTGGAGTTGGCACTACATGTGTCACATTTACTAAGTATACTGGATCGTGAGTCTACACACATACATACATGCATAATAAATTATGGTAACAAAGATTATTTGCATCTAATTGCAAAAGAAAAGGAAAATCTGTTATAGGCCTGTTAGGCGTAGTATTTTCTTGCCATAATTTTATTAAGATGTGTAACTTAGTCAATTTAATTTAGCGCGACCTAAATTTCACGACATAATAAAAATCGTATATTTAATCTCAAATTAATGATTGTGCTCACAAAATTACAACATGCATGAGGATAACAGCTCTATCAAAATATTACATATGTATACAGGAGCTATACATTGTGTACAGACAATGGCCTGCATTATTTATCTGTTTTCCAATAAGCATTGTATGTAGAAGCCGGGTACATGATCTGATGACTGAGATCAAGGACTCAAAGTTCCAAGCTTTGAATTTCGTATAACTAATGGAGGCTCTATTGTAAAAGAAAACACTAGCTACACCACAACTAAATTATTATGCTTCAGTATGGACGGAGCCAAGAGGCAAACGGTTTTAGTCTGCTTGTGGACCGATTCTTCTAGGAATAAACTGTCCACAGTAGTCTTCCTATAGCGCAACTTAATGGTCTGATATGTGGATAACTGGCAAGCCCAGTGAAATCAAAGAACAGAGTACCAGACTTTTAGCTAAAATTGATGTTTACCATTATAAATTATTACAGGCATGCCTTTGTGTTGGCTGAATATTAAACCACAACTATGTGCTTAAGTAGGCATTAAGTGAACTGGTGGTTACAAGACTTGTATATTACATGCATTTGTAGCTCAGGAAGCTCTAAGATCAAAGGCACCGCTAGTGGAATATATCCCATACCACTGCAGATTTCAGGGCAATACTTATATCCCTCAGGAAGTAGTTCTACTTCCTGGGGAATATATATATCGCCCAGGAAGTCACGCTCACTTCCTGGGGAATATATATATCCTCCAGGAAGTCAGCTGACTTCAAAAAGTTACCTCCCACTTACCCCTCCGTCGAAAGGAGGAGAGGCTGGCTTCACAGAGAGTGAAGCCGAAGTTGCCTTTGAAGAGATTGCGGCAATTTTATAGCACTAAAGTTTCACGACACTTGTGGGACTCAAATAGTGCGAAAAAAATGGCGTCTTGAACTTGTGGACAACAAAAATAAACCAGCCATAATCATGTAAAGGGAACTATTTGCAGCATCTAAAAGCACGACTAAGTTTGGAGCATCGACCAAGCTCGTCGGGAGGGCCAAGCTCAAGCTTAGCAAATAACGCGTTACTCGAGACAAACGCCGGGACCGTTCGACAGTGACGAACGACGCCGGTCACGGAATGGCTGGACAAACTACTGCAACCTAGGTTTGTTAAGCTGCAAAGGCTACATAACTAAACTGCAGGACCCACACGTATGCCTCAGCGAGGCTTACCGTTGCTGTCAGTTCTTCGGGCGGTCAACCAATGATCACTCGCGTACTCGACAAAGTTGGCTTATTCAGGTTAGTAAACGAACGAAAGTGTGCAGAAAGCCAGTCTTGCTGTTGGATCTTAGAGCTTTCTGAGCTACAAAATGGTTAACCCATGGGTTCCTCGGCAGTATGGAATATACCCTCGGCGGTTAATTATACCGCCCTCGGGCGGTATAATTAACCAGCCTCGGGTATATCCCATACCGCCTCGGAACCCATGGGTTAACCTATACGTATATTCCCAGATAATTTCCAAGACTCACAAACTCTGGGAGATGAGCCTTTTTGTTGTAGTTGCTGGGTTTCTGGTTGCTATTAGGTAGTGCCTCTTTCAGTCTCTACTGTTCTGCTTCTGCCTCTTCTTCTGTGAGCTTTGGTGCTAAGGGTGTGGGTGGGATTGGTTACTAGTGCGTTCAATCGTCAGTGTGAAAGATTTGGAAGAGGTAGATCATCCCATTCATCACTTAGCATCACTCTCCTTTGACTGTGCATCACTATGATAACTATTGGGTTCTGTTGGCTTCCAAGGTTGAGTTCAGTCCTCGTATTTGCCCGCTGTTGCCTTGTGAAGAAATTCATGACTGTGACTCCAACGATCGGCGTCCTTCAAAGTAAACGAGTCCGTCCCAACAGTATTAGGCCCAATCAAGGCTTTGATGAATGCTAAACTTACTATTTTGAAAGTAAAAGAAATTTGTCTCTCGCATGGTGGGGTTGAGGCTATGTGAGTTATAATCAAGTCAAGTGTGATGTTAACTTCATGCATAGCCATTGGCTGTAAGGCCTCGGTCACACTACGATAGCGATGACGGCAAATCACTGCGATCACGGTCACGACAAAAAATGCACGCAGTCACACTACCAAAGATGGACGCCTTGCTATTGTAACCTCTTGACTGACTACTGCTTTGCTACTCGCCTCCCTATGTCGGGATGAATTGGAAAACAATATGGCGGCTACATACAATGTATTAGCGTTCAAACGCTGATATTTCGTCTGGTGATAAATTTTATATGTCCAAAGACACTTAGAGCTGCTCTCTGGTGTTGCCCCATCTTACAGTAGCAAGGAGATTGCTCGAAATTGTTACTAAAGTGACGAACCTGGAAACGGTGAAAATCGAGTTTCGTCATCTTTGTTTTCTTCTTTCTTTCTTTCTTTCTTTCTTTCTTTCTTTTTCTTCAGCGCGCCTAGCGCCTTTACGCGAGCAGTGCTGAGACCAAAACACCATTAACAGTCGTGAAATTCTCCTGGCAGGAGCCTTTTGAACTTTGTTTCTAGTGAAAAGAAATTCCACGATTTCTCGATCGTGATCCATTGTCAGCTAATTGTTAGACGATACGCACGTGACCAAGTTAAGTAGTGGATAGTGCACGTGACTAAGCACTAGCTTGAGTATCGCCACGTTGTATGGATCACAGAGAACACTAGCTTGTGTAGGTTCACCAATATGCGCTTGCCAGATAATTATAACCACCATATCGGTCTACAAACAACTGTGGGCGGGGCTCGTATGCAGTACATGCAAGCATGCATAGGTGAGCTGATGTACAGCATAATAATATTAGCTGCAGGTAAAAATTATTAAAATCAAAAGGATGTAGGATGACAGATCTACCACTGGTCCACAATGTAAACCAACAAGGAAATGGTAACATCCTTAACTGACCACACCAGTGGCTGTACATAATTTGGACTCTCAGTCAACACCAGTCGGTCCTTGATGGCCTACAATAAGTGAAGCAGCCACTGATGTAGGGATGCATGGTCTATTATCCAGTCAAGCATGTTACCATTTCCTTGTTGGTTTACATTGTGGACCAGTGTTTTTCTCTATAATAATTATGGAAAAAGTAGTGTTAGATTTCCTCATCCTACATCCTTTTGATTTCGATTATAGAAATCATTTTAATTTTCTTGTGCATGTGTGTTTTATCTAAACTGCATCTTGTTACAGCCAATGCACTAGTTCACTGTCAGTGCAGTAGCGGTTCTAAGGGGGGCCTGGGGGGCCACGGCCCCCCAAAAATTGCCCTCATTAAACTTTTTACTTGCCTCCTCCAACCAAAACATTTATGAACGTATGTACCTTGCTTGGTACAGCTGTCTTGTCTTACACAGCTGTTTCGCGGTCTGTCTTGCTTTCCAACAGGCTACCGCGAACGCACTATTATTGTCCATACGCAGTTTAAAATGACGTATTCTAATGAATATTAATTGGCTATTTCCCAAAATCGCGCGCGCGCAAGTGCGCGCATTCACTGGCCCCCCCAAACATTTTTCTCTAGAACCGCCACTGTGTCAGTGTGGCATTTATTTCAGTGCTAGTGCTATTGTGGTATACACACTGAGGCATCTGCACCATGGTGCTTCATTTTTACTGAAGCTTCTTTGTTACTTGTATTTTACAGGAGATGCTCGAAATTTCAGTTGCCTCTATATACAGAAGCATCTTATGTTGGAATAATGCTTGCATCAGCTGTGAGTTCATGACTTCACAATTTTATTTTGCAATGCATGTGAATTGTTCCGCATAATCATATTTGTTCTAAAGTTACTATTGTTGTGCTCATGTGAACCATGCAGTATGCATTGGCATTGTATGCTCAGTTTGAAAGTATCATATAATTTCATTGAAGTATCGATATCCAAGCACCAAGTGATAGTGAATGCTGTGTATTATGTTTTTCACTCAAGACTGATTTTCTCACTGCATGATCAAATGCATGCTTGTGCGCTGTGGTTTATTGATTGAATTCATTATGCATGTTCAAGTGACAGACCCGCACAAAATTTCCTTGCCAATTGCAATTTTGTGGCATGCTAAGCATATTGAAACCTACCATTGAAAAATGTCAAATTATTTTGATACATGAAGAAGACTTCGAAATGGGCGTGTTCTGAATAAGAATGAATCAGGCGCGAGCAGCCTAACACAGCAAACGCTTCTTCCAGGACTTCTACGCTCAAAAAAAGAACCATATACTATCATAGTGCATGCACACGTTCGCCACTCAGGTCAGCTAGCTATAAATTCCAGCCTATAGCACAGGACGAATAGTGGTGTTTGATGGTGGTATATAGGTGTAGCACATATGTGTTGCATATGGTATGTGATTACCGTGTGATCTGTTTGAAATATACCTGTGATTTCGTATGTGATACATGTATACCCTACTTTTCATAGTACAAAGTCATAATTTGAATCACGTTTGCTCTATGTTTTCAAGTAAGTTACATTTTGTGTGATACAGCTCTGACCATGACACACACATGTGTATTTTATGAAGCATACATGAAGCATCGATGTTGCTCAGATGAGTTAAATATTGGCTATGTTTCCTAATACTGTCTCGCTATTATTGTAATCGTTTCGTTTTCTTCAGCAAAGTTTTGAAGGTAAAATGAATATAATTCAAACATACAACACTCAGTCAAGTCTCTAGTGTTCTTATAACTGGTTGCTTGAACGATGCAGCAGATTGTAAAACGCAGAACTGCAATCTGAGTGAGGAAGTTCAGATAGGAAAGTCATGCAAATTAATCAGACGTACCTTTTACTGTCTTACTAAAATTAATAGTGATTTCCAGAAAGCCACGGTCCAACGAATTCTACATGTAGAAAAACATTGAGCAATTGAGAAGGTTATTATACTTACTCACGACCTCAGATTAAGCCAACAACATAGTTGACGTCATTAATCTCAATAGAGTATGTTTCTGGTATGACTCTGAGGACAACACCGAATGTAGCATTGCTATAATCATGACTAACCATACCTTTTATTAATAGTGATCTCCAGAAAGACCCAATGAGAAGGGAACATGAAAATACCTGTGAGAAGGGAACGACGTGAAAATACCTGTGAAAGGGGAACGTGAAAATACCTGAGAAGGGAACGTGAAAATACCTGTGAGAAGGGAACATGGAAATACCTGTGAGAAGGGAACATGGAAATACCTGTGAAAAGAAACGTGAAAATATCTGTGTAAAACACGCCTGAGTAACAAGCATAGTGGTAGCAAGCTACATAACTAGTATCTATAAAAATTGTTCAACAAAATATATATCGTAACGGAGAAACCGAGAGAAACTGACCGTAACATTATTTTTCTGGGCTCGAGCTAGCCTCGCCTCCAGGCTAGATATCATAATAATATAGCCTGGTACAGACTGTCTACGCATGTGCGCAATATCTTCACTGATAATTAAGCTGGAGAATTAATTATATTCATGACTTTTGCAAGTAGCTGTATTTTCCTAGCTATGGGTATTCGTGCAGACAGAGTCGCTGCGTGCAGTTTGCTTGCCTATTGATAGGCATCGAATATAGCAAATTTCAGCAATGCAGTGTTAGCCATCGCGGAGCTACGAACTCGCCCTGTGAAGACAAAGCACGATTGATTGTATACACTCTTTCTTTAGTTGTGCGAAAGGTACGAAGCTAAAACTGCTCGAGCATGCTCATCTGCCATCTGTGCAGGAATCCATGCGATGTTTTCGCCGAGCACTGCTCGTACGCGATATTACAGCTATGTGGTGCCAGACAGCACAGCCTGCGTTGCTGTAATATCGCGTACGAGCAGCACCATTCCAGCTTTGCCAACTCTCCCAAGAGCATATTTTACAGCGTCATTGAAGGTATCGGTAGCAGTAACAGTAGCGCTAGCCATTGTTGATTTAAAATGGAACGGACGTATATCTAAACGTGCGCGAACAAATTCACGGAACGTACACGGTGTTTTACTAATTACACCAGTTTTGGTGTAATTTTGGAGCATGCGCAGACAGTCTGTACCAGGCCATCTCTCAGCTTTGGGGGAGTGGCCTGGAGGCGAGGCTAGGCTCGAGCAAACTGGCGAAACAAGCAATGTAGTCCCCGAATTAGTCGAGGACACTTACTTGGCCACAGTGATCAACTCTCAGTTCCACAGAGACTTCGCTTTTCACAGTCAGCTATAATAAAACAAAGAGAAATAACAGACTTGAAGCAAAAAATGGCGACAAGTAACTACAGCTGAAGATGATTCCCGCCAAAATTGTGGCTCCGCCTACCACATGAAAGTGCGCGAGGCGTGTCTAGGGAGCTGGAGCAGCCATGCCATTTGCTTTCTCTCTGTGGCTACCAGTGTAATACAAAAGAAAGTGCCTGTTGTTAAGACAAAGCTTGAAAGTAAGTAACTAACTGGGAACACACTACCCTCCGCTGTACTTATTCTCCCTGTATAGAGTACTAGCTAGCTAGCTCATGCTTGCTGCGGCCTTCTGTATTAAGTAGTGAGTACTAGCTAGCTGTCCATCTGTATAGAGTACTAGCTAGCTGTCCCTCTGTATTGAGTACTAGCTAGCTGTCCCTCTGTATAGAGTACTAGCTAGCTGTCCCTCAGTATAGAGTACTAGCTAGCTGTCCTTCTGTATTGAGTACTAGCTAGCTGTCCCTCTGTATAGTGTACTAGCTAGCTGTCCCTCTGTATAGAGTACTAGCTATAGCTGTCCTTCTGTATTGAGTACTATAGCTAGCTGTCCCTCTGTATAGAGTACTAGCTAGCTGTCCTTCTGTATAGAGTACTATCTAGCTGTCCATCTGTATTGAGTACTAGCTAGCTAGCTGTCCTTCTGTATAGAGTACTAGCTAGCTGTCCTTCTGTATAGAGTACTAGCTAGCTGTCCCTCTGTATAGAGTACTAGCTAGCTGTCCCTCTGTATAGAGTACTAGCTAGCTGTCCTTCTGTATAGAGTACTAGCTAGCTGTCCATCTGTATTGAGTACTAGCTAGCTAGCTGTCCTTCTGTATAGAGTACTAGCTAGCTGTCCTTCTGCATGTATTGAGTACTAGCTAGCTGTCCCTCTGTTTATAGTGTACTAGCTGTCCCTCTGTATAGAGTACTAGCTATAGCTGTCCTTCTGTATTGAGTACTAGCTAGCTGTCCCTCTGTATAGTGTACTAGCTAGCTGTCCCTCTGTATAGAGTACTAGCTATAGCTGTCCTTCTGTATTGAGTACTATAGCTAGCTGTCCCTCTGTATAGAGTACTAGCTATAGCTGCATGTCCTTCTGTATAGAGTACTAGCTATATAGCTGTCCATCTGTATTGAGTACTAGCTAGCTAGCTGTCCTTCTGTATAGAGTACTAGCTAGCTGTCCTTCTGTATAGAGTACTAGCTAGCTGTCCTTCTGTATAGAGTACTAGCTAGCTGTCCATCTGTATTGAGTACTAGCTAGCTAGCTGTCCTTCTGTATAGAGTACTAGCTAGCTGTCCATCTGTATTGAGTACTAGCTAGCTAGCTGTCCTTCTGTATAGAGTACTAGCTAGCTGTCCTTCTGTATTGAGTACTAGCTAGCTGTCCCTCTGTATATAGAGTACTAGCTAGCTGTCCCTCTGTTTATAGTGTACTAGCTGTCCCTCTGTATAGGGTACTAGCTATAGCTGTCCCTCTGTATAGTGTGCTAGCTAGCTGTCCCTCTGTATTGAGTACTAGCTAGCTAGCTGTCCCTCTGTATAGAGTACTAGCTAGCTGTCCCTCTGTATATAGTGTACTAGCTGTCCCTCTGTATAGAGTACTAGCTAGCTGTCCCTCTGTATAGTGTACTAGCTAGCTGTCCCTCTGTATTGAGTACTAGCTAGCTGTCCCTCTGTATTAAGTAGTAGCTAGCTGTCCCTCTGTATTGAGTACTAGCTAGCTGTCCCTCTGTATTGAGTACTAGCTAGCTGTCCCTCTGTATAGTGTACTAGCTAGCTGTCCCTCTGTATTGAGTACTAGCTAGCTGTCCCTCTGTATAGTGTACTAGCTAGCTGTCCCTCTGTATAGTGAACTAGCTAGCTGTCCTCTGTATAGTGTACTAGCTAGCTGTCCCTCTGTATAGTGTACTAGCTAGCTGTCCCTCTGTATAGTGTACTAGCTAGCTGTCCCTCTGTATAGTGTACTAGCTAGCTGTCCCTCTGTATGGTGTACTAGCTAGCTGTCCCTCTGTATAGAGTACTAGCTAGCTGTCTCTCTGTATAGATTACTAGCTAGCTGTCCCTCTGTATAGTGTACTAGCTTACTTTCTCTCTGTATAGAGTACTAGCTTACTTTCTCTCTGTATTGAGTACCATAATAGCTAGCTTTTATCTGTAATTATAACAATAAGGTCTTGGCCTGTTGCCAATCAATTTACAGAAAGTTTGTACAGTGTTGGGCTGATCAATAACAAGCCTTGCCCCTCTTCTTAAATTCCAGCTATTTCATACCTGTAAGTGACTCTGGTATTTGCAATAGTACAGTGGTTTTAATTTTATTACTCCTTGGAACAGCAACAAAAGCGTAAAGCGTGATCCGTGCCTTATTTGGAAGGTTTATTACATTGCGTGATTCAAATTGAATACGGTTTAAGCTCTACGGTTGACGCTTTTAGATTGCAGGAAGTAGTGAAACCGCTGGTGCCTCTTGGAACACTTCATGACTACTTCAATGAACAGATGGAATGTGAGTTGCGACATGTGTTAGTGTGAGATTTACTTGTATGTTTCTCTTTCGAGCATTGCACCATGGAATCAGTAATCTCTCTCTTACTCTTTTGTCTTTTTCTTTTCTCTCTCTATCTCTTGCCTCTCAATCTGATTGACTGTACTGATGAGATCCGATAGATCGAAACGGACTGACAACTTGATTTGTCGTCCGTATACAGTTTCAGATACACTCTTCTTCTTTCTTTTTTGTTTCACTTTCTATTGATCTTCTCTTTGGTACACCATTTTCCTTTAACAGATGATAGATTAAAACCATAATACTTCTGTTACCATGCTCTAGTGATTTTTCAATTTTATTTCAGTTGTGATATTTATTTGATTAACATGAAACACATGTACAATACATGAATGATAGCATGTGGTCAACTGTATTACAGATGTATCACATATGATATCATGTGTGACATAGCTGTGACTGCTGACAAACATGAATCAAACATCCCTTGTGTGTGATCCATATTTGATACAGTGCAATAGTGTGTCACATATGACCTATCATCTGTGATGTACATGTGATACCAATCAAATACAACTCAAATTCAACTTTTCGTCCTGTGTAGCTATCAGGCAACTACGGCTCACTTGTTGATAGGGTATGTCTGAGCTATAACATAAAAGTACGAGCAGTTCCACCTGGAGCACATAGACGAATTTGGTACCAAACAGAAGCTCAGGAAACGCTCTATCTGATGCCATCCGAACTGGAAGGGGAGTACCCATTGATTAGCTATTAGACGCGTTTTAATTCGCCTATGTGTTGTACGCGCACGCTCGCAATTGAAAATTACATTACAATTGTATACACCAAGGTATGAAAAACACGAAAGTACGAGAGGCTCCGAATGTATCTGAAGGCTAATATACATGCTGTCATGAAGCTGACACTCTTGGCATTGCAATTCCGGCCGAACTGAGTTGATAATACGGATCTGTGAGCCTAAAAGTAGAGAAATATATTATTTCATACATGATTAGTACATGGTTTAGTACAGGAGATTGTTAACGCGCTCTACGTGACGTGTATTTCGTAATACATGGTAATTTTGACAAAGGTTTTGATATGGCTTGCCCCAAATTTTTAAGTTTTCTTATCATGATTGTCTTTGTCTAATAATTAATTTTCTTCAGATATTTAGTTGGATAACCACGGCACTACTTGCTGTCATAATGGTTCTCGTGGGATGGCCATTGAGGTCTCGTGCAAACCTGTCTGTGAATCAAGAATCACTAATTGTAGATCAAGATTCAGAGGAACACATAGAAAAATTTGAACCTTAATTGTTCTGCATGCAAGTACATGCCATATGTGCTGATTGCTTATAATGCATGAATGATTAAATTTTAGAAGATAGCCTTGTGAGTCAATTTGTAGAACAAGTGAACAATTGTGTGTCGGAGATAGAGATTATTGGTCAGACTGACATACCCCTATTAGTCATGCATTAGTATTGCCTGTAACAAACCTCACTATGGGAGTCCAACACATGCATGTTGAATGCTGTCTTAGTCTTGTGAAAAGACCGCTAGACTTCACTCTACCATCTCCCAAGGATCTTCTTTTGGCTTCCAATCCTCAGCCCCTCCTCTGCAACATTTTTAAATGTGAGAATAAACTTGCGGCAATGATAATAAGTAAAATATTTCTTCACCTATTGAAAATGACCACATACAGTACGCCTAACATCACTTCAGTATGTTACCATGGCATATATTGAACAGTTGTAATTCCAACAAAAATCACAGCTAATATTCTGTGCTGTATTATTGTTAAACACAATTGACTTGTAAGGGTCGAAAACAAGGGTTCAAGGTTTTATGTGACTTTAAATCCAAGAAATTCCACCTCAGACTTCATGAAGACACACTTGCTCTGCTTCAGACGAACCCCAGCAATCTCAAGACGTTTACAGGCCTCATCCAGACCTCGTGCATGGCTAACTTGTTGAAGAGATCTTCAGATCGAGGCAAAGGTAGATATGACTATTAGTGACTTGTTTACACTGATCTTAAAATCTCGAGTGATACAAATGCTGCTGTCTCGTTGACCACTGGAGCAACAATGGCTGAGGCCCAATCTGAGAACATTCAATTTCTCTAAGCCGAGCTCTAAGCTGATATCGATTTTACTAAATGACTTCAAGCTGACGACGAACAAGAAAAGTTAAAAGTTGGATCGAGCGACAATCAAAATACACTTACTGACTACTATTATACATTTTTTGCCTATTGTGTGTAATATTAATTCCAGTATTGAATTCATTCTCAGAACAGGTTTTCTTCTGTTTGGGAGAACACCATGATTGTTATTTCAACTAAACACACCGGTTTTGATAATATTTAATGCATCAAATAATGATATGAATATTAATCCAGCTAGATAAATAATACATTACAAACACGGTGACCGTCATTCATTCATGCACAAGAATGTTACACTCAAGTTACTATAAGGTACACTCTTATGTATTGCTTGAATAATATAACCTATAATATAACCTAGACTCATATTTGAAAGGGATTGCTTTACAATAATAGTGCATGCAATTGTAGTGAACATACATGTAGTATTGATTTTACACAATAATTGTGAATTTTGAGAGAACAACACTTTTGCTATTAACCCTTTAACCCCTATTGTCGCCATTTGGCGACATATATGTTATGCGCAAGCCATGGATCAGGACAATCCATGGATTGCGCTGCTCAAAGTATGGATCCGTGCTTTGCGCGGGCAATCCATGGATTGCCCAGCACTTGCGCGATCCATGGATTGCGCAGCCACACACGTGTCAAGCGTTCGGGTAGCTGAAGTAGTCATATTTCAGTGTCAGAAAAGCGGCCGCCTTCGATCGAGGACTGCATCACAAAACGCGATCATTTGTGCAAAAGAAGAAAGGAGCAAGGTGATCAGTCGAGAGTAAGAAAAAGGAAATCGTGGCTTACCTTTTGGCTGGTGAATGGCATGCAGTGTTTTCGTCTGGTACACTATATATGTTCTCTTCAGATGATTATAATTGCAAGGAATTATCTCTGCTAATATTGCAGGCTGTACTACTAGATATTGAAGAATACTTGAAGAATCCAGGGATGTCTATAGAAGATTCTACTGAGGCTAGTGTGATCACTGCATACCCTAGCTGCCCGCACAGCTATCATGCTATCACAGCCTGAACTCAAGACTCATACAACCATATTCATCTCATGTATCTCAACCTAGCTTCCTCGATCAGTATACATATTTACTAGCTAGAATAAGGCTATAGGCAATCATGTTGAGCAGCATATTGCTGCCGGAGGTGCTTCAGTGGCGAAGGTCAGTGGAGTCCGCCGCTTCTCATGAGCGTCCATGCATCTATGGTTTGGCCGAGATCCATACTTTGAGTCCCTCGTTTGCGCGATCCATGGATTGAGCAGACAATCCATGGCCATGGATTGTTGCGCAAAGCACGGATCCATACTTTGGGCAACGCAATCCATGGATTGTCCCGATCCATAGTTTGCGCACAACATATATACTTCAGACACCATAACTTTATCAAAAAGTGTTAAAATACTCCGAAATTAAGCTAAATTGAAGAATACAAATAACCGCAAAAATTGACAGGTTTTCGGCGCGCCCCCGGCGCTAAACGAATTGGCAATGGCATTTCTATGGCTTATGATCTGGGCTACATTTTTCACTCACCAAAACCACTGCTATTTGCGTGTACTTTTCAGTATCCAGCCCCAAAGTACTAACTTTGAGCAAAATTTGACGAGGTCGTTGCACTTTATCGGCTTCACTTTCGAAGTGGGAGGGGCATATCGACTGACTTGAGTGTGGGCAATTGCGGCTACTCACTGGCGTAAAAGGATGCAAATTTGAGACCAGTAGCACAAAAGACACACGAGATATTCACGAGAGAAGTGGTCAGCATTTACGAGGTTAATATTTCAGCAAAATAATTTAGTAATTAAAGGGTTAAGATGTCCAAGTGGCTTCCCATTAAATAGTCCGATGGTGACTCTGCACTCCTCAATTTATGACGTCGTTCATTTTCGGTTAATTATTCTTGTAAAAAAATGTCTACATTGCTGAGTATACACATATGCTGTGTCTACTGCACTTCTTGGAGTTGGAGGACACCACGTTGTTGATGTTACAGAGGTGTGTTTATGAAACTCTCATCTAATTACCGTCTGTTATTCTGTTAAACTCTGTTAAACTCTCGTCTAAATGTTACAGTCTGTTTGCTTGTTACAATCAAATGACAACATATGAGCTTAATCTTGCACGTGGAGCCGATCACAGCTTACAAAGTGAGAGAGGAGCAACACCTCTAATGTGTGCTTGTTCCTTCAATTCTTGTTATGCTTTTGTTAGCTAGTGCCGATCCAAATTTTGAATTGCGCAAAATTCACAGATCTAATTTATGCTGCAGCATATGGCTGCAAAAAGGTACACCAGTTTTGCTAAATGCTCGAGCTGACATAGATATCCAGACCACAATCAGATCAATTGCTCTCCATAAAGCAGCTAGCAGAGGATGCTATGCTATTGTAGAACTTCTGCTAACATCAGGTGCCAATGCTTGACAATAGAGACATGGTACCACTTGACTACACCCTTGATAGCAACCATCATGATGTGTGCCAACTTCCTCTTATGAATATCAACTAGCTCCAATGCACTCTCCAAAGCCTACTATTCAAGCACTCTTGCAACCTGCATCCCCATTCATGACTGAAATGAATGAAGAGGAAGAGGAGAATGCATTGGCAACTTTTCAACAGCTTCAATATGCTCTAGAGTATTACTAACATCATCTGACTATTAACAAGAAAAGTTCAAAGTTGGATTAACCCTTTAAGGCCTATAGCGGATTTAGCCGTCATAATTGACTCCACCTACTGTAGACGTCATAAATAGTGGGAAAAGTGCTCTAGAAAGGTCAAATAAAGTTTAATTGCAAAAGCTAACTTTACCTGAAAAATCACCTATTTTTCGCCACGCCCTCCCCACTAAAATATATAGAACGGGGGATTTTTAAAGGGGGGTGACCCCCCTTTAACCCGGGGTTCGAAGGGGCGGAGCCCCTCGCCGCTTTCGGCATTTTTGGGGCTTCAGGATGCCCGGAAATGCATACTTGGGCATAGAATATGGTCTAAACTATGCTGTTTGCTCACCTGGACACCACCAGGTTTTTGTATCAGTCACCAGGGCTAAACGAAGAACAAAATTGGCTGAAAAATGACGAGGTCGCAGCACTTAAGCGGCTTCAGTTCCGAATTGGGAGTGGCCAACTCAGAGTTTAGTACATGGTCGTAAACTTTGACATGCCAGGAAAAAACAGTGCTAGTTTGGAACAGCTAGCGTACTGCATGTTGTAGAAATCGCAAGACAAACTGTCAGTTTAGAGCAAGCCGAATTTTCGTCAAAATAATTCAGTCACTAAAGAGTTAATCGACAATCAAAATACACTTCATGATTACTACATTTTTTGTGTAATATTAAATAAATTCATGTATTGAATTCATTCTCAGAACAGGTTAACTTTTCTTCTGATTGAGAGTATCCCATACACTCTGTGGTTACTAATTGTTGTTTCAACTAAACACACTGGTTGTGAAAATATTTATTCTCAGTAATCTAAGTGAAGAAGCTATACTGTTTAGTGCATCAAATTGCATGTTGAAAATTAAGCCAGTTGCATAAATTATAAGAGCTGAAAATTAACAATAAATGCTTTACAAACACGATTATTCATGCACAAACTGTGGTGTTATGTTATGTTATGTACATTACTAAGACTAGTAAGTGCTAACTAATGTAGCTAGTCCCACCATTGCTAATTAAGTCATTGAGTGTATCTAAAAGGACTAGTATCTTACTCAATTTTATTATTCGATTAAATTCTATTCTTCTATTGCTATGCTGCTTTTCTAAAAGTCTTTCTAATATCGAACCCGAACGCTACACAAACCTATTACAGGCACTATAAGGTACACTATGATGTATTGCTTGACTATTATAAATCGACAGAATTCAATGCCGAGAATAAATTTCATTAACATGCAGAGAAATATTGATTATCTTGAATTCATGCCTTTCTGATAATAAACAATATTCATTTCTTGGGTGCACGTGTTGTGTTTCGGTCTACTAACAGAAAGGTTCTGGTTAGGTACAGGAGGAATGCCGCCTAATAAATATTCACAATTCAATTAACCACACCCACACCTGGCAACATGCCCGCGCGTACAGAATCACTATAAAGGCTTGAATTTAGCACTGATCGGTCAGTAGGTTCCGGTGGCTGAACGGTTTAGTGTAGTGCCTTGTAATGCAATAGTAAAGGGTTCGATACTCGCCGTATGCTTTTTTTTCTTTTTTTATTGCAGAAAGTTAAGTTTTTTTAGCTATTTGCTCGACGATCCTTAAGGCGCGTTCGCACTAGCCAAGTTATCCGGATCGAACCCAGATCGAATCCACATTTTTCATGTTCGCACTGGCAATGTTAACACGATGCGATTGCAAACTAGATTGAATCGCGATCGGCCCCAATCGACATCACGAGGTGGTTTCGATCGCGATCAAGATTTAATCCAGTTTGCCGTGTTCCCGAGCGTACAGTACTGGATTCTGACTCCGATCATATGGGCGTATCTTCGACGTCTTCGCTCTCGTGCTCGCCGTTTATGCTGAGCAGCTAGATATAATGCCAGTAACACTAGCAGCAACATGGTACCAGGAGCTCTTGATAGTATGTACTGTTCTGTGAGATCTCGTGCGCGATCACGTGAGAGTCGTATTGCGTTTAACCCTTTAGGGCCTATAGCGGATTTAGCCGTCATAATTGACTCCACCTACTGTAGACGTCATAAATAGTGTGAAAAGTGCTCTAGAAAGGTCAAATAAAGTTTAATTGCAAAAGCTAACTTTACCTGAAAAAAACCACTGTTTTTCGCCGCGCCCTCCCCACTACAATATATAGAACGGGGGGATTTTTAAAGGGGGGTGTCCCCCCTTTAACCCGGGGTTCGAAGGGGCGGAGCCCCTCGCCGCTTTTGGCATTTTTGGGGCTTCAGGATGCCCGGAAATGCATACTTGGGCATAGAATATGGTCTAAACTGTGCTGTTTGCTCACCTGGACACCACCAGGTTTTTTTATCTGTCACCAGGGCTAAACGAAGACCAAAATTGGCTGAAAAATGACGAGGTCACAGCAGTTAAGCGGCTTCAGTTCCGAATTGGGAGTGGCCAACTCAGAGTTTAGTACATGGTCGTAAACTTTGACATGCCAGGAAAAAACAGTGCTAGTTTGGAACAGCTAGCGTACTGCATGTTGCATAAATCGCAAGACAAACTGTCAGTTTAGAGCAAGCCGAATTTTCGTCAAAATAATTCAGTCACTAAAGAGTTAATCCGTTTATTACAATCACAATGCGAACGTAATCTATCTAGGTTGAAGCCGATCGAATCAAGATCCACAGAAACAGGTCAAGTTGTAATCCGAATCGAATCTGGATTCAGTGCGAACGCGCCTTTAGTTAGGGCCAGAGGCTCTGTTCAGAAAGACCCTCCCGACGATCTTTAGGCTTACCAAGGGCCGAAGGCCCGGGTTAGGACGACCCTCCCGACTTTGCGCAGTTAGGAGAAGGTTTTTTAGGGTTTAGGGTTTAGTAGCTAGCAAAGAATGGGCGTTGTTAATTGAATTATGAATATTAATTAGGCGGCATTCCTCCTGTACCTAACCGGAACCTAACAGAAAATACCCGCACTTGCTGGCAGCATTCTTCAGCAAAAGTCATCTTCCAGTCAAGCCGCGCTCATCTGAACTTTCGCAATGTCACAGCAAGACCCAGTAGTCGAAATCAAGATCAACCCCACGCAACTGAAAGGACGTCGTGGTATCTTGTGTGGTCTGCTCGGAATCGCTATGATCACTACTTTACTTTGTCTCAGTCTATTTGCCGCAAAAACTAACGAAATCAACTCGGATGCTGAAACGGACGTATGCTCTTTATTTGTTACTAGAATATATGGCGTGACTAGTACCTTGAGTATACTAAGAAGCTCCAATCCCAATATTTGCCATTATGTTGTCGGTGGTTCTACCATTGTGTTTTTGATAATGTTGATTTTGTTGATAGAAAGTCTTCTTGCTGTATGCTTTGCATTTGCTTTCACAGAGTAAGGCACAGCCTTTTGCATGATGCTTAATAATAATTGACTTTTTGTTTTCTACAGTCAACTTTTCGTTATTCTGCTGAGAGGTTCAGCTGTGCTGGTATCGCTGATATTGATGTTCTGCGTCAGTATAATCATCTCTGCTGGAGTTGGCACTACATGTGTCACATGGATTAATTATAAAGGATTGTGAGTCTATACGTACATACATGAATAATAATTATGCATACGTAATTATTTTGGTAACAGAGAATAATTGCAGATGTGTAACTTAGTAAACAATAATAGTGTAAGCAATAAACAATAATAGTGTAAACTAGTAAACATTAATAGAGGGACCTAAACTAAATTTCACGACATAACGCAAATTGTATTGATCTAATTTTCGCAAATTAGTTGTTGTTCTCACAAAATTAAAACACGTACGAAGATACCGGCTCTATCATTATTAGTAAATTATACATCGTGTACAGACAATGGCCTGCATTAATAATCTGTTATCCAATAAGCATTGTATGTAGAAGCCGAATGCATGATTAAAGCCTCAAGCTTTGAATTTGTACAATTCATGGAGGCTCTATTGTAAAAGAAACCACTAGCTATACACTACAAGTAAAATTATTATGTCTCAGTATGCATGGGCGGAGCCACAAGGCAAACAGTTTTAGTCTGCTTGTGGATGCTGCAGTTTTATAAGAATAAACTGTCCACAGTAGACTTCCTATAGCACAATTTGATGGTTTGAAATGTGGACAACTGACAAGCCCAGTCAAATCGAAGAATGGAGTGCCAGAGTTTTAGCTAAATGCTTAAACCACAACTATTATGTGCTTGAGAGTGCATTAACCCTTTAGTTACTGAATTATTTTGACGAAAATTTGACTTGCTCTCAACTGACAGTTTTTCTTGCGATCTTCTACAACATGCAGTACGCTAGCTGTTCCAAACTAGCGCTGCTTTTTTCCTGGCATTTCAAAGTTTACGTCCATGTACCAAACTCTGAGTCGGCCACTCCCACATCAGAACTGAAGCCACTCAAGTGCTGCGACCTTGTCATTTTTCAGCCAATTTTGGTCTTCGTTTAGCCCTGGTGACTGATACAAAAACCTGGTGGTGTCCAGGTGAGCAACAGCACAGTTTAGACCATATTCTATGCCCAAGTATGCATTTCTAATGGGAAATGAACTGATTTAATTAGTTCATTTTCCAGTAGTTTCCAAGATTTTTTCATGATTTCCAAGACTCACAAACTCTGGGAGATGAACTTTGTGTGCTAGTTGCTTGGTTTCTGGTTGCTACACATGTTGTGTTCTAGACCTGGATGAAAGCGTTGAATAGTTATGAACTAACAGATTTGTGACTGCCTTACTCTCAAATCTTTCTTGCTAGGAGTATTAAAACCTCTGTACTCAGATATTATATAGAAGCTGTCTACATTTGTATTCACATTATATGCATTGACTATATAACTATTGACACCTACTCTACTCACCTCACTCCTGTTTACTTCAAAAAAGTACTATTGTTCAAGTGTTGTCAACAGGTAGAACCTAACAACTGCTACTTTGAACATAGAGTGACAATAGGAAGCTACACAACTACTAGGCTGTATATAATACTTCTTTTCTATAAAGTTGCCTATATGCACCTAATTTGACCGAGAAATAGCTATAGCCTCAGATCCGTCGAACTAACTAGAATCATCTTGAGTGAAGGAACCATTCCATATTACTGCAAAAGTGGATTTTTGGGAAAACGTTATTTGGCAGTAATATTAATGCTTGCCATGCACTATGTACTGTGTTGATAACTAGATGTATAATGTAGTAGTAGCTTCGTACCCAGGCCTAGAATATTAGGCCTGGTACACACTGTAAGCGCATGCGCGTAATTAAAACATGTGTGCGTTTCAGACGATGGTGATTGGTCTGAATATATAGTATTGACTATCTAAACTGTGTCTTGGTACAGCCAATGCACTAGTTCACTCTCAGTGTGGCATTTATTTTAAGTGCTAGTGCTATTGTGGTTCATTTTTACTGCAGCTTCTTTGTTACTTGCATTTTACAGGAGATGCTCGAATCTTACGTTGCCTGTATATATGTTATGCGCAAACCATGGATCGGGACAATCCATGGATTGCGCTGCTCAAAGTATGGATCCTTGCTTTGCGCGGGCAATCCATGGATTGCCCAGCACTTGCGCGATCCATGGATTGCGCAACCACACATGTGTCAAGCATTCATGAAAGGCGATCAGTCGAAAGAAAGGAAAGGAAATCGTTGCTTATCTTTCGGCTGGCGAACAGTGAGACTGAGGAGAGCAATTTCTGGCTGAAGTCTCGTGGATTTCGCCTATTAGATTACCCATGTGCAGCTCTTGGACTGAGGAACTCAAGTTATTGTGTTTATCAGCCAAGAAAACAGCATGAAGCAGGAAGAGTCAGGTAGTCTTCCACTGAATGGTATGCAGTGTTTTCGACTGGCACACAATGTTCTAGCTCTTCAGAGAAGTATTATTTGCAATGAACTATCTCTGCTAATAAATATTATTGTAGGCTGTAATACTAGCGATATTGAACTGAGAAGAACCCGGCCCCGGGATATCTATAGAAGATGCTACATGTACATGAGGCCTTCTATTGCTAGTGTGATCACTGCATGCTCTGCCAGCTATTAATACAGCCTGAACTCAAGACTCATACAACCATAATTATTCATCACATGTATCTCAACCTTGCTGCCTCAGGTATAAATGTTTATGAGCTAGAATACTATACTATAGGCAATCAAGTTGAACAGCATTGCTGCCGGAGGTGCTTCAGTGACGAACGTCAGTGGTTTTGTAACCAGAGTCCTCCGCTTCTCAGTCACGAGCGTCCATGCATGCATCAATGCGGGTTTGGCCGAGATCCATACTTCGAGTCCCTCGTTTGCGCGATCCATGGATTGAGCAGACAATCCATGGATTGTTGCGCAAAGCACGGATCCATACTTTGGGCAGCGCAATCCATGGATTGTCCCGATCCATAGTTTGCGCACAACATATACATCAACATCTTATGTTGGAATAATGCTTGCATCAGCTGTGAGTTCATGACTTCTCAATTAATTTATTTTGCAAAGCATGTGAAATGTTCCACATAATCATGTATAATTATTTGATCTAAAATTACTATTTTCGTGCTCATGTAAACCATGCAGTAAGCATTTGCTCAGTCATAATTTCATTGAAGTATCGATATCCAAGCACCAAGTGATAGTGAATGCTGTGTATTATGTTTTTCAATCAAGACTGATTTTCTCACTCCATGGTCAAATACATGCTTGTGTGCTGTGATTTATTGATTGAATACAATTATGCATGATCAAGTGACAAACCCGCATAAAATTTTCTTGCCAATTGCAATTTTGTGGCATGCTAAGGCTTGTCCCAAATTTTTCTTATCATAATTGTCTTTGTCTTAATTTTCTTCAGATATTTAGTTGGATAACCACGGTACTATTTGGTGTCATAATGGTTCTCGTGGGATGGCCATTGAAGTCTCGTGCAAATCTGTCTGTGAATCAAGAATCACTAATAATAGATCAAAATTCAGAGGATGAAATAGAAAAATTTGAACCTTAATTGTTCTGCATGCAAGTACATACCATACATGCTGATTGCTTATAATGCATGATTAAATTTTAAGAAGATAGCCTTGTGAGTCAATTTGTAGAAAAAGTGAACAATTGTGAGTGATAGAGATTATTGGCCAGACTGACATACCCCTATTAGTCATGCATTAGTATTGCCTGTAATAAACCTCACTCTGGGCGTCCAACACATGCATGTTGAATGCTGTCTTAGCCTTGTAAAAATACCACTAGAATTCACTCTACCATCTCACAAGGATGTTCTTTTGGCTTCCAATCCTCAGCCCCGCCCTCCTCTGCAACATTTTTTAATGTGAGAATAAACTTGCGGCGATGATAACAAGCAAAACATTTATTCACCTACTGAAAATGAGAACATACACCACATCACTTCAGTATGTTACCATGGCATTTATTGAACAATTGCAATTTCAACAGAAATTACAGCTATTATTCTATACTGTATTATTGTTAAACACAATTGAATTGTAAGGGTCGAAAACAAGGGTTCAAGGTTTTATGTGACTTTAAATCCAAGAAACTTGACCTCAGAGTTCATGAAGACACACTTGCTCTGCTTTAGACAAACCCCAGCAATCCAAGACGTTTAAAGGCCTCATCCAGACCTCATGCATGGCTAACTAGTTGAAGAGATCTTCAGATCGAGGACTGAAAAAGGTAGATATCTCTATTAGCGACTTGTTTACAGTGATCTTAAAATCTCGACAGATACAAATGCTGCTGTCTCGTTTGACCACTGGAGCAACAATGGCTGAGGCCCAATCTGAGAACATTCAATTTCTCTAACCTGATATCGATACTACTTAGTGTCATCAAGCTGACGACGAACAAGAAAAGTTAAAAGTTGGATCAAGCGACAATCAAAATACACTTGCTGATTACTTCATAATCATTTTTGCCTATTGTGTGTAATATTAATTCCAGTATTGAACTCATTCTCAAAACAAGTTTTCTTCTGTTTGGGACAACACCATGATTGTTATTCAACTAAACACACTGGTTTTGATAGTAAATTATTTATTCTCGGTATTTTAATTTTTTTTTATAGAATTTAGCAGAGCAAGGAACAGTACAAATAGCAACTTAATGCTAATAAGTAAGACTGTCCAGAAAAAAGTTGTTAATTTAGTTTAATTTAGTTTAGTTTAAGTTGTTAATGGACTGTTTCAACAACGATCCAGACTGAAGGAGCTCCGTTTAGTGCATCCAATTGCGATATGAATAATTATTAAGCCAGCTAGATAAATTATAAGAGCTGAAAATAATTATGTGTAATACATTACAAACACGGTGACTGTCATTCATTCATGCACAAAAAATGTTAAGTTACACTCAGTTACTATAAGGTACACTCTTATGTATTGCTTGAACAATAATAACCTATAAATTTACAGAATGCAATGTTGGGAATACATTATTCAGAATCATTGATTATCTTGAATCACCTTTCATTCCTTTCTGATAATCGATCATTTCTTGGGTGCACGTGTTGTGTTCATATAACCGCACTTGTATTGTATGCCCGCCCAACTTAGTCCTGCTGCTCTCAAGGTACTCTGCTCCCAAGGTACACTGCATATTGCATGAGTTTTAATACTGTACAGCACATTGAATAGCATAGAGACTTACTGAACTGATCTCATACTAGGGGACTAGAGATTATGATCCTTTTCAAATGTCAGTGAGGGAGAGAGCATTTACAACCATCATCACCTGTTTCAGACGTCACGGTGCTGTTACTATCAGCACTCCAGTATTTGAACTCAAAGAGACGCTTTTGGGAAAGTATGGTGAAGATTCTAAACTTATCTATGATCTGGAAAACCAAGGTGGAGAATTGCTGTCTCTTCGCTATGATCTAACGGTATAATAATAATTATTTCAATTTAAAATAGTTATTATACCATTGTTATAGGTACCATTTGCTCGTCACCTTGCTATGAACAAGATCAAGCAAATGAAGCGCTACCACATTGCTCAAGTGTACCGTCGTCACAACCCTGCTATGACCAGAGGCCGATATAGGGAATTTTACCAATGTGTATGTTACTAGTGACAGTTGTAACTACATGAATAGAACATTTGTCACACTAGCCTTTTACATTTAGGATTTCGACATAGCTGGAGAGTATGAGCCAATGATTCCAGACGCTGAGTGCCTCAAGCTGCTTTCTGAGATCCTCACAGAGTTAAAGCTGGGAGACTTTGTCATCAAGGTACATAATATTGTACTTTCAAATTACAACAATCATTGACATTAATAGGTGAACCACCGTAAGCTACTTTGATGGTATGTTTGCTGCTTGTGGTGTTCCAGAGACCAAGTATCGCGCAATTTGTTCTGCTGTGGACAAACTTGACAAGGTACTTTATCTAATTATATGGACCAGTTATCCATATAATATAATTACGTTCGCACATGACGTACATTATAAGCAATTAACAATTATAATGCTGTGTAGCTTTCCTTGGCTGATGTTAAGAAGGAGATGGTCGAGGACAAGGGTCTTTCAGCTGATGTTGCAGATAAGATTGGGAAATATGTCCAGCTATGTGGAGGAAAAGAGTTGTTGGATGTGCTTAGCAGTGACTCTGACCTGACAGCCATTGATGATGCCAAAACTGCCATTGAAGAAATGCGACTGCTTTTTCGCTATTGTGAAACAATGGGAGCTCTTGATAAGGTAGATTATTGTTATTAATTATTTATGAAGTGATCATATGTTTTGTCAGATACAATTCAACCTCAGTCTTGCTCGAGGACTTGATTACTACACTGGAGTCATTTTTGAAGCTGTGTTGACAGGTGCTGCATTTAACAAAAGAAACAGAATGCTTATCCTGTCTGCAATTTATACAGGAGATGGTGGCGAAGCTACAAATGTGGGGTCAGTGTCTGGTGGAGGACGTTATGATGGATTGGTAGGAATGTTCGACCCAAAAGGTCCTCAGGTTAGTTATGGCAGACAGTACAAGATAAAGCAACAACATCATAATTATACGCATGCACATTTTTTCAGGTTCCTTGCATTGGATTCAGTGTGGGAATAGAACGAATCTTCTCTATTATGGAAGCCAAAGCAAAGGTATAAAGTAGCAAAAAACTAAAGTATAGTCTTTACTTTTGTAACAATACAGGCTGGTGAATTGGGTGATGTTAGAACAGTGGAGACTCAAGTAATGGTAAGCTCTGCTCAGAAAGGACTCTTGGAAGAAAGAATGAAGGTTTGCAGTCTCTTGTGGGATTCCGGTATCAAGGTTAATGAGCCATAATTATATAGTGCTACTAATAATATTGCATAAAAGGCTGAGACGATGTTGAAGAAAGATCCTAAGTTCCTTACTCAAGTGCAATACTGCGAACAGCAGGCTATACCCCTCATGGTGGTAGTTGGAGATGGGGAGATGAAAAATGGTGGAGTAAAAGTCCGTGATGTTAAGACACAGAAAGAGGTGTAAATATACATTCAACTTTATCTCCTGATTCATTATTGTTTTACAGGAGTTCATCAAGTTGGATGACCTCATTTCTGAGGTGCAGAAAAGGCTGTCTAAATAGCACAGAAAACACAGTTGTGACGCAAATTTGAAAGGGATTGGTTTTCAACGTAGTGCATGCAATTGTAGTGAACATACATGTAGTATTGATTTTACACAATAATTGTGAATTTTGAGAGAACAATATACTTTTGCTATTAAGATGTCCAAATGGCTTCTCGTTAAATAGTCTGATGGCGACTCAGCACTCCTCAGATTATGACGTCGTTAATTATTTCTGGTTAATTATTCTTGTTAAAAAAATTCTACATTGATGAGCATACAAATGTACTGTGTCTACTGCACTTCTAGGAGTTGGAGGACACCACAGATGTTGTTGATGTTACAGAGGTGTGTTTATGAAACTCTCGTCTAATTACCGTCTGTTTGCTTGTTACATGTGAGCCTAATCTTCACATTGAACTGATCACGGCTTACAAAGTGAGAGAGGATCAACACCTCTAATGTGTGCTTGTTCCTTCAATTCTTGATAATGCTTTTGTTAGCTGGTGCCAATCCAAATTTCGAATTGCGCAAAATTTCACAGCTTTAATTTATGCTGCTGCATAATTATGGCTGCAAGAAAAGTACACCAGTTTTGCTAAATCCTCGAGCTGACATGGATATCCAGACCACAATTTGGAGCAATTGCTCTCCATAAAGCAGCTAGCAGTGGATGCTATGCTTTTGTAGAACTTCTCCTAACATCAGGTGCCAATGCTTGACAATAGAGGCATGGTACCACTTGACTACACCCTTGATAGCAACCATCATGATGTGTGCCAACTTCCAATGCATTCTCCAAAACCTACTATTCAAGCATTCTTGCAACCTGCATTCATGACCGAAATGAATGAAGAGGAAGAGGAGAATGCATTGGCAGCTTTTCAACTGCTTCAATACATGATGCTCTAGAGTATATTCAATTTCTCCAGCTGATCGATATACTACTAAACATCATCAAGCTGACGATGAACAAGTTTGGATTAAGCGACAATCAAAATTAATACACTTCCTGATTACTACATTTTTTGTGTAATAATTTTTAAATAAATTCCAGTATTGAATTCGTTCTCAGAACAGATTTTCTTCTTTTTGGGAGTATACTATTATGGCTGTGGTTAATAATTGTTATTTCAACTGAACACACTGGATGTGAAAATATTTATGCCTCGGTGGGCGGAGCCACGAGGCATACAGTAGTCGTGCGCGTCTGTCTGTCTGTATGTCTGTCCGCTCTAGTTCTGAAAGACGGCGAAGAATCAGCTGGTGGTAAGTGCAATATCGACACAACACGTTAAGAGCTCGAACTTGATGGTCTTAGATTTTTGAATTAAAGCTTTGTTCGTTAGTTATGGCGTGATTTGCTTACTTTGTTTACCGTTGCTGGCGATCTGGACTTCTCCGAAGTCGAATGTGTCCATGGTTAACTGGCTAGCAGATTGTAGGTTTGATCTGGACTACAGGATAGCGTGGCGGGTCCGAACAAAAAGCAGCAAAACCGAAAAAGCTAGCTGCTACAAGCATGGCTGCTTTGTGCACGCCCAGCTAACTATTACACTGTGGTGGCATACTATTGGCTTCTGTTATTTTTGCCAGCTTGTATGACCATTGTACTTTATAAATCTGTTACAATCATCATCTGCTGATGGAGTAGCTGTATGTAGTTGCTGTGTGTTGATGGTCAAAGCATGTCCAGTGTGCAGTATGCATGCAATTCCACCGAGGCATCTGCACCATGGTGCTTCATTATTCTCAGTGAAGTAAGTGAAGAAGCTATACTGTTTAGTGCTTCAAATTGTGATATGAACATTAAGCCAGCTAGATAAATATTATAAGAGCTGAAAATTAACAATAATACATTACAAAACACGATCATTCATGCACAAACTGTGGTGTTAGGTTATGTTGTGTACATTACTAAGTGCTAACTAATGTAGCTAGTCCCCGAGACGAGACTATTGCTATGTCATTGAGTGTATCTAAAATGACATAGTATCTTACTCATTTCTATTATTCGATTCTACTATTGCTGCTTTTCTAATAATCTAATATCGAACCTCCGAACGCTACACAAACCTATTACAGGCACTATAAGGTACACTATGATGTATCGCTTGAACAATAAAACCTATAATGATAAATCTACAGAATTCAATGCCGGGAATACACATGCAGATTACAATGTATCTTGAATTGATTATTTTCATTCATTCCTGATAATAAACAATATTCATGTCTTGGGTGCACGTGTTGTGTTTTGGTCTACTAACTGAAGATACCCGCACTTGTATGCCCGTCCTACAGCTGCTCTCTGAGTAAGAAAGGTCGCTGGCAGCATTCTTCAGCAAAAGTCATCTTCCAGTTGTAAAGCAAGCCAGAGTCAAGCCGCGCACAGCTAACACTGAACTTTCACAATGTCGGCACAGCAAGAGCCAGTAATCGAAATCAAGATTAACCCCACGCAACTGAAAGGACGTCGTGGTATCTTGTGTGGTCTGCTCGGCATCGTGATGATCACTACTTTACTTTGTCTCAGTCTATTTGCAGCAAAAACCAACGAAATCAACTCGGATTTTGGAACGGACGTATGCTCTTTATTTTTTACTAAAACAAGAACCTCAGATCCCAGTGTTTGTCATTATGTTGTCGGTGGTTCTACCATTGTGTTTTTGATATTGTTGATTTTGCTGATAGAAAGTCTTCTTGCTGTATGCTTTACATTTGCTTTCACAGAGTAAGTCACAGCCTTTTACATGATGCATAATAACATCATTAATTTTCTACAGTCATCTTTTCGTTATTCTGCTGAGAGGCTCAGCTGTGCTTGTATCACTGATCCTGATGTTCTGTGTCAGTATAATCATCTCTGCTGGAGTTGGCACTACATGTGCCACATGGACCAAGGATAATGGATTGTGAGTCTATGCACATACATATACAGCGGTTTTATTACACCTAGCAACAGCCACAAAAGCGTAAAGCGTCATCCGTGCCGAAATCTTTTTAATTTCTTTATATTAGATAAGCCACAGTTTTTTTAAAGGAAACAATAGTACAACTCTCCCTAATGTCCACAGGAAGATTGTTCCACAAGGCAATGAAAGGTGGAAAAAAGGAGGAGTCGTAGGAAGTAGAATGAGCAGTGGGCCTGGTCAGTAACTGACTTGAATTTCTGAGGATTCTAGGCAGCGATCTTGCATGGACAGGAGCATCAGACATAATGATAAGACCTTTGTTAATCTTGAAAAGAGTGGTTAGCTTCAGATACTGCATGACACCTCTGCGCAAGAGAAGGCACTTGGCATACACGAAGGAGATCGACATAGTAGGCCTTCCATTGTTTTGTAGCAGCCTTGAGAGCAAATTTTTGAACACTTTCTAGCTTGTTAATAAGATTTATCTGATGAGGGTCCCACACAAATGCCGCATATTCAAGTTGAGGTCGAACATGAGACAGGTAGAGACTCAAGAAAGTATCGCAACCAGCATAACTGTAGAGTGATCTGTAAAGGAAACCAATATGCCGCCTAGCTTTCATACAAATCTCGTCAATTTGCAAAGACTAACTGAGAGACGAGGTTATCCAACATCATATCGTCTGCATAGAGTGATAAAATGCCCGATGTGAGAGGTAACCGAGTAATATCGTTTATATAAAAGTTAAAAAGAAGCGGGCCCAACACAGATCCCTGAGGAAGTCCAGATAGAACATGCCGAAGTTGAGAGGTGACACCACTAACACACACAGCTTGCATTCTGTTCAATAGATACGAAGCTATCCACTTGAGAATATATGGACTAACATATTTGAAGGTTTATTCCATTGCGTGATTTAGATTGAACACGGTTTACGCTCTACGGTTAACGCTTTTAGATTGCAAGAAGTAGTGAAACCACTGTAATGTCATGCGCAAACCATGGATCTGGACAATCCATGGATTGCGCTTTGCGCGGGCAATCCATGGATTGCGCAACCACACATGCGTCAAACGTTCGTGCAAAAGAAGAAGAAAGGGAGCAAGGTGATCGGTCGAGAGAAAGGAAAGTAAAATTAATCATGGCTTACCTTTCGGCAGGCGATCCTCATTTCAAGTTCTGGGTGAATTCTCTTGGATTTCGCCTATTAGATTACCTAGCTCTTGGACTGAGGAACGTATTGTGTTTACCAGCCAAGAAAACATTATGGACCTTAGATTATACACTATATTGATGTGTTTAGGATGCTTTGACATGCACGCAGGACAAGAATGACACTACCCTGCTAGGCAGATTTCCTCGTGTGGCATACATAGAGGATTTCTACGATATATTGTGCAGACTTCACACAGTTCATCTCATGTATCTCAACCTTGCTGCCTCTGTATTATGTCCAAGTTTACTAGGTAGAATACTATAGGCAATCAAGTTGAGCAGCATTGCTGCCGGAGATGCTTCAGAGTCCGCCGCTTCTCACAAGCGTCCATGCATCAAAGGTTTGGCCGAGATCCATACTTCAAGTTCCTCGTTTGCGCGATCCATGGATTGAGCAGACAATCCATGGATTGTTGCGCAAAGCACAGATCCATGCTTTGGGCAGCACAATCCATGGATTGTCCCGATCCATAGTTTGCGCACAACATATTACAAAGAAAATAAAAGTATTTCTAATGAAATCTAAAGGATGTAGGGATGAAGAAATCTGCTACTGGTCCACAATGTAAACCAACTAGGAACTAGCATAGAATGGTAACACGATTGACTTGCTAAAAGACCATAGATCCCTACATCAGTGGCTGCTGTAGCAGACTATAGCAGTTCAACTAGTTGCTGTTGACTGACACCAGACATGAATTAAATTTGTCACAGATTCATAAAACCGAGCCCAGCTCGGAGGAAAATAGTTTCTTTGCACAACAACAGACAAGACCAGGCTAGGAGCATAATATATAGTACAATCAATGATTACGAAATATGATGTCATGCAAAATAGTTCAGAGTACAAGTCATTACACTCTTTCCCCCTTGAATTAATGTGATACCAGAGGTGCAAAATAGTCCGGTTGGCGTCTGACCCGAGAACTTGGGTTCCGAGGGGGAGGTAGTGTTCTAGGAGGTCTTGTTCTTGGGCTGACAGGTGTAGAAGGTGGAGTGTCTGGATCTGGTTGATCTACAGGTCCCTTCGGAAATTCAAAATCGAATCCCTGTAGCTCCTCCAAGTCTTTTTTCAACAGGTGCTGTTCTAATTCGCACGTGGTCCAAGTGCCTTCTAACGATACGCCCGTCAAAAATCTTTACCTGAAAGGACCTTGGGCCTGCCACAGCAATAACTTGTCCTGGCAACCATCGGTCGGCTGAACTGCGAGAGAAATTCTTGATGAATACCAGGTCCCCAATTGCAAAAGAACGTTGACGTGAAGACTTATCATGATATTGCTTTTGCTTCTCTTGTTTTTCTTCGACTCTAAAATGCAGATCTGGCTTCAGCAAATCCAATGGACTCTTCAGTTTGCGACCCATCAATAACTCAGCAGGAGAGACACCAGTTGTACTGTGAGGCGTATTCCGATATGCAAACAGAAATCGGGCGATTTTGTCACTGAGCGTCCCTGACTTCATTTTCTTCACTCCTCTCTTTACTGTCTGCACTGCCCGCTCTGCCAACCCGTTTGTTGCTGGGTGGTAAGGTGGAGATGTCTTGTGACGTATACCATTCCTTTTCAGCCAGGCTTCAAATTCTTCACTAACCAGTGATGGTCCATTGTCAGTGACAATAACTTCTGGAAGCCCAAAGGTAGCAAATACTTGGCGCAGACACTGAATGATGTTATTGCACTCATGACATGGGCTTCAATCCATTTGGAATGTGAGTCTACAAGCACCAACACCATATGACCCTGAAACGGACCCATAAAATCAATATGAATTCTTGACCAAGGGCGACTAGGCCATGTCCAAGGCAACAGTGGGGTTTCTGCCGGTGACGACAAATGAAACTGACATTCTGGGCAGGCTTTCACAGCTTTCTCAATATCTTGATCGATGCCAGGCCACCACACTAGCGTGCGTGCTAGCTGCTTCATCCGGGTGGCACCAGGGTGAGCCTCATGTAACTCTTGCAGAACGAGTTCTTGACCAGCATGAGGAATCACTACCCTGTTTCCCCACAACAAGCATTCTTCCTGCAGTGAAAGCTCAGTTCGCTTCTGCCAGTAAGGTTGGAGAGAGGAATCATTAAGATGCATAGGCCAACCATAACGAACAAACAGTACTACCTGAGAGAGAGTAGTGTCTCGGCGTGTCCAAGTCCGAATATGGTCAGTATTGACTGGTGAATCTCATTTGCTCCATCAACAGAACAACTTCAGGTGGCTGAGGGGTTGTATCGAGTGCGACTGGAAGAGGAAGACGACTAAAGGCATCTGCATTAGCGTGCTCTGAGCCTTTCTTGTGAATAAGATGGTAGTCGTACATTGCAAGAGTCAATGCCCAGCGTTGAATACGGCTGGAAGCTTGTGCTGGAATGGCTCTATCTTCATGAAAAAGACCTTCCAGTGGCTTGTGATCTGTAATCAAGGAAAAAGAGTGTCCATATAAATACGAATGGAATCTCTTAACCCCAAACACACATGCTAAGCCTTCTCTCTACAGTTGAGAATAATTTCTTTCTGCTGAAGACAATGATCTGGATGCATAACCAATTGGACGTTCACTGCCATTAGCATACTTGTGTGACAAAACTGCCCCCAGACCATACGGTGATGCATCACATGCCACCACAAGAGGAAGTTCAGAATCAAAGTGAACCAGCACCTGTGAGGAAACAAGATGTTCTTTCGAAGCCTTGAATGCTTTATCTTGCTCCGCAGACCATTTCCATTGAACACCAGACTGTAATAATTGGTATAAAGGAGCAAGTAATGTGGCTAGATTCGGGAGGAACTTCGAGTAGTATGTCAGTAACCCAAGATATGACTTAAGCTCGGACACATTCTTAGGACTAGGTGCTTCACAAACGGCTTTTACCTTTTCTTTAGTTGGATGAAGTCCATGTCTATCGATTGTATGACCCAAGTACTCCACTGACTCAGACATCAACACACATTTCTCTCTCTTAAGTCGTAGTCCAGCCGTCTCTAATCGACTGAGGACCTCCTCCAGAAGCCGCAAGTGTTCCTCCTCTGACTGACCAGCGATGAGTATATCATCCAGGTAGACAATCACCGAGGGGATATTCTGTAGTAACGATTCCATGGTTCTCTGAAATATACCTGGGGCCGAGGATATACCAAAAGGTAACCTATTGTAACGGAATAAACCTTTATGAGTATTGATAACCACAAACTGTTTTGAATCCTCTTCCAATTCCAACTGCAGGTATGCTTGGCTGAGGTCCAGCTTGCTAAAGCAGACTCCTCCTGACAATCGAGCGAACAGATCTTCTATCCGTGGAATAGGATATGCATCAAGTTTGGAAGCAGAGTTCACAGTCATCTTGAAGTCTCCACAAATTCGTAGTGATTTCTTGTCACTCTTTAGCACTGGAACGATAGGAGCTGCCCAATCTGCAAACTGTACTGGCTCCAGAATTTCCTGTTGCACCAGGCGGTTTAGTTCTTTCTCCACCATTGCACGCATAGCATAAGGTACCGGTCGAGCTTTACAGAAACGAGGTGTGGCTGATGGATCCACACAGATCTTTGCTTTGAAGCCTTTGAGAGTACCTAGTCCTTCATCGAAAACATGCGGATGACGTTGCAACACTTCAGTTAACGCTGGATTATCTTGTAAGTGATGAACACGAATGAGTTGTCGCCAGTCCAATCTCACAGACTTCAGCCAATTTCTCCCCAGTAGGCAGGGCCCTTCTTTCTCTACGATCAGCAATGGCAAGGTCGCTGTTTCAGTCCCATGTCCTGTTACTAACACATCAGCAGTTCCAGACACGGCCAATACCTCTCCAGTGTATGTTGACATTTTCACATTTGATGGCAGCAACTCTCGTTGAGGCCACAGTTTCCTAAATGTTGGTAGAGGCATAAGAGAAAGCGAAGCACCAGTGTCCACTTCCATTCTGACTATTTTCTCATCCAGTTGCAGCTCCAAAACATAAGGGTGGGTGTACTGATCTGCTTCCAAAGAAAACATCGTGTATTCTGGCGGTGCCGATGTATTCCCATTATCTTGTAGGTCTGGGTTGGTTTCTTCCAAATACTGATTTGATACAGGAGGATGTTGTTGTGGTTGTTGTGGTCGTTTCGATCTGCATACGCGAACAATATGTCCTGTTTTACCACAATGATGGCATTTGGTGTACCTCAACTTGCAACTGTCTGACGAATGTCCTCCATACCCACAGCGATAACATTGGCTACGTGGTCCGCTTGAAGGGCTAGGGGTACGAACCGGGGCAGGCATAATCTTCTGTAACTTCAAATTCTCCTCTTTAACTTGTGGTTGCTCTTGCTGAAGCGCCGAGCATGTCTGTGTATCTCTAGCAGCTGTCTCCATTGCTAATGTAATCTTGAACGCAGTTTCAAATGTAAGCTTTTCTTCCGACAGCAACCTTCGCTGCATTTGCATATCATTAATTCCACACACGAGCCTGTCTCTCAGCAAGGAGTCCAAAGAATCCGCCGCGTAGTTGCAATGCTTCACCAGGGCTCTTAACTCGGTGACAAAAGTTGCCACTGACTCCGTTGGCTGGCGGCACCTTGAATTGAACTTAAAACGTTGTACTATCTCGGAAGGCTTTGGGTTGTAGTACTTTCCCAGTTCTCCCATTAGTTGCGGGTAAGTCTTGTCATCTACCGAGGCGGGCGAAACCAGGGAAGTCAGAGTCTTGAACGTCGCCGGACCCACTACGGTAAGGAAGACGGCTTTTTGAGCAGCTTCTTCGTTGATGTTGTTCGCCACAAAGAAATATCGAAGACGAGTCGCGTACTGTGACCACTCTTCTTTGTCCGGGACGAACTCTCCAATTTTTCCGACAGGTATCGTGGCCATATCGATATAGGTTCAGCTCCGTCCTCGTCGCCAAATGTCACAGATTCATAAAACCGAGCCCAGCTCGGAGGAAAATAGTTTCTTTGCACAACAACAGACAAGACCAGGCTAGGAGCATAATATATAGTACAATCAATGATTACGAAATATGATGTCATGCAAAATAGTTCAGAGTACAAGTCATTACAAAATTGAATTCAGCTTGTGACAAAATATTGATCTTAAGGATCTATGGTCTGTTAGCAAGTCAATCGTGTTACCATTCCATGCTAGTTCCTTGCTGGTTTACATTGTGGACCAGTAGCAGATTTCTTTATCCCTACATCCTTTTGATTTCGTTAGAAATCTTTTTTATTTTCTTTACATGTTGTATTATTTTTATCTAAACTGTGTCTTGTTACAACCAATGCACTAGTTCACTGTCAGTGTGGCATTTATTTCAATTGCTAGTGCTATGGTGGTATACGCACTGAGGCATCTGCACCATGGTGCTTCATTTTACTACTGTACAGCTTCTTTGTTACTTGAATTATACAGGAGATGCTCGTACTTTCAGTTTCCTTTATATACAGGAACATCTTATGTTGGAATAATGCTTGCATCAGCTGTGAGTTCATGACTTCACAATTCAATTTTTTGCATTTAATTTATGTGAAATGTTCTGCATAGTCATAAATTATTTGATCCAAAAGT
Source organism: Haliclona indistincta (assembly GCA_964017065.1). Lineage (NCBI taxonomy): Eukaryota > Metazoa > Porifera > Demospongiae > Haplosclerida > Chalinidae > Haliclona > Haliclona indistincta. The sequence continues at coordinate 3,293,462 of OZ024786.1, read as the reverse complement.
ATTGTTGTTGTGCTCATGTAAACAATGCAGTAAGCATTAGCATTGTATGCTCAGTTTGAAGTATCATAATTTCATTGAAGTATTGAAATCCAAGCACCAAAATTGATGGTGAATGCAGTGTATTATGTATTTCACTCAAGACTGATTTCCACAGCCAACTTGAATACACATGTACATGCTTGTGTGCTGTGGTTTATTGATTGAATTCAATATGCTTGTTCAAACGACAGACCCGCATAAAATTCCTAGTCAAATGCAATTTGTGGCACGCTTAGGCTTGCCCCAAATTTTTGTTATCAAGTCTTTGTCTAATAAATAAATTTCTGCAGTTATTTAGTTGGATAACCACGGCTCTACTTGCTGTCATAATGGTGCTCGTGGGATGGCCATTAAGGTCTCTAGTAAATCTGACTGTGAACCAAGAATCACTAATAGATCAGGATTCAGAGGACATAGACAAATTTGATCTGGATCAGGACATAGAACCTTAATTGTTATGATGTTCATGCATGCACATGCAAGTGCATACAGTACTTGCTGATTGCTTAGTAGATAACCTTGTGAGTCAATTTGTAGAACAATAATGTGAGTCGGATGCAGAAATTATTCAGTGGCCCTGACTGAGATACCCCTATTAGTTATGCGCGCGTTAGTATTGCTTGTTACAAAATTCACTCTGGGAGTCCATGCAACACATGCATGTTGAATGCTGTCTTAGTCTTGTGAAAAGACAGCTATATAGACTCCACTCTACCATCTCACGAGAATCTCCTTTTGGCTTTCAACCCTCAGCCCCTCCTCTGCAACATTTTTAGCTGTGAGAATAAATTTACTTCTGTTCAGATTATGCATGCTGAATGTAAGCATCTGTTACATGTATATTTTTATGCCTCGGTGGGCGGAGCCACAAGGCATACAGTAATCGTGTTGTGTATGTATGTATCTGTCTGTCTGTCGGCAGGATTTCTCGTCGCTCGCTGAAAACTAAGCGCTGAAACGTGCCGCAACACAAGCTAAAGTCGATATTTGCTTTAAAATGAATTGTAAGGATTTTGGTCATAAGGCTCTGTTCGTGAGTTAGCGCGTCACCTGGTTCAGCCTTGTAGCGCGCGCTGAAAGTTAGGTTGTTACTAAAAGCCGGGACGGGACGGAATACAGGCGGGACGTCCCGTCCCGTCCCGCATACTAAAATGGGATGGACTAAGTTCACCCAATCTGAAGTGCGGATGTGTTACGTCACGCTCGTTGCTATGGTATTCACGTGCTAAACAAAACTAAATCCTAAACCCAAGACCTTAAAACACTTCGCCTAACTGCGAAAAGCCAGGAGGGTCTTCCTAACTAACTAAGGATCGTCGAGAGGGTCTTCCTAACTAAGGATCGTCGGGAGGGTCTTCCTAACTAAGGATCGTCGGGAGTGTCTTCCTAACTAACTAAGGATCGTCGGGAGGGTCGTCCTACGGAGCTAACAGCGCAAACCCGTGGCTAACAGCGCTACTGACCCGCGGTAAAAGCGCTAGCCTCTGCCTAACAGTTTTTTTTTGTGAAAAAAAAAGACACCAAAAGAAGTAGTCTGTACCAGGGATTGAACCCTAGCACGCCATGCTGCTATGCACAACACCTACCCATTGAGCCACCGAGACCTGTTACCAACTTGACATTGGAACTAGGCTTTATAGTGATATTCTATTATAATACACATGCGCGGGCATGTCACGTGCTTCCTGCCCGTGACGTCACACATCCGCACCTCAGGTTGGGTGAACTTAGCCTCGTCCCCAGTCCCTCATTCCAAAGAGGGCCTGGTATACACTGACTGCGCATGCGCGGGAAACACGTGCGCATGATGAATTCTTAATTACAGGAGTCGACCTTCAGCGTGGAAGGGAAGAAACTAATGAACAAACTAATGTCAAGTACAAACTAATGTCCTACATAATATGGTACTGAGTCACACCCACCATGAGCATTTAAATAATTTTCTCCCATTATTCAATACATTATTCCCGGCCATTTCTTATTTTTGTGTAGATCTGCTTATTTTTACGCAGTGGATCGAACACATGTACAACCATAACACCAAGCAGTCCACACAATTGGACATAATCACAGACATAATTATATCAGATACTAGATAAACATTTAGATGTCTAGTATAATGTCTGTATCATATCAACTAGAACTACAACTAGTGGACGGCTCGCGGCGAGTTACATGTTAGCATCTATTGTTGTTCTAATGAATTGTTCTAATCTATTGCTAATGAATATCAATTCATTAGCAAATGAATTTGCTATGATTAGCTATAATTATTCACATTCACATAATTATACACATGTGATGTGATAGTGATGTGTTGGCTTGCCTCTAAGAACACTAATGTTGTGGGTGGGATTTTTGTTATTATTGTGTATGTGCACTGTGTACAGTGCTTCCCGCTTAGAGAGTCCAATTGTGATGTTTTTAGATTGTGACAGATACTAGACATTTATACCTATCTATTTGCTATGTTGATATGATACTAGATCACAGCAGTCCACTAAAGCAGGTCTGGGTACGAGGCTAACACATGTGTGAACAGTGTGTACCAGGCAGTCCACTAAAGCAGGTCTGGGTACGAGGCTAACACATGTGTGAACAGTGTGTACCAGGCAGTCCACTAAAGCAGGTCTGGGTACGAGGACAACAACTTCTAGTTGCCGATAGTTGATAGTTGATATCTTATCGATTATCTATTCCCTTCCAGGAATAGATAATCATCAATGTGAATCAGAACACAGCTGACTTTACTGCAATCAAAGCGAACAAAGGACCTAAACAGCCACAGACTGCCACCCATCCTCCATGATGATCTTTATGTTATTGATAAGCTTACTATCTAAGTGAGAAAGCAATGAAAAGTGCAACCAAAAGAAAATTGGGATTAACACAACAGCACAAGTACAAAGCAGTGCGAAAGACTAGCGAAAGACTTAGAAGCTCTCGTGCTAGTGCTATAATCGCTATACCTTGGACTGCTGCATGGACCTGACTCGCATCGAACCGGGTCTAGTGCGGATGCGCGCTAACCGAGTTCAACCCGGTTAAGTCTGGTTTTAATCCAACCCGGATTCAACCCGGTTTCCCAGTGCGGACACGCCTTTACAGAATTATAAGACAATCATGTTTCTTTTATTATGAGACAAACATGAAGAGAATTTGCTGAACAATGTTTATTGAATTGTATAAGCATCTCGTGCAGAGCTCCGGCAAGGATTATACAGCAGCGTCAGTATTATGCTAATAATTATATTATTCATTTCATAAGTATAATCATACAATTCGTGGTATCAAAATTCATCGTGAGGCATCACGTGACAAAGTAGTACCTATAATTGCACTGTTGAACGACAACAACATGCAGTCGTTCACTAATTCCGTCGAAGTTGGATCCGCCCTATACTGCAGCTTCAGAAAAGTGAACTACGACTGTACGGCGAAGTCAGAGCGAACTTGAAAAGTCATAAGGTGCGTGCTAAGATGTATTACCAACGACATTTTCATAGTACATGTAGCAATGCACATACAATAATACAGAGTATGTGATTTTGTACGAAAATTTTCGCGCTTACTGCAGAATAACTATAGTAACACCAAATAGGAATCACTGAAGACTAAGCCTTCCAGTTGTGCAACACGCATGCAAAACGCATGCAACCAGCATGCAGCGCGCATGCAACACGGCTATCGCTAATATGCACACGTGACGGCCCGCAAACCCGGAAGTGCTCTCGTATTTTTATTCATTGACGCCCTACATGTACGCGAGTCATAATAAATCATTCAGTCTTTATCACACAACCAGAGTATAATGGAGTCAACTGCCAAACAGTTTGTCCTCAAATGTCCCAAGGTAAACTGCATATTGCATGCATAGCACATAGAATAGCAATAGTGTTTTACAGGACTTATCTCATTATTAGGGGACCAGAGATTATGATCCTTTTCAAATGGCAGTGAGGGAAAAAGCATTTACAAGCATTGTCACCTGTTTCAAACGTCACGGTGCTGTTACTATCAGCACTCCAGTATTTGAACTCAAAGAGACGCTTTTGGGAAAGTATGGTGAAGATTCTAAACTTATCTATGATCTGGAAAACCAAGGTGGAGAATTGCTGTCTCTTCGCTATGATCTAACGGTATAGCAATATTTCAATTTAAATTAATAGTAATTATACAATTTTTATAGGTACCATTTGCTCGCTACCTTGCTATGAACAAGATCAAACAAATGAAGCGCTACCACATAGCTCAAGTGTACCGTCGTGACAACCCTGCTATGACCAGAGGCCGATATAGGGAATTTTATCAATGTGTATGTTACTAGTGACAGTTATAACTACATGGATAGAATATTGCAATTTTTGTCACACTAGCATTTTACATTTAGGATTTCGACATAGCTGGAGAGTATGAGCCAATGATTCCAGATGCTGAGTGCCTCAAGCTGCTTTCAGAGATCCTCACAGAGTTGAAGCTGGGATACTTTGTCATCAAGGTACATAATATTGTACTTTCAAATTACAACAATCATCGACATTATTAATAGGTCAACCACCGTAAGCTACTTGATGGTATGTTTGCTGCTTGTGGTGTTCCAGAGAAAAAGTTTCGCGCAATTTGTTCTGCTGTGGACAAACTTGACAAGGTACGCTATTAATTATATGGACCATGTAGTTCTCCATAATATTATTATTAATGTAATGTTTATGTATGACATACATTATACTATTATAAGCAATTAATTATAATGCTCTGTAGCTTTCCTGGGCTGATGTTAAGAAGGAGATGGTCGAGGACAAGGGTCTTTCAGCTGATGTTGCAGATAAGATTGGGAAATATGTCCAGCTATGTGGAGGAAAAGAGTTGTTGGATGTGCTTAGCAGTGACTCTGACCTGACAGCCATTGATGATGCCAAAACTGCCATTGAAGAAATGCGACTGCTTTTTCGCTATTGTGAAACAATGGGAGCCCTTGATAAGGTAAAAAAATAATATTATTAATTGTCAAGTGATCATAGATTTTGCCAGATACAATTCAACCTCAGCCTTGCTCGAGGACTTGATTACTACACAGGAGTCATTTTTGAAGCTGTGTTGACAGGTGTTGCATTCAACTTAACACTGAAGATGCAGACTACTTATCCTGTCTGCAATTTATACAGGAGATGGCGGCGACGCTACAAATGTGGGGTCAGTGTCTGGTGGAGGACGTTATGATGGATTGGTAGGAATGTTTGACCCAAAAGGTCCTCAGGTTAGTTATGGCAGATAGTAAAAGGTAAAGCAACAATGTAAGATACGCATTTAAATTTGTTCAGGTTCCTTGCATTGGATTCAGTGTAGGAATAGAACGAATCTTCTCTATTATGGAAGCCAAAGCAAAGGTATAAAATAGCAAAATTCCTGAATTATATAATTATTATAGTCTATACTTTATAACAATACAGGCTGGTGAATTAGGTGATGTTAGAACAGTGGAGACTCAAGTGATGGTAAGCTCTGCTCAGAAAGGACTTTTGGAAGAAAGAATGAAGGTTTGCAGTCTCCTGTGGAAGTCCGGCATCAAGGTTAATGAGCCATAATTATATTGTGCTACTAATAATACTGTTTAAAAGGCTGAGATGATGTTGAAGAAAGATCCCAAGTTCCTTACTCAAGTGCAATACTGCGAACAGCAGGCTATACCCCTCATGGTGGTAGTTGGTGATGGGGAGATGAAAAATGGTGGAGTAAAAGTCCGTGATGTTAAGACACAGAAAGAGGTGTAAATATACATTCAACTTTATCTCCTGATTCATTATTGTTTTACAGGAGTTCATCAAGTTGGATGACCTCATTTCTGAGGTGCAGAAAAGGCTGTCTAAATAGCACAGAAAACACAGTTGTGACGCAAATTTGAAAGGGATTGGTTTTCAATGTAGTGCATGCAATTATAGTGAACATACATATAGACTAAGTATTAATTTTGATATAATACAGTTGTGAATTTTGAGAGAACGATACTTTTGCTTTCAAATAACTTTTCATTAAAATAATAGTTTGTTTGCTGACTCAGCACTCCTCAGAATCTATTGTGACATCGTAAATTTCCATTTCTTAATTGTTTTAAAAATGTCTGCTTTGTTGAGTACACTGAACTTCTGGGAGTTGGAGGACACCACAGACGTTGTTGATTATTAAAGAAATTAAAAAGATTTCTATCGAAATCAAAAGGATGTAGGGTTGTGAAATCTACCACTGGTCAACAATGTAAACTAACAAGGAACAAGCATGGAATGGTAACATGATTGACTTGCTAACAGACCATAGATCCCTACATCAGTGGCTGTTGTAGTTGACTATAGCTAGTTCAGCTTAGCTTGTTGCTGTTGACTGACACCTGACGTGCATTCAGCTTGTGACAGCTTATGTACAGCCACTGATGTAGGGATCTATGGTCTGTTAGCAAGTCAATCATGTTACCATTCCATGCTTGTTCCTTGTTAGTTTACATTGTTGACCAGTGGTAGATTTCACAACCCTACATCCTTTTGATTTCGATAGAAATCTTTTTAATTTCTTGTTTGTGTCCTTTTTTCTTTTTCAGTGAAGTACAGTCCAATATCATGCAATTACTGTGCCATCTTTGTTTCCACCATTGGTTTGGTTTTCCTGTTGTTGATGGCTTTTCTTTATTATTAACAATTTTAAACTTGTAGCGTTATGCTGTAGATATCAGCTCGCCTACGCATGCATGAATACAGTGCATACGAGCCCCGCCCACACTTGTTTACGGTGGTTATAATTATCTGGCAAGGTAGAATGGTGATTCTGCGCTTGCTAGCTTACCGTTCTTCGAAGACTCCAGACAAATATGTGTTCTCCGTGATCTATACGGCGTGGCGATACTCAAGCTTGTGCTTGGTCACGTGCGCTAACCACAGCTTGGTCACGTGCGTATTGCGCAATCACTGTAATTATTAATGGCGTCTAACACTTAGCTGACATTTGATCACGATCGAGAAATCGCGGAATTTATATCGCCGTTTCGCTAAAAACTAAGTTCAAAAGGCACATGCCAGGAGAATTTCACGACTGTTCGTGGGTGTTTTGGTCTCGGCACTGCTCACGTAAAGGTGCTAGGCGAGTGGAAGAAAGAAAGAAAGAAAGAAAGAAAGAAAGAAGAAAGAAGAAAGAAAGAAGAAAACGAAGATGACGAAACTCGATTTTCACCGTTTCCAGGTTCGTCACTTTAGTAACAATCTCGAGCAATCTCCTTGCTACTGTAAGATGGGGCAACGCCAGATAGCAGATTTAAGTGTCTTTGGACGTATAAAATTCATTACCAGGCGAAATATCAGCGTTTGAACGCTAATACATGTATGTAGCCGCCATCTTGTTTTCTCGTTCAACCCTACATAGGGAGACACTACCGTGTCTCCCTAATAATTATGTTAGGTGTGTATATGTCCATTTACCATTTGTTGACATACCGAAACAGACTTTCAGTATGTCTATTTACCGTAAATAGACATACTGAAACAAACTTTCGGTATGTCTACTTACCGAAAGTTTGTTTCTTCCAATCAAATGACCAAAAATGTGAGCCTAATCTTTCACATGGTGATTAAAAAGTGAAGAAGATGCCAGGTCAATAGATCCCTTCATACTTGTTTTTTTTCAGCTGGTGCTGATCCAAATTTTTGATTGACGGAAAATTCACACCTCTAATTTATGCTTCTGCATATAGATACTAGGAAGGTACAAAAGTTCTGCTAAATGCAGGAACAGACGTGAATATCCAGACCACAATCGGGTCAACTGCTCTTCATAAAGCTTCGAACAGTGGATTCTCTGCTATTTCAGGTCAGGTGCCAATGCTTGACAATAGAGGCATGGTAGCAATATAGACAATAGAGGCTTGATAACAACCATTGCAACCTGCATTCATGATCAAAATGAATGAAGAGGAAGAGGAGAATGCATTGGCAGCTTTTCAACAGCTTCAATAATTGTGCTCCAGAGTATTCAATTTCTCAAGCTGATCGATACTACTAAAAATCGTCAGCTGACGACGAACAAGAAAAGTTCAAAGTTGGATCAAGCGACAATGAAGATACCCTTCCTGATAACTATAAGATCCTTCACATTTTCTGCCTAATGTGTGTAATATAAATCCCAGTTTTGAATTCATTCTCCGAACAGATTTTCTTCTGTTTCAGATTATCCTATACACCCTGTTGTTAATTGTTATTTCAACTAAGCACACTGGATGTGAAAATGATTATTCATTCTCAGTAATGTAAGTTGTTAATAGACTGTCTCAACAATGACACAGTCCTAAGGAGCTATACTGTTTAGTGCATCAAATTGCGATGTGAACATTAAGCCAGCTAGATAAAATTCATTGTAAGAATTGAAAATTAATAATAATAATTATTATTATAATAATTATTATTATTACAAACATGATTATTCATGCACAAATTTAAACCTGTTGCAGTTACTGTAAGGTACACTGTGATGTACAATGAAAGCTATAAATCTACAGAATACGATGTTGGGAATACACATAGGAGAAAGATTGAATCACCTTTCATTCCTTTCTGATAATAAACAATATTCATGTCTTGGGTGCACGTGTTGTGTTTTTGCGGTCTACTAATTCAAGACACGTACACACATTTGCATTGGTATTTGTATGCTCGCTCGACTAGTCCTGCTGCTGCTCTCTGAGTCCCCACTGAAGAGAAAGGTCACTATCAGTCTTTCAGTTGTATAGCAAGCCAAACCCAAGCCGCGCACAACTAACACTGTACTTTCGCAATGTCGGCACAGCAAGATCCAGTAATCGAAATCAAGATCAACCCCACGCAACTAAAACGACGTCGTGGTATCTTGTGTGGTCTGCTCGGCATCGTTATGATCACTACCATACTTTGTCTCAGTCTTTTTGCCGGAAAAACCAACGAAATCAACTCGTATTATGGAACGGACGTATGCTCTTTATTTGTTACTAGGACATTAAGAAGCTCCGATCCCAGTATTTGCCATTATGTTGTCGGTGGTTCTACCATTGTGTTCTTGATAATGTTGATTTTGCTGATAGAAAGTCTTCTTGCTGTATGCTTTACATTTGCTTTCACGGAGTAAGTCACAGCCTTTTGCATGATGCTTAATAATAATTGACTTTTTTATCTTCATTATACAGTCATCTTATTGTCATTCTGCTGAGAGGTTCAGCTGTGCTTGTATCACTGATCTTGATGTTCTGTGTCAGTATAATCATATCTGCTGGAGTTGGCCGTACATGTGTCTCATTGACTGGATTGTGAGTTATGCACGTACAAACTTGTATAGTAATATTATAGTAACATATATTATTTGCAACCAATTGGTTGCAAGGAAAAAGGAAAAGCTGTTGTGAGTAAACACTAGCTACACTACAACTAAAATTGCTATGCCTCAGTATGGGCGGAGCCACAAGGAATAAGTTATAGTGAGGGTGTATTAAAGACTATAGTATATTACAGTGGTTGCCATGATTATTCATGACTTTTCCAAGACTCATAAACTCTGGGAGATCAACCTTTTGTACTAATTGCTTGGTTTCTGGTAGCTATACATGTTGTGTTTGAGACCTGGATGAAACCATTGAAAACTGTCTTGTGAATTAACAGATTTGTGTCTGACTCTCAAATCTTTCTTGCTACATATAGGTTTATTAAAACCTCTGTACAGTTACAGTACTCATATTATATAGAAAGCGGTCCATTCACATTGTATGCATTGCCACACTATTCTACTCACCTAACCCTTGTTTACTTCAAAAAAGTACAATTATTAAAGTGTTGTCAACATGTAGAACCTGCCAACTGCTACTTTAAATAGGGAGTGAGTACAAGAAGCTATACAACTACTAAGCTGTATACTATTTCTTGTGTATAAAGTTGCCTATACCAAATTTGACTGAAAAATAGCTATAGCCCCAGAGTCCTATAAACTGAGTATAGCGAGAGAGCCCTAAAAAACTAGAATCGTCGTGAGTGGAAGAATTAACCATTCCATATTATAATTACAAAAGCGGATTTTTGAGAAACACTATTTGGCAGTAAATGCTTTCCATGCACTATATACTTGATATTATTATATGTAATAGCCTCGTTCATACCCAGGTCTAGAATATTAGGCCTGGGTCACACTGAAGGCGCATGCACATAAATAAATACACGTGTGCGTTTCAGGCGACAGTGCATTGACTTTGTCTTGATACAGCCAATACACTATAGCTAGCTAGTTCACTGTCAGTGTGGCATTTATTTCAAGTGCTAGTGCTATTGTAGTATACTATGCACTGGCACTGGCGTCTGCACCATCATGGTGCAGCTGATTTGTTACTTGCATTTTACAGGAGATGCTCAGATCTTTTGTTGCCTTCAAATACAGAAACATCCTATATTGGAATAATGCTTACATCAGCTGTGAGTTCATGACTTCACAACTTACTTTGCATGCATGTGAAATGTTCTGCATCATTTTTATTTGATCCAAGACTATTATCGTAGTGCTCATGAAAACCATGCAGTAAGCATTGGCATTGTATGCTCAGTTTGCATTAATTTTCATTGAAGTATTGATATCCAAGCACAAAGTGATAGTGAAAGCTATGTAACTATTATGTTTTTTCTAGGTGAAAAAACATAATACACAGCGTTCATTATAATTATTACCACGTTAACAATAATGAACGTTAACCCTTTAAGGCCTATAGCGGATTTAGCCGTCATAATTGACTCCACCTACTGTAGACGTCATAAATAGTGGGAAAAGTGCTCTAGAAAGGTCAAATAAAGTTTAATTGCAAAAGCTAACTTTACCTGAAAAAATCACCTGTTTTTCGCCGCGCCCTCCCCACTAAAATATATAGAACGGGGGGATTTTTAAAGGGGGGTGTCCCCCCTTTAACCCGGGGTTCGAAGGGGCAGAGCCCCTCGCCGCTTTCGGCATTTTTGGGGCTTCAGGATGCCCGGAAATGCATACTTGGGCATAGAATATGGTCTAAACTATGCTGTTTGCTCACCTGGACACCACCAGGTTTTTGTATCAGTCACCAGGGCTAAACGAAGACCAAAATTGGCTGAAAAATGACGAGGTCGCAGCACTTAAGCGGCTTCAGTTCCGAATTGGGAGTGGCCAACTCAGAGTTTAGTACATGGTCGTAAACTTTGACATGCCAGGAAAAAACAGTGCTAGTTTGGAACAGCTAGCGTACTGCATGTTGTAGAAATCGCAAGACAAACTGTCAGTTTAGAGCAAGCCGAATTTTCGTCAAAATAATTCAGTCACTAAAGAGTTAACCCTTTAAGCCACTAAGCCCTATTGTCGCCATTTGGCGACATACATACTTCAGACACCATAGCTTTATCAAAATAATATTATTAAGGGAAATTGAAGAATAAAAATACCGTAGAAAATCCAGTAGTTTTCTGCGACCCCTGTGCTAAAAGTATTTGCATCCTGCATTTTCTATGGCTTCAGTGCAAATTTCACAATATTTTAAGACAAACAAAATGGCTGTCGGGAAAATAGGAACATTTTACGGCTTAAGGACACTTGGAAAACCACATTCTCCATGATCTGGGCTACATTTTGCACTCACTTAAACCACTGCTATATGTACGTACTTTTCATTAGCCAACCCCAAAGCACTAACTTTGAGAAAATTTTGACATGGTCGCTGCACTTTATTGGGTTCACTTCCGAAGTGGGAGGAGCATCTTGATCGACATGAGTGTGACCAATTGCAGCTAAGGACGCAAATTCGCGTAAAAGACACATGTGATATTTGCGAGAGACCTGGTCAGCATTAAAATTCCAGCAAGATATTAGTATTTAAAGGGTTAATACATTGGTTTTGTTCTGCATGCACAGGAAAATGATGGCTGAACTCTCTGTCTTGCTTCTGAAGACTGATTTCCTCACTCCAAGGCCAAATACATGCTTGTGTGCTACGGTTTATTGATTGAATTCAATTTGCATGTTCAAGCGACCAACCCAAATAAAATTTCCTTGTTAAATGCCTGCTAAGGCTTGCCTCAAATTTTTGTTATCATGTCTTTGCTTAATAATAATTATTTTCTGCAGATATTTAGTTGGATAACCACGGTACTACTTGCTGTCATAATGGTGCTCGTGGGATGGCCATTGAGGTCTCATATAAAACTGTCTGTGAATCAAGAATCACTAATAGATCAGGATTCATCAGAGGATGGCAAAGAACAATTTGAACCTTAATTGTTCTGATGCATGCAAGTACGTAGGATATTCCTTACCCTTATCAATTTTTAGTAGTTCTCCTTGTGAGTCAATTTGTAGTTTTTATGAACAATTGTGCAGAGACTATAAGCGCAGACTGACATACCCCTATTAGTGATGCAGTATTATTGCTTGTTACGAACTTCACTCTGGGAGTCCAAACGCATGCATGTTGAATGCTGTGAAAAGACAGCTACACATGTATACTTTCACTCTTTCTCATCTGGATCTCCTTTTGGCTTCCAATCCTCAGCTTCTCCTCTGCAACATTTTAGCTGTGAGAATAAACTTGCTTCTATTCTTCTATTCAGATATGCATGCTGAATATAAGCATCAGCGATTTGGTCAAACTCTCCTGTCGGTTGTTTCTAAGAGTTCATCTAGCTGTTTAACAAGTATATTATTTTTGATACAAAGACAAAAGTCTGGTAGAACTGACAGCTTGCCCACAAAAATATGGGCGTAACTTACACGTGAATTACGTACCGCCCAATTTGCCGGTTGAATTAATAAGTTAATAACTACTTTTGAAACCATGTATAAAATTCATCACCAGGCGAAATATCAGCGTTTGAACGCTAATGCATTGTATGTAGCCGCCATCTTGTTTTTCCGTTCAACCCTACATAGAGAGGCACTACCGTGCCTCCCTAATACACAACACGACTGCTGTATGCCCCGTGGCTCCGCCCACCGAGGCATAGTAACACTTTATGGAGAGCAGTTGATCCGATTGTGGTCTGAATATTCATGTCTGCTCCAGCATTTAGCAAAACATTTGTACCTTTGTTGTAGCCATTATTATAAAATTATGCAGCGGCATAAATTAGAGCTGTAAAATTTTGCGATCATCACCAGCTGACAAAAGTATAATAAGAATTGTGGGATCCATTGACCAGTCATCCTTTTTAAACAAGCGCACATTAGAGGTGTTGATCCTCTCTCACTTTGTAAGCTGTGATCAGCTCCATGAGCAAGATTAGGGTCACATGTTGTCATTTGATTATAACAAGCAAACTGCCGGTATATGTGTAATATTAGACGAGTGTTTCATTTACACATATATTTCATTTACTCATATGTATTTGGTTCTTGCCTTAATTTTCGGTCAGCAGTAAACTTATAACATGCAACAATCAACAACTTCTGTGGTGTCCTCTAACTCCTTCAGTAGACACAGAATATTCAGAAAAGCAGATATTTTAAACAAGAACTGGAAATCAATGCTGTCACTCACAATAGATTCTAAGGAGTGCTGAGTCAGCAAACAGACTGTTAATTTTAATAAAAAAGTATTTGGACATTTTAATAGCAAAAGTAATGTTCTCCCAAAATTTCCAACTGATTTATTTATACTACATGAAGTTCAGTAGACACAGTTTTGAGTTCAGCAAGGCAGACATTTTTTTAACAAGAACGTCATTTAATGGCATGCATTCTTGCAACCTGCATTCATGACTGAAATGAATGAACAGGAAGAGAAGAATGCATTGGCAGATTCAACAGCTTCAATATGCTCTAGAGTATTCAATTTCTCCAGCTGATACTGCTAAACATCATCAAACTGACAATGAATAAGAAAGCTCAAGTGACCATCAAATAAAATAAAGATACACTTCCCCCACTGTGGGTAATATTAATTCCAGTATTGAATTCATTCTCAGAATAGCTTTTATTCTGGTTGGAAGTATCCAATACACTCTGTGGTTACTGAATTATCAGAATGTTATTTCAACTAAACACACTGGTTGTGAAAATATTTATTCTCAGTATTAATAGACGGGCGTATGGAAAAGAAGGAAACGGAAAACTGAAACGGACGGCGGAAACGGACGACGGAAAATGGGCGTGGTCTCGCACTCGACGGTTAGCAAGGGCCGAAGGCCCGGGTTAGGACGACCCTCCCGACGATCCTTAGGCTTACCAAGGGCCGAAGGCCCGGGTTAGGATACCCTCCCGACTTTGCACAGTTAGCGGCGAAGGTTTTAGGGTCTTGGGTTTAGTTTTTGGGGTCTTGAGTGCGAGACCACGCCCATTTTCCGTCGTCCGTTTCCGCCGTCCGTTTCAGTTTTCCGTTTCCTTCTTTTCCATACACCCTTAATGGGCTGCCTTGTACTGATGGAGCTATACTGTTTAGTGCAACGAATTGAGATATGAATATTAAGCCAGCCAGCTATATTTATTATAAGACCTAAAACTTAACAATAAAATAATACATTACAAACACACACAAGCCTGCTGTACGTTTTATTCGCTAATCGTTTTTCCGCGCGCGCCCGCGCCGTACAAGACAGGTGTCACAGGAAATCTTGCCGCTAGGAAATTTTGCCACTGCGCCCACTTCTCCTAGGAAATATGGCAGCGGCGTGTCGGCTCATAGGCGAAATTTCCTAGGAAATACTGCCGCGTTTAGGAAACGGTGATCATGCCGCTGAAAATCGGCACGACTTAGCCTTTCCTGAACACGGACTTATCTCTAGCTGTTGTAGCTAGCTAACTCAGTCACTCAGTAACTACTAACAACACAGCCTAGCCCTTTCCGTACTAACTGGACTGTTTAGAGTGGAATCGCGCATGCTGACTATTTGGGCGTGGCCAGCTCGAACCATAAGGGGGTCTCTAAAAGTAATGTGTATCGTACAAATCAGGCTCGATACTGCAGCTGAAAAACGTAGCAGGTGTAACTCAACAGCACGAGCACGGGCACTAGCGGTCCGCTAGTGAGCAGCATAATTTCCTAAACGCAACCATATTTCCTAGGAAACCGTGCCGCTGATGCTGCCAAATTTCCTAGAAAAATATGGCACAGCGGCAAAATTTCCTAGCGGCCAGATTTCCTGTGACATCGACACCTGTCATGACCGTGTCGACGCCACCACCATGACGGTTTGATCTGTAGGCAACATACAATTAAGGCTTCGTCTTTTTGAGTGCTTAGCTAGGTACTTTGCGTACACAAACGAACGTATAATAATTATGAGTTATTAGAGCTTGAAAACGCGCGTTTCTATCTCTCGAACGGCCTGCAAAGCGGGTGAAATATGGAGCGAAACTACTGAAATTTTGTTCTATTTCTCATGATACTGGCACACTGTGTGTGCGTGCAACTACTATATCATGGTAGCAAATAATACTGGATAAAGGCCAGTCCAATCGATACTAGCGTGGTTGATACAAAACAGCAGCACTGAAAACTGGACCCGAGTTTCTGGCAGTCAACTGCTTGCTACATGTAACTTCGCTTCCTTGATTAAGCTTGCAATGTATTGCTTACAAGTAGAAAGTAGCCTGCCAAGCGCGCAAAGAAGCGAATGCCTTGTGTTTACCAGCAGCACAATACTACGGTCAACGTGGCGGTCCAAAGATTCGCGCCTTGGTATTAGCGATTAAAATGGTCTATAGATCTTTAGAGTGCAATGCCGGGAACACAGATTAAAATGAAACATAGATTATCTTGAACTCACCATCCATTCTTTCTCATCAGCCGTTTCTCATAATAGTATTCATGTCTTAGGTGCACGTGTTGTGTTTCGCTCTACTGCCCGCCCGATCATATAGTCGGCCTGCAGCTCCTCTCTGAGTCTCAAAAAGAAAGGTCACTGGCTGAATTCTTCCAGTTGTATAGCAAGCAAGAGTCAAGCCGCGCACAGCCAACACTGTACTTTCGCAATGTCACAGCAAGACCCAGTAATCGAAATCAAGATTAACCCCACGCAACTGAAAGGACGTCGTGGTATCTTGTGTGGCCTGCTCGGCATCGTGATGATCACTGCTTTACTTTGTCTCAGTCTATTTGCCGCAAAAAACAACGAAATCAACTCGTTTGCCGGCCTGGGAACGGACGGATGCTATTTATTTGCTACTAGAATACACCAAGTGACAGCTACCTTGAGTAAATTTACAAGCTCGGATCCCAGTATTTGCCATTATGTTGTCGGTGGTTCTACCATTGTGTTTCTGATAATGTTGGTTCTGCTGATAGAAACTGTTCTTGCTGCGTGCTTCGCATTTGCCTTCACAGAGTAAGTGCTTGTGCATGATGTATAATAAACTACAGTGTAACCCAGTAAACATAATTATTAATAATTATTATAATGACTTTTCATTTTCTGCAGTCATCTTATTGTTATTCTGCTGAGAGGTTCAGCTGTGCTGGTATCGCTGATATTGATGTTCTGTGTCAGTATAATCATCTCTGCTGGAGTTGGCACTACATGTGCTACATGGACCAACTATTCTGGATTGTGAGTCCTGCATTTACATACATGTGCTTGAAATGGAGATTATGTTTACACCCAAGGAATGACTTTAATTAATACCATAGCTGTACCATAGGCTGATATTTTTCTCTACACAAATTTCACCTATTAATTAAAGAAATAATTAACATGTCCTAATTCTTATAAGTTCACAAGTTGAATTGAAAGAGTATAATAAATTATAATAATTATTAATTGGTGGAAGTTAATGTTATTTGTGTGCTTGCAGAATTTAAAGCGTGCTATTATATACTAGCTATATACAGTAATTATAATGTTCATAGGCGTAGGAAGGTGTTGAGAACAACATGTGCATGTGTACCGTTAAAACTATAATAGGGGATCTGGAGGGTGCAGTCCCCAGACGCTATCGGGTATTTGTCATCTCTGCTGGAGTTGGCACTACATGTAACATGTACATGTGCCACATGGACCAAGTATAATGGATTGTGATTCCTACATTTAAATACATGTACCATTTGCAACAAACTTTACAAAGCAATTGCAAGTAGTGCCAACTTCACTTCATTGTACGTTTGGAACTAGCTCTATTAATATTGGACATTAACTGACTACTGTTCATCATTAATTTTAACGTCTGTCAAAAGCTGCACTAACAGTGATAGTTTACATAACTGTGGTAAGTCTTGTTAAATTTAGAGGCATGTCAGTTAGTTCTGGTGTCCGCAAGGAGGGGCACTCAATACCACTGGGAGGCACTGTGCCCCTGCTGCCCCTGGTTCCAATGCCTATGATGTTTATGCAGACAATGGCCTGTTTTATTTACCAAACCATGCAGCAAGCCTTGTCTACGGGCACTATTGGATATGGGTTATACCATGAAACGAAGGGCACTATTGGATGTAAATCACCGTTGAAACCAATGCTATAGACGTCCCAAGTGCGTCTATTTCGGTTTATAAGGTGATTTACATCTCGTATTGCCCGACTGTTTAATGGTATAATGTATTTATTCCATACTGGGCTCTCAGCTAAGCTTCCCAATGCACCAAAACTAGCAATCTCAGTTGTGAGAAGTCAGTAGTATTGCCGTTTCTATCATCAAGCAGAGATCGTGCAAAGATCATTACTTGCAAAAAATGCATCGTTTGAATCGTAAGTTAGCGACGATGCTTCAGTTTACTATCTTTCAGCTGTGTTGAAGCGCTAATTTGCCGTGATCTTACTAGAAGCGCTTAAGCATCAAGAAGCTAGCTAGCTACGGAGTGTAAGTGAGTGAATCAAATCTTTTTCTAAGCTACGGCAGTATAACTGTTTCATTATGGAAGATGCCATCTTGAAAGGGAGTGTAGCAAACTTCATTATGAGGTTCGCTAAGTAAAATTGGATGTGTAATAAGTGAAATACATCACCTCGTTTTGAGCTATCTGATTGGTCAGAAACATTGAAGTATGGTATAACAATTATAATAACTATAATAGCAAATTTTGCCTCATGTCACAATAATCTGAATGAAATTGAAGAACAATTTTGGCATGCAAGCATTACATTTCATCTAGTCCTTCTAAAGCGGAATGCATTAGCTGCAGCTATACACTGCACGCAACTAATTCTTTCTTGATGCCAGCTTAATGAGATTCTTTTTACATGTATTTTACAGGAGATGTTCAAATCTTTTGTTTCCTCCATTCACCGCAACATCTTATGTTGGAATAATGGTTGCATCAGCTGTGAGTTCATGACTTCACGATTATAATTATGTTAAATTAATGCATGTGACTAGTGAAATTCATGTGACTTCAAGCCAATGAGATTGCTTGTGACTTGTCAACTATCAGGCTTCCAGTGCATGGAGTATACTTTGGTATCATGTGAACACAGATAATGCAGTTACCTTTGGCTCACGCATGCATTATAGACAATGTCTTCATGCTCTATGGTGTTTGCACATCGAAGTGTGACTTGGGTACTTACAATGTAGACACCAAGGCTTATAACATGTCCTAATTAACATGCGGTTTTTTTGATGACAAAGTAAAAAAGGCTTGTGTGATATAAGCTGCCAAGGTTTCTAACTAGTGTGCATGTTCTGAGCCTGCCTTTTAATGATTTGTGCTTTCTCAAAAGTACAGCACTTTTAATGCATAGTTATCAAGGTTGTGCAGTGCTTTCTTGAGAAAGCACAGTCACAAAAAGTGCGGTAAATATTGCATTTTCTTGGGACATGATAATTTATTCCTTTTGCCGTTCATAAAATTAATTATCACAAAATAGCTCTCTACACTTGAAAAACTTGTCAAAGCAAATTTTCGAGTGTATGTGTAAACATAACTCGGCAACTGAAGCTGATTTTGAAAAAAGATCCATCATTCCCTAGATAACTAAGCTGTCTAGCTGCACGATGCCAAGTCTGGTCGTACTAGAGAGTACCCACAATGAGATTTTCGATTTCTTAGTCGACGAAGCTGCTTGTTGCTTCGTGCACTTCATAACGCACTGTGGTAACGCATCTAGCCATCGTTTTGCAAATGACAAAGTGCAGTCATTGCTCTGACTGGATATGCAATGCTTTGTTCACCCAAACAAACAAGCACTATACTGAGAGTTTTTTAGGCAACCGTTTCTGTTGGCTCAGTAAGAGGGCATGGTATCCCTTAACCTTAAGTGAGTGTAATTAGCCTAAGCAGTCGATTACATGCATATGTCAGCCGTGGATGGGTAGTGCGGCCTACAGTACACAATCATGCACTGTTAAAACGGGGGTGTTGTGGTGACACTCCATGTTGTCACAGTGCCAGTGTATTATGTGTTCAATATAACAACTGAGTCAGTGACTTGGATACTTCTGTGTTTTATGTACCGACAGTATTAGGGAGGCACGGTAGTGCCTCCCTATGTAGGGTTGAACGGAAAAACAAGATGGCGGCTACATACAAAGTATTAGCGTGCTGATATTTCGCCTGGTGATGAATTTTATTCGTCCAAAGACACTTAAATCTGCTCTCTGGCATTGCCCCATCTTACAGTAGCAAGGAGATTGCTCGAAATTGTTACTAAAGTGACAAACCTGGAAACGGTGAAAATCGAGTTTCGTCATCAAGGTTTTCTTCTTCTTTCTTCAGCGTGCCTAGCACCTTTACGCGAGCAGTGCCGAGACCAAAACACCCATGCACGAACAATCGTGAATTCTCCTGGCAAGTGCCTTTCGAACTTTGTTTTTAGCGAAAAGGTGATATAAATTCCGCGATTTCTCGATCGTGATCCATTGTCAGCTAAGTGTTAGACGCCATTATTGTGATTGCGCAATATGCACGTGACCAAGCAGGGGTTAGCGCACATGACCAAGCACTAGCTTGAGTATCTCCGCGCCGTGTGGATTACGGAGAACACATATATGTCTGGAGTCTTCGGAGAACAGTAAGGATCACCATTCTGCGCTTGCCAGATAATTATAACCACCGTACAGGTCTACAAACTAGTGTGGGTGGGGCTCGTATGCACTTCATGCATGCAAGTATGCGTTGGCGAGCTGATATGTACAGCATAACAATTATTTTTAGCTACAAATTTAAAATTGTTAATAATAAAGAAAAGCCATCAACAACAGGAAAACTAAACCTATGGTGGAAACAAAGACGGCTCAGTACGTGCATGATATTGAATTGCACTTCACTAAAAAAGTAGAAAGGACACAAACAAGAAAATTAAATAGATTTCTGTCGAAATCAAGAGGATGTAGGGTTGTGAAATCTACCACTGGTTCACAATGTAAACTAACAAGGAACAAGCATGGAATGGTAACACGATTGACTTGCTAACAGACCATAGATCCCTATATCGGTGGCTGTACACAAGCTGAATGCACGTCAGGTGTCAGCAGTTAACAGCAACTATGTCAACCACAGCAGCCCCTGATTTGTATAGGGACCGATGGTCTTTTAGCAAGTCAATAGTGTTACCATTCCATGCTTGTTCCTTGTTGGTTTACATTGCGAACTAGTGGTAGATTTCACAACCCTACATCCTTTTGATTTCGATAGAAATCTTTTTAATTTTCTTGTATCTTGTCTTGCATTGCCAAGTATTAGTGTACTGTACAGTGTTGTATGCCCAGTTTGCAAGTATCATATCACTGAAGTATCTGAGCACCAAGTGATAGTGAGCACTCTAGCACTGGGTCAGGCTGCTTCACAAAGGTCAAACTAAGTCTATTTGCCAAAGACAACTATACCTAAAAAAGCTGTTTTTGCAGCACCCTCCCACTAAAATGTATAGCATTGGGGGAATTTTAAAGGGGGTGGCCTTGTTAACCCCGAGTTCAAAGGGGAGGAGCCTTTGGCTGTGGCACACTAAGGCTTACCCCAACTTCTGTTATTCTAATTCTTTTTTGTCTATAATAATAATTAATTTTCTGCAGATATTCAGTTGGATAACCACGTCACTACTTGCTGTCATAATGGTGCTCGTGGGTTGGTCATTGAGGTCTCGTGTAAACCTGTCCATGAATCAAGGATCACTAATAGATCAGGATTCAGAGGAAGACAAAGAAAAATATGAACTTTAATTGTTCTGATGTTCATGCATGCAAGTACTTACTGTACTAGCTGATAGCTTATGATACGTGATTAGTTTTAGTAGATAGCCTAATTGTGAGTCAAATTGTAGTTGCCAAAGGTATGAATTTTCTTTGCAATTGTGAGTCGAGACTGAAATTATTGGGTAGACTGTGAGATTCCCCAATTAATCAATATACAGTACATTAGTCACTATAATTATTGCCTTTTTGCAAATCATACTCTTGGGTCTACTGAGCACATGCATGCCATATGCTTGTGAAAAGACAGCAAGCTTCTACTTTCACTCTAACAGGAAAACTGAGGCAGATGGTAGAGTACACCATATTATGACAGCTTTTGGCTTCTAATCCTTGGACCCTCCTCTGCTAATCCTCTGCAAATAATTAGCTGTTTGCTTCTTTTTTTATGTTCTGAATCAGATATGCATGCTGAATGTATAGCCATCAGTGATTTGGTCAAGTTCTACTGTCAGTTATTCTTAGGTGTTCATCTAGCTGTCTGTTTTTGAATTTGTACAATGAATTTTAAGACTAATTGTCAGTATTGTAGAAGAAATCAGTGGTTGGAAGCTTATTTTGCTGACTGCACTTCCGCAGTGACGTCATTAAGCGAGGCATTTCCGGTTCTTGTTGAAGCTGTCCACGGACGTGTGTCCACTGAACTTTTTGGAGGACGGAAGACACCTCAGACGTTGTTGACTGGTACATGTTAAATGTACCATGTGTACATGAAATTATCGGCGCTAGGACAGAAAGTCAAAACACTCGGTGCCTCGTAGGAGCTGATCGCAGCAGCCTAGAGAAATGTCCTCCAAACACAGCTACCTCTAACTTTACAACTGTCAATTACTTCACCGGACTGCTTCCTCCAAAACACTAGCTTTACAACCGTCAGTTACTTCAGTCATCAGACTGCATGCGTCCTCCTTCAAGCCACGTAGCCATGTAGGGATACTTCATTGGGACTTTTACATTTGTAAGCATTGTTCCATCTTGTTCCTCAGTTTAATTTTGCTAGCATCATCCCATCTTGTTCCTTTCCTTTTCAAGAGTCCCTACATTCAGTCGTTTATTAAAACTTTTTGATTTACTTTAAAAAATGGACAGATTGCAATCGGATTGCAGTGCGAAATTATACCTCGTATTAGAACAAACGTTATCGTGAATCATGACAATATGTACACTCTAGTTATGCATTATACAAAAGCTTTTATTGTGCTGGTAGCTGTGTTATTTTTGTGATTGTGTCTATAAATCAAAATACAAGTAAAAATACCAAAAATAATGAAAGTAGATACAAGTACATGCAATGTCTCATTTACTTGTATGTGCAATGTATCACTCAAAAAATGCTTAATGATTGTTTTCCTTGGTCCTCATATTAAAGTCAATCTTTCTTGTTCTGTGAGTAGTTGTTTAAATCAATTTTGAATCCTTTGTCTTCAGTTTCTGACTTCTGCTCTGACTTTTGTGGGTACTTGAACACCACGGCATATGGCTCAGGATCAACATAAGCATATATTGGAGACAACATGTTAGCAGATGGCAGTGGAGACCGATGGCAAGCATGTGCGTGAGGTGACAAGGACTCGTTGAACACGTAGAGTGTATCTGGTGGTCTCGGGGGAGGAGCTGGAGCTGATGGTGATGGTGAAAGTGGTGTTTGTGCTTGAGAGAGAACGGTAGTCTGACTGGGTTGAGAGAGGAAGATGGTCGCTGGACGATCAGGTGGTTTCTTAGAGGATATACGGCACCAGCAGAACGCACCAATAGCAACAAGACCAGTGCTGATGACAATCATGCATAGAATGAGAACACCTACAACCCCGCCCACAATGGCCCCTCCGTTGATTTGTTCACCGGCAGCAACTATATAAGCACAATAAAGTCAGAGTAAGATAGTACAGTTGTTAACTCACTAGCTTGGCAGTGACTTCCATCAAAATGCCCAAACTGAGCAAAAGCCATGTCAAAAGCTAAAGTAGAAAAAAATTGTTAATGCGTACGGTATCATTGGAAATGCATGTCAGAAGTAATTTTGTTTAAAAGCTTTTTCAATTTTTGAACAATTGCAAATCTTGCACAGAGAATTTACATTCTTACATAGCAGGACTGATCTTTATTATAGGTTTTGTAACATATATTGATGCTGAAAGTACATGAAAGCTGCACAACGTTTCAGACGGAATTTTGTGGTAGAAGCAGGTAGAAGGACTTCTTATGTTCTTAGAATACACAAAATTTCTAGCATGCACTTGAGAGTGATTTTAATGCCTTCTATGGCTAGGTAACTTTTGACATCAAAGGAAAGTTAGGCAATAACATAATTGTAACTAAAGCTAGGAATAGGAAATTTCTAGCTGTTTCTGGGGTATTCCAGGCATGGTATATTGTGTGTCTTACTGCAAGCGACAGTAGCTTTGCTCTCTGTATCCATACAGAACAACGACTGGTTGATAGAAGGACAGGACTGGCACTGTCCCAGGCACAGCTCATCTGTGTGACACTGCACATTAGCAAGCCACGCTGGCAACACAGAGAAACCCGAGTTATTCCTGAATGAGTGCATGGAAGAGAAAAATTGGTATCTTGTCAATATTGATTGCAACTAACAACTCAAACGTTTCTGTCAACTCTAAAAAGCTACAATTATTTATAACTGAAAGAATTTCAGCCTGAACAAACCTTAGCTTGAATCCGAACCTATCTGCTCCAGTGTATCCAAGTTGTCTACACACTTTATCAGCCTCTTCCTTCCTGATGTCACCACACACCACACCCCACAGTCCACTACAGTACACCTCAATACGACCCAGCGAGGGATAAGCACCATTCCGTAACCTCACTTTACCATTGTAGAGGACTGTCTTGTTCCTAGAGTTCACTACACAATGGGATAGATACATATGCTGGATAAAACAAAATTCGCTGATTATAATAAATTCTCCAAATTTGTAGAGGTGAATATAATAGCTAAATGCACAGATAAAAGAAAATTAAAAAGATTTCTATCGAAATCAAAAGGATGTAGGGTTGTGAAATCTACCACTGGTCAACGATGTAAACTAACAAGGAACAAGCATGGAATGGTAACACGATTGACTTGCTAACAGACCATAGATCCCTACATCAGTGGCTGCTGTAGTTGACTATAGCTAGTTCAGCTTAGCTTGTTGCTGTTGACTGACACCTGACGTGCATTCAGCTTGTGACAGCTTATGTACAGCCACTGATGTAGGGATCTATGGTCTGTTAGCAAGTCAATCGTGTTACCATTCCATGCTTGTTCCTTGTTAGTTTACATCGTTGACCAGTGGTAGATTTCACAACCCTACATCCCTTTGATTTCGATAGAAATCTTTTTAATTTTCTTGTTTGTGTCCTTTTTTCTTTTTCAGTGAAGTACAGTTCAATATGATGCAATTGCTGTGCCATCTTTGTTTCCACCATTGGTTTGGTTTTCTTGTTGTTGATGGCTTTTCTTTATTATTACAATTTTAAACTTGTAGCTAAATAATTGTTATGCTGTAGATATCAGCTCACCTACGCATGCATGAATACAGTGCATACGAGCCCCGCCCACACTTGTTTACGGTGGTTATAATTATCTGCATGGCAAGGCAGAATGGTGATTCTGCGCTTGCTAGCTTACCGTTCTTCGAAGACTCCAGACAAATATGTGTTCTCCGTGATCTATACGGCGTGGCGATACTCAAGCTTGTGCTTGGTCACGGGCGTGCGCTAACCACAGCTTGGTCACGTGCGTATTGCGCAATCACTATAATTATGCCTCGGTGGGCGGAGCCACGAGGCATACAGTAGTCGTGGTGCAGGGGGGGTACGACAAGCTAATTTATTCTGACGTAATGCTGACGTAGCTTCACGTAGGCAATAATTTAGTAAACCAGAATACATTACGTCTTTCCTGGTCTGCTACGCCTTTCGAGGACAATTTGTCCGGTAAGTATGTTGCGAAATGGATTCTACTGCCCAAGACCTTTCGTTTAAGCTACCGTACCCCACCCGTACCTCTTTTAGTTTTTGCAGTACAGAGAGATGAAGATAGATAATTGGTTGGCAAAATTATTCACCCAAGAAAGCACCAACGTGATCAAAACAGCATTGCTATCGTTCTTGAGCATCAGTCGGTTAATAATGTAAAGAAATTGCGACTGTGACGCACAAACTCTGGCTGCAATACGCACAAATGTTGTCCAATCACTATAACAGCAGAAAAATTGTTTCAGCTATTTTCAGTAGATTGTTCTGGAATATTATTTGCCTTGACCTGGAGTGTTAACAATGTACGCTTGAGCTCGATATCATGTACTATAGCGCGATGGCAAACTGTTTAAACTATCCTGCATACATTCCTGCATATCATTATTCGTTAGTGGGCGTGTGGTATGTCAACAATACGTCATATTAAATTAGCTTGTCGTACCCCCCCTGGTCGTGGTGTCAGTCAGTCAGTCAGTCATTATGCCTCGGTGGGCGGAGCCACGAGGCATACTGTAATCGCGTTGTCTGTCAGTCTGTCTGTTACACCATTTTTGCGGCGCACGCTGAAAGGTAAGCTCTGAATTCAGAAACTTGCAATGCAGGTAGAACTCGATATTATCTCGGTTGTGTATTAGCGAAAGTTCGATGCAAAGCTTTGTTCTAGAGTTGGCTTTTACTGTCGATCAGGACTTCTTTGAAAACAAAACTACCCACAGCAGACTGCCTAGTAGCTTGTAGGTTAAATTTATACTACAGGATGGCAGCGCAGGTCCGTAGAAACTGCGCGAAGAAGCTACTTGTAACCAGGCTACTATCGTTGTAGGCACGCCCAGTTACATTAAAATTAATAATTGCTCAGCACTGTTTGGCTTCTGATTGCATAACTATCATTGCTTCTGCTATTTGAATGCTGGCAGCTGAATATGAATCCTACTCTGTTATAGCATTACGTGCACATCCACCGAGGCATAACCCGCACCAATGGTGCATTTTTATGCCTCGGTGGGCGGAGCCACGAGGCATACTGTACTGTAATCGGGTTGTCTGTCGTTCTGTCTGTCTGTTACACCATTTTTGCGGCGCACGCTGAAAGGTAAGCTCTGAAACTTGCACTGCAGGTAGAACTCAATATTATCTCGGTTGTGAACTAGCGAAAGTTCCATGCAAAGCTTTGTTCTAGAGTTATGGCGCGGTTTGCTTACTTTGTTTACCGTTGCTGGCTATCTGGACTTCTCCAAAGGCAAAGCTGTCCACAGTTGACTGGCTGGAAGCTGATAGGTTAGACTTTACTACAGGATAGCAGCGCAGGTCCAGAGAAATCGTGTAAGCAAGCTATGGAAGCTATCTCGCTCGTGGTATGCGTGTGCTGTAATGAACATTGTAGACACGCCCAGTTGAATTGTGGTCAGCACTGATTGGCTTCTGATTGCATAACTAAAGCACTGCATCGTGATTGCTGTACAGAAATCCTGTATGCATGCATCTGCAGTTGCTGTGTTTGTGGAATGGTGGATAGTTGTGTTTGTGGATATAATGTCATTCCACCGAGGCATCTGCACCTTAGGTGCTTCATTCTGTCTGTCGCAACGATTTCTCGTAGCTCGCTGAAAACTAATCGCTGAAAAAAGCAACACGGGTAGAAATCGATACTTGCTCGGATTTGTATTTTCAGAAGTTTGATTTTAAAGCTTAGTGCGTAAGTTACCGTGTGAATTGCTCTCGGTTGGTTCGGTTTTGTAGCGTAAGTTGAAAGTTAAGCTCTGAAACTAGCGATGCAAGTAGAACACGGTATTACCTCGCTTTTGAACATGTGAAAACTTTATATCAAGCTTAGTTCGTGAGTTATGGTGCTATTTGCTCACTTTGTTTACCCGTTGCTGGCGATCTGGACTTCTCCAAAGGCAAAGCTGTCCACAGTTGACTGCCTAGAAGCTGATCAGAAGGTTAGAATTTTACTACAGGATAGCAGCGCAGGTCCAGAGAAATCGTGTAAGCAAGCTATGGAAGCTATCTAGCTCGTGGTATGCGTGTGCTGTGCTAAACACTGTAGACACGCCCAGTTGAATTGTGGTTAGCACTGATTGGCTTCTGATTGCATAACTAAAACACTGCATTGTGATTGCTGTACAGAAATCCTGTATAGATGCATCTGCAGTTGCTGTGTTTGTGGAATGGTGGATGGATAGTTACTGTACAGGAACTGTGCTATAGCTTGTATAATAGGTGGAGTTTACTGTAGCTAGTCCAGTGCTGTGTACAATGGAATTCCACCGAGGCATCAGCACCTTTGGTGCCTAGTTATTAATGGCGTCTAACACTTAGCTGACAATGGATCACGATCGAGAAATCGCGGAATTTATATCGCCGTTTCGCTAAAAACTAAGTTCAAAAGGCACATGCCAGGAGAATTTCACGACTGTTCGTGGGTGTTTTTGTCTCGGCACTGCTCACGTAAAGGTGCTAGGCGAGTGGAAGAAAGAAAGAAGAAGAAAGAAGAAAACGAAGATGACGAAACTCGATTTTCACCGTTTCCAGGTTCGTCACTTTAGTAACAATCTCGAGCAATCTCCTTGCTACTGTAAGATGGGGCAACGCCAGATAGCAGATTTAAGTGTCTTTGGACGTATAAAATTCATCACCAGGCGAAATATCAGCGTTTGAACGCTAATACATTGTATGTAGCCGCCATCTTGTTTTCTCGTTCAACCCTACATAGGGAGACACTACCGTGTCTCCCTAATACTAAACATAATGCACTTGACTGTGCATTAAATAAGAGCTCACTGCATTTTACAGCTACATCTTCAGTATGTGTGCAGTCGTGTCTTCCGATTCTCTTCTGACCACACCTCAGTAGGTGGAGCTCACGAGAGGTACAATTGAGGTCATCAAGCCATATCGGCTGAGAAAAGTCTGTACGAAACCTGCACACATCAAGGGACAATAACAGTTCACTAATACACTAAATTCACAACATAATGGGCGAATAAAATTCATTATGAATTATCCAAAAATATTGATTATGAGATTATGAAAGTCTGACGAAGGTTTGAACAGTAGTTATAGTCTGTTGTGAATACAATTAATTTCAGTAGTCGATCTAAATAGAGATTTTTCGTTCTGGTTTGCCAAAAATTAATTTTAAGAGTGTATTTTGATAGATTCAGGCCAGGCATCTACTTTGAGGTGACGTGCAAATCTATACGGGCCCTCAAAAAATACTTTGTAGTAAGTACAAGGAAAACGTGCGAAAAATCTCATTCATGATAAAACCAAATATTAGGTTATTTTTATAAAACAAATGATATGAAATAGGATCCAATAATACTAGTATATACATAATGAGTACATGTATATTATGGGCTTGATTAACCAGCTTACCCAAGTCGTACAGCTTGTCCATAGTCCTCTGCACCAGTGTATCCCAGCTGCCTGCACACCACCTCTGCTTCATTGATTCCAAATCCATCATCACAGACGGTGCCCCAGCGTCCATTGATGAACACCTCCACTCTCCCAGTGTGGTTGTGACCCTGTAGTCTTACCTCACCGTATGACTGACCTATATATAAAGAAACCACAGAGTACCAGTTACAGTGATTTTGCAGTATCCATGTGTGAAAGGATACATATGACAGTACTAGATACAAACAGGCTACTACTACATGTAGCACAGAATAAGTGACAATTGCCTATTTTTATAACAACAATTATTATTTTGCTGTGGTTAAATCAAACTTCGGATAACGGCCTTGCTATTTGCCTGTAGCCTTTGTTACTACAAATGATGGCGATGTACATAAATTATAATGTTTATTGCTGTATGAGGATTCTAATTGACAAATCCGCTTCATTAGACAAAAGACTGAGTAGTTGGAGGCAAGAATAATTACTGTCTCATGAAGTTGATAATATTCAAAAGGTGTGCTAGTTATGTCATGCGCATGCGTGTTATTGATGCATCACGTACATACACTGAACATGGATTTTGTGGTGAAATTTGCTGAACTCAGAAGATTATACAAACGAGAACGAAGAATGGCCGAAGCAATGAATACCTCAGGATTGGGAGACTCTATCGTGTCCGCCAATCATGATGATTTTGCGCCGCCTGCAAGTACTAGTACTGATTCTGGCTCAGTAACAATACAGTCTAAGAAGGTCTACTACGACATTATGATCATGGGAAGGAGTGGAATGGGTAAGAGCACTCTTGGAAATAAACTGTTACGAGTACACGACACCTGCTACAGTGTGAATAGGCAGTACAGTACTACCTTTGTCGACGGTCGTGGCATTTCGGGAGAATTCGAGGGATTTAACACGAGTGAAGACAAAGACGTCGAGAAAGACCAGGCTGTCACCAAGGAATGCCGACTTGTAGCGAATGAATCCGAACAGTTTGAGACTATACGTGTTTTAGACACCCCAGGTTTCCACTCCAAAAAGTTTGGTATGGATATGAAAAGGGCTAATCTGCAGAAATTCCGTTGGATAGCGCATGAGCAAGCTAATCCACACAACAACATGGCAGTCAAGCGACTTCTTTACTTTCTACCTGACAGGTCGACCGATTGGAAATCAGATAGCATCGTGCAAGACGACTTAGAAGTGATGCATTACTTCTTCGGAACTGCGGTGTTCGATCACATGGTTGCAATAGCAACTCAAGCGAAAAAATATCAGGGCGTTGAATTCACTTCAGTGGATGAGGAGGAAGTACAGAGCAAGTTTCATAAAGCAATTATAGCAGCTACTGATAGCCAGATGACTGACAGCTGCCCACCGGTGATATACATAGGCTTCAATGACAGCTCTGATGTTGTGCTTAATAAAGTCAAACAAGCTCGGGTGATTGGTAAAGGTGAATGCTTCAAACCTAAGTTTAGAGAGGATGTGTGTTCTCGTTGCAGTGGTGAATTGCAATACAGAGAATCTGTCACAGAAAGAAATATACCTATTGGTATTTTAAGAAAGCACGATCATGGTATTTACATTGAAAAGTATGAAGAGTCAAAGTGCCATCCTTACTTCATTCGAAAGTACAGTGATGCAGAGAAGATTGCTGGCGGTGTTGGACATGTTGCAACACTCTTGATTCCTTATGCAGTAGCTACGGCTCTAGACATGGAGTCATGGCCTGGTTTCTTTAACTCAGATGAGATGTGTCCTCATTGTAAAGGTTCACCTGGATCAGAGGGATGCTGCCCAGTGGAAAAGCAAGTTGAAGTAGAAGCACAACCCGGCCAACTTGTCAGTGTGACTGTTCGCCACACTTGTAAACTTTGAGTAAATTCAAATTTAACATAATGAATTAACTATTCTGCTCATTAGGTAGAACATAATAAAAATGACAAAGTTTGTTGTACATGCTAGTAGGCATTAAACACCACCTGGTTTAATTTTAGTGCTAAAACAATACCATTGTTGTACAGTGCATGGTTTATGTAAAAATTAACTGATGAAATCACAACTAAGAGTTCATCAATAGACCTTTCTTGGAATTAGCAAGAATTCACTATAGTTGAAGATGTTTTCAGTCAGTGTTGTTCCACCAGTATCTGTTAGTTGATAGTCACAACGACACCTTTTTGTTTTATCTCATAAAGAGGTTGGTTATATCATTGCTTGAGGTAATACAACCAATTCCAAGTAAAAAGCCAGAAAGCTCATGGCGCTATCTACCATGCTCACGACTAAAAAGGAGCTGACCACCCTCCTATGAATCTACTTACCAAGTTATTTATCTAATGGGCTGCAATAGGCAGGATGTGGGGGTCGGGGGACAGTAGTTTATGGTTTGACCAAACTATTGGGAGTTAATCACTCCCATTATGGGCTCATTATAACTATAGTAGTATTAAAGACAATGTAAATATCTAACCGAATAATTTTAGGTCAATTAATTTTCAGCAAATACAACTAACACATTGTTAGTGCATTAGTTACACTGACCACACTGTTAATGGTTGAGCACATTAGTGTAGTCACTATGCTGTCAACAACCAACCAGCAAGTGATTAGCATTAGCGGAATAATAGCACTTGGACTTCAAAAGAATTGGTTTTAGTACACAGTCCAATGAAATATTAATTTTAAAGGTCTCTATTCAAGCACCGTTTGTTCTTGTTTAGAGACCAGTACACCAGCATCATCGATCAACACATAGAGAACCTCTACTGTAACTTAGCTCCACTATAATACCCCTATAGCCTATTTTGTGACTAAGTTGTTTGAACGTGTTTCTTCTGCTGTTTAGCTTCAAGTACAAATACTTAATTAATTCGCAGTCACAATAAGCTTTAAGTATACACTTTTTGTATGTTAAATTATAGTGCTATAATAAATATTTCAATAGACTGCTTCTGAATGATGGTCACCATGAATTCAATAAAGATACTATGTTACTGTGTACACTTACATTGACCAGAGCGGGAGAATAACACGACCAGCGCTAGCTTCACCAGTAGCCGAGTCCCTGTCGTTGTAGTAGCAAGCAACAGCCGCGCCATGATCAGCAGAGACAAGAGGGAATAATGCACAAGCATGATTTTATACTTGCTGCAGCAGCACACGAGAGGTGGGGCTGGAAAAGTGGGCGTGGTCTAAACAGGTCAACGTATCATGTCCTCGAACATGTCACCTCTTCGTGTTCTCGTTCTAGGGCTCGTCTTATCACTCTGTCCGACATTAGGTAAGCTAACGAGAACCTTTGTAGACCTAACAATAACGGTGTTCTTATCTCTGTAGTTATTCCAAGCTCTCCAGCCAATGGCGACCTCAGGTTATTTAACTCTAACGGGAGCCGTCTTCACGGCGTGTTGTACATATATCTGGACGATCAGTGGGGCACCGTGTCGTACGAGGGATTCACTATCTCTGCCGCTAACGTAGCGTGTCGCCAGCTAGGACTGATAGGCGCCGAGAGCTACAGATCAATATCGGAAGCACAGAGCAGCAACACGGCACTGCTCCCAGACAATGTGTAAGCTATGAACCATTCTTCTTTAGGTCTCTATGTTAGTAGATCAACCTATTGACATGCATAGTAGTCTCACTATTACATAGCCGCATACATGAAGCTGGTTTTCACCTGACCCAACAAGCTAGGTTATACACAAAAAGTCTGTCATAGATATTTATGGGTCTCGTACATGGAATTTTCGAAGCTGGGTGCATTGGTGAAAGAGCGCTTTCTAGCTAGAATGCTTGCTAAGTGATATAAACTGCCGTTTTTCAAACTTATTTTTTTGCCTTTTCTGTTGATAGTAATAGAACCAACCATTCAATTGCCCTCCTGGCAAGCCGAGATACAAATGTACACAAAAATGAACGTTCTTGAAATAACATGCACAATCTCTATAACTTATACACAGTAGTAAATCTGATAAAATGTAGACGGCCACTTTTTAATTTTTGAGTGATAAGGTGTCTAGGTTTCTCAGTATATAGGTAACATGTGTTGGAAGCCTTGTTGCTTAATTTACTAAAATTAATGTGCCCAAGAAGCTTTTATTGACTATGCTCAAGGGATGCTTACCCCTTGTCTACAAAAAGATTGCATTCTAAGTTTTTCGTTATTATATGTTAAAGCACTTCTCATTTCATTCTATAGTTTTGGTTCTGGATCCACTCCGGTGTTGTTGAAAAATGTTAGTTGCCGTAGTAACCTGAGTCTCCACCTACTACGTTGTGATAGCAACAGCACCATCACATCACATGACCACAGCAATGATGTACTGCTACACTGCCGTGAGTGAATACACACAATCACTGCTTGTAATAAAATGACAATCATGTGGAGCAAAATATATTTGTACGATTTTGTCTGTGCCTTCGTACAGTCTCGGGCAACCAACTTTCCCATTAATGTCAGTTAATGCCCTCGCATGAGGGCGAAAACTAATTCTTATGCACTTCTGGTATATGTATTATCATCCTAGAGAGATGAAAATTGGTATGTGTGATCTAGAAATCGTGGTCATAATTATTTACTTCCTCTCTCTCCTTCCTTCCTTTTCACTTACCCTCTCTTTCACCCTCTCTACCTCCCTCTCTCTCACTCCAGGACCACGAAATCTCACTGAGCATCCATTCAGAGGTCAGCTACATCTCTCTGGCAGTAACTACACCTCTCAGGGTCTCCTCCATGTCTTCATCAATGGTGAGTGGGGCACGGTGTGTGGAGACTTCTACAAAAAAACAGAAGCGGACTCATCTTGTCGGCAACTAGGATATACTGGAGCTAGGAACTTCTCTGATCATGCGTGAGTATACAGATGATGATTTTTGTGCTAATATAATCGACTGATTGAGTGTACACTCCAACACATTGTATCTCCACATTGTAAAAGGGTACAAATCACATTAGTGTAATAGACGGCTGCCTTCTTAAATAATACTCTTAGGCGTGGTTGAAACGAGTGTGGTACATGCATTCACTTGTCGACGCGATCGCCATATAAAGGCCTAGGAAAGAATTGCTGCTAGGCGCCGCAGACTCGCCACTGCAAAGTAGATTGAGTGAATGGCGCTGCTATTTCACCAGATTTTGTACAGTAACGGCACAGCTGTCGTCATAGTGTTGTTATCTTTAGCATCGGTAAGAAGTCAGAAGTCTATTAGACGTCATGCATGGTCCCTGAAAGCACTGAACAACATGGTACTGCATGAGTGCCTTATAGCGGGAAATTTTCGCGGGAGAAATTTCGCGAATGCGCAAGATAGAGCATTTCGCGAATAATATTTTCGCAAATCAGCGCTATTGTACTATCTTTGTCAACAAAAAACAAGACATTCGCGGATAATATTCTCGTGAATAGCCTGTAATTCGCGAAATTCGCAAATATTTTCTCCCGCGAAATTTCCCGCTATACGGTATGTGCCTTACAGTAATACATCAATATCGGTCTCCTCAAAAAACCTTCCTGGCCTTTTCCGTCTGAGTAATTCGTTAAATGACATGCTATACATGAATATGGTTTATGTCGATCCAAGGTTGTCAACTCAACCAAGTCCTGGACTCTGTAAGAGTGAAAACACTGTTTTGATTATTGAGTCAGTCAGTCCTTACCAATGTTCATTTGTGGTTGCTGTGTATGTACACAAATGAAACTATATCATTGACTCCATTCATTGCTATTAGACACATAGAACAGCATTGAGTCAATGATTCACTCCCTCACTCACTATAGTCTCGCTCGCCAGACCCAACCCAAGGGAAGGGTCTGGTAAAACGTTATAGAACGAGTTGTGCCACAGGAATGTGAAATATGCACCGTAGCCATGGTAACGTGCACTAGTACGTACGCGCGCACTGCATTGAGACCGTACGAGCCATGGGCCTTGGCAGTGCTTTTTAACCTTCGTCTCCATTGAACTAGCTGGTCGGTCTACCGTGGTGCTCACAGCGTACGTCCTACTCGACATGGCTACTCGTTAGTACTCGCGCGATAAGTGACAACGCAATTTGATTGGCTTGCCCGATTTATGGCAAGGGGCACAACGCGTCCTATAGCGTTTTACCAGACCCTTCCCTTGGGTTGGGTCTGGCGCGCGAGACTACTCACTCACTCCCTCACTTACTCACTCACTCACTCCCTCACTCACTCACTCACTCACTCCCTTACTCACTCACTCACTCACCCACTCCCTCACCCACCCACTCACTCCCTCACTCACCCACACTAACTCACTCACTCCCTCACTCACCCACCCACCCACTCATTCACCCACTCAACACCAAAATATGCTACATGTAGCTGCCTCTCAACTAGTATCATCTCTGATCCTTCAGGTTTGGTAGAGGAATAATTTGGTTGAAGGACTTCAATTGTAACCAGTCCCAGCCTTGCCTGACAGAGTGCTATATCTCACCGACCATACGTGATATATCGTGTAGACATAGTCAAGATGTCTATCTATACTGCAGTGAGTCAAGGAATGAGTTATACATTTTGTCTTATAAATGATTTTCTTCCTTTAAGCATTTGACAGATCTCACTCATTTGAAACTAGTGGAAATGAGACTACTTGTGAGATTGGTAAGTGGATATGATACTATATCTAGAGAAATGTAATCGAACAAGGAGAAGAGTTGTTGAAGTACAAATTCACGAAGCCAAATGCTGCACCATGCACTACAGCAGCTGCCTATATGTATAGTACGTTATCATTCAAAATGTGCTTGCATCTAAAGAAGTGTTTGCTTGAAAGCATTCAAATACACACCGTACTCATTTTAACAGAGTGTGGGCGAACCTCTTAACTCTTGAGCTATCAGTTAACTTGAATATAGTCAGTGTGGTTGCGGTATAAGAGATACGGTTTGTTGTGTGAAGTCAGTAAAAGACAAGTCATGTTAGTAATCGTAAGGTTCAAAGCATAACTGCATTCGTGTATAATCACATGTATATTATAGGCATCGCCCCTCTACTCAATTCCTTTTACTATTGCTGCAATAATGTTCACTAGCATTGTTTGCAGCCTGCTGTTCCTAAAATCACAGGTGAACAGGAAGACTTGTGTCACTTTGTTGACTATTGATGCTCTTCCAAATTGTATGTCCCTGAATTTAAAGCCTGGACGATGCCTTTTGTTAGCCCTTACTAATTATTAAAAATTGTGAGCAAAGGTCAAACTGAGCTCAAGACCATCACGTATCTACACACATTACATTTCTCTTTCCCTCTCCCCTCCCTCCCTCCCCTATCCTCCTCTCTCAGTTATCAATGAAGTGCCTTGCTGGGTGACCTGGGTGTGCTTCACATTCTTCCTCTCCGTTGGTATCGGCTATGTCACTATAGTGGTGCTGAGATTACTAACTGCAGCATATCATGATAGTGCACTATATCGACAAAAGAACACTCAAGATAAACAACAGACACAGAACCTTATAACATGATACTAGTACATATTTATATACATTA
The DNA here is from genome assembly GCA_964017065.1 of Haliclona indistincta. NCBI lineage: Eukaryota > Metazoa > Porifera > Demospongiae > Haplosclerida > Chalinidae > Haliclona > Haliclona indistincta. The sequence goes on along the minus strand of OZ024786.1, from coordinate 3,257,400 downwards.
TTGTCAGTGCTAACCATGTATGTAACAAGTGTGCATTCAGAAAAAAATTATTTTAAAAATTAGTGCTTCATAAACCACTAAATTGGATTCATTAGACAGCATGGCACGTTGTGCGTGTTGAGCATAATTATGGCTTGTGCTGAACCTACCAGTACCACTCGGATTGATCCCAATGATCCTGCTGCATGTATAATTACAGAGTCGAACGTTGATATTCCGGTCTCCGATCATGACTACGAGGTAGTTGAAGGCTACTACGATATCGCAATTGTCGGCCGAACAGGTCGAGGAAAGAGCAGTCTGGGAAACAAGCTATTACAGGCGAAACTCAGAGAACACATTACTGGCCTAAACGGACAGGCAGACTCAGCTGCAGAAAGTGGTAATGATTCTCGAAAAGTAATGTTCTGTGATAAATATGAGAAAGGCGGAGTGGCTAAGGAGGACAACTGCCTCCCGAATCTGCGGTTTGTTACAGCAGATGACGATGATATTCCAAATGACAAAAGAATGATCTCTGTCACCAAATCTTGCAAGTTTATTGGCAACGAAAACACCAAAGTACGTGTGTTAGACACATGCGGTTTCTTCCCTTCACCTCTTGATGAATCTCGTATGACAATGGATCAGGCCAACTTACAGGTCTTTCGCTGGATGGTACGAGAACAATTAGACACCAACAATAACATGCACATCAAGCGACTCTTGTACTTCTTTCCTGAACGGGGAGTTCCACAGAAAGCAGATGGTGCTCTGCTAGAAGAATTGAGTCTTATGTACAAATTCTTTGGAACTGCCGTATTTAGCCATATGGTCGTGATAGCGACTCAAAATCGTGAATATCAGTCATTTTCTTTCAAACAGGAACATTGTCGTAAAGTTGAAATGATCTTCAGGGAGGGAGTTAAAATGGCCACTCGCGGTGAGCTGTCTGAATGCTGTGCACCTGCACTTTACATTGGCCTGAATGATGATCCAGATGAAATTCTCAAGAAAATTCAAGAAGCTCGTGTGCCTAATTCAAAATTTGTTCCTGCTTTCCAGGATCGCCATTGCTCACGATGCAATGGTGAGATCCGTTATAGTAAACCTTCTTCAGGACATCCTGTACCTGTTGGTGTACTAAGAGGTGATGTGTTCAAAAAGTATGAGGATTCGAAATGCCATCCTTGTTTCATTCGAAAGTACAGTAATGCAAAGAAAATTGCTGGTGGTGTTGTACATGTTGCAACGCTCGGGATTCCTTATGCTGTAGCTTCAGCTCTGGACAAGGAGTCATGGCCTGGTTTCTTTAACTCAGATGAGACGTGTCCTCATTGTAAAGGTTCACCTGGATCAGAGGGTTGCTGCCCAGTAGAAAAGCAAATCCAAGTAGATGACACACAAGTGACTGTGTACCATACCAACAAACTCTAAATGCACACTAATTTGTATAACAATGCCCATTTTGTAATAATAGGCCATTCCCAGTAAGAGCAAAGTATGCGTGGGCACACCGCTCTGCTGGCCACAGCACTGGGGTGTGAGATGATTACGTAAGCGCTAACATTAATACACGAATTTATATGGGGCTTATGGGAGAGATCGCGATACTTTCGACATCTTTGTAGTGCTCTCCGTAAACTTGACAACCGCGCGGTCTTGCTGCTTGGGTTCCTCTACCTTCGCTCTGTCGAACGCAAAAGACTACGCGTGCATTGGCAACATCGTTTTGGAGAAACGGGCGCGCAAACAAGCCCAAGTTACGCTAAGTATGGCAAGCTTGTTGGGCATTTTTCTGGAGAGAAACAATTTTGTAAAGCTGGATACTGTAAGAGTATACTGCGTGCAGGTACTGCTGCCAGTGGTTACTTGAACTGTGGAGACTGAGTCCTTTGTTAGCTTGATCTATAGTGCGAGTAGGCCTTTTTTGCGCGCCTGTTTCTCCAAAACGTTGCTGCCAGTGCACGCGTAGTCTTTTGCGTTCGACAGAGCGAAGGTAGAGGAACCCAAGCAGCAAGACCATGCGGTTGTCAAGTTTACGGAGAGCACTACAATGATGTCGAAAGTATCGCGATCTCTCCCATAAGCCCCATATAAATTCGTGTAGAGTAAGCCACCAATATTCGGCCACCATCTATTATCGGCCACTCGTTCGTACACTTGCAAATACGCTACACAGATCAAACTTGACCTACGTATAGACACACACTTCCTCTGCCTGCATTGCAAATATGCAGCTCGTAACTGCTTCTTTGTCTACTGTGGAGACGAAGAAAGTGGGTAGCCGAAAACATCGATGTTCGGCAAAAGCAATCTATTATCGGCCACCAGTCCTAGTGACTGATAGACGAATAGGGCGGGATTGCAAGTCAGTACTGCAAACACCTTTATCCATCAGCATTACAACGAGCTACAATTGAAAAGCTCTCGTCTTGCCGTCCAGGTAAGTTTATTTTCCAAAGACCCCGGGGTCGAGCAATCTATGTTCGGCAACTCATGATATTGTTTCAGTGCAATATATGCTCAAAGAAAACACGATTGCGATACAGAAACACGTCGGCTGAGTAGAGCCATCTCATGTCCATCACAATCACCAAAATTCAGTAACCCTGCGATCGTCTCTTGATCGCACAAGCTGCAAACAGCCAAAATAGTGGGCGTGGCTTCCAAGGAGCAACCCAGTGTTTGTAAAACAAAAAGTGAACCGAGCATTCCAGAAGTCAAATTTGATTCTAAGCCTCTTTGTCTGCACTCGCAAAGTAGTTTAGCGCTGATCAGTGACTGCATTAGTAATGGATAGTAATTTTATAGAGAAGTCCTCAAATCAGCAAGCACTGTCCATATCCATCA
>OZ024786.1:3038368-3254368 GCA_964017065.1 Haliclona indistincta | reverse complement strand
TATGTGGGTCTCTCGTGATTGCAGAGTACGAAATAATTTTCTTCTAAATACGGCAAGTGCTATTGGAGTGGCAATGATAATGATATATGACTCGTCGCATATTGAGCTATCGTACGTGGTGTATGTGTGGTATTATTAACCCTTTAACCCCTATTGTCGCCATTTGGCGACATACATACTTCAGACACCATAACTTTATCAAAAAGTGTTAAAATATTCCAAAATTAAGCTATATTGAAGAATACAAACAACCGCAAAAAAATTGGTCGGTTTTTCGGCACGCCCCTGTGCTAAACGTATTGGCGACGGGATTTTCTATGGCTTCAGTGCAAATTCCACAACATTTTAGGAAAAACAAAATGGCTGCCAAGAAAATTTGGACATTTTATGGCTTCAGGGTGCTCGGAAACACATTATTTTTGTGCATTCTCTATGATCTGGGCTACATTTTGCACTCACCAAAACCACAGCTATTTGTGTGTACTTTTCAGTATCCAGCCCCTAAGTACTAACTTTGAGAAAAATTTGACGAGGTCGTTGCACTTTATCGGCTTCACTTTCGAAGTGGGAGGGGCATATCGACTGACTTGAGTGTGGGCAATTGCGGCTACTCACTGGCGTAAAAGGACGCAAATTTGAGACCAGTAGCACAAAAGACACACGAGATATTCACAAGAGAAGTGGTCAGTATTTACGAGGTTAAAATTTCAGCAAGATAATTTAGTAATTAAAGGGTTAACCCTGTACTTGCTGTTTTCGTGTGTCATGACTCACACTGTTGTTCTTGTTATACAGGATGGTCAGACTGCACTTGATTATACGAGAGAAGTATATAGTTTGTATGCTGAAGATGAAGATGATAAATCAAGATATGATCAGATAATCAAATATCTTGAAGAATTGGGTAAGCGATGAATTGTTATGATAATGCTCACTATTATTATCTACAACCACTATCTGTTTGTTGGTACCAGTGGTTGGTGTAGTGCTTTCTAGGGTATTTTGTGGTATGTACATTGTAGCTTGCTGTGTCAATGAACATAAGATGCTATAGTTTTTATTGAACTCAATCATGATAGTTGAATGAGAAGAGGTGTTTAAACCAGTCCATAAAGATGATCACTAATGCACTGCTAATGTGTATTGTATTAATTTGCAGCTGTATAATTATTTTTTTTTAATTCTTGTCATTTTTTAGTACGTTCCAGAATGAGCTCCAACAATGCCACACCCTCACAACCTTCTGGTTAGTATTAATAATCCTCTTTTTGTAACCTGTTCTCTTGAGTCACACAATACACAATACTCTTATTAGTTATGCCTTGGTGGGCGGAGCCACGAGGCATACAGTAGTTATTCTGTCATTCTATCTGTCGCAACGATTTCTCATCACTTGCTGAAAACTAATCGCTGAAACAAACGAACACTGGTATAAATCAATACTTGCTCGGACAAAACAGCCTACAAAATAAGAAAATAAACTTGTGAGCGGATAACTTGTGCATAATTTATGTCAGGAAATAATATGTCATGGGCCAGTCGAAAAAATCGTCATCGCTGTACTGAACTCCTGCAGATGTCTTCCAGTTTTTTTAAACTGTGCATCCGAGGATCTACGCGATTTAGAAGCCCGAGAGCCGTTGCTATATAGCGTCCGAGCATAGCGAGGGCACTATGATAACGGCGCGAGGCCTTCTACATCACGTAGATCCGATTGGATGCGCTGTCTAACTGATTTAGACCATAGCAAAAGCAAACAGAAACGACGTGAACGACGAGCAAAGACACGCGAGCGCTGTTAAAAATATTCAGTAAAACTCTGCGCACAGAACCGTAATCTGCGCCGTGTGGTGTGATTCCATTATGAGGTCGCGGCAGTGGCGGGATTCCATTATGAGATTTATAGACCCGCAGCTACGCAACCTGATTGGTCAACATCGCTTAGCTGTGGTCTAATAATTATTATGAGTCATGTGTGTATTGTGTAGTGCTAGCCTCACACGCGTCGTTAGAAAACTTCTCTTGACAAAACTTTTAGAATTGGTCACGGTGCTTGTTGATGCCAGTGGCACCATGACCTTCACACGGCCGTGTGTTGACCTTTTTGTAGGTAGCGTATAAAGATGTGTTCACTGCTTGAAACCATAGTGCGGTTGGAATGCTGTAGACGACAGTTTTCAATTTGCGCAGTAGATCTCGTTGCGCATTTGCAAAACTGCTCATACAGTTTCTAAATTGGTACTCATTTTGGCAACCATCAATTTGTGCAACGCAGTTTCAAATTTGCACAATTTTCCTAAAAAAGCACGGGACATAATTATACATGTACATGTCGAGTTAATGAACTTGTTCATAGTAATTTTTCCTCACAGATCTAGTTGATACTGATGCTACTCAAGAGGCATTTCAACATGAGGTTGGAGTGTGTGTCTCTAACCTGGTAGTGAATGGATCACCTGGTAGTGGTAAAACATGTGTAGTGAATTTATCAGTCGGTGAACCAGCTCCTGATGTCCGCAACAGCACCGGCTGTGTAGAGACTCCAGTTCGTGCCATAGCGCAAGGTACCATCTACGCCAACGGCACAAGATTACAGAAACTACAAACTGAAGAAATGCTCCACATGGTGTGTCAAGCTATGAAGCATAAGGTTAATGAGATAAAGGGAGAACAAGTTGATCAAACGAAGCCGCGTCATCGTAAAGTACCGAGCTCTACTCCAGCCACACAGCAATCCGCATCCAGTACTCCATCAATGAGTGATGAGTCTACTGAAGCCACTAGTGATGACAAAGAAGAGAACCTCCAGGTGTTTGCTAAGCTAGTTGTTGAGATATCATCTGCTGAGGCATCAACTGAGTTCCTAACAGCTCACTTGGTCTTGACTATCGACTCAGGAGGCCAGCCACACTTCATGGATGTAGCACCACTCTTTCTTCGCAACAGCTCCTTGTTTCTTATCACTGTGAAGCTGAACGAACGACTGGACTCTAAACCAAAGTTTGATTACTTCATCAATGGACAGCCGATTGAAATAAGCAACACAGAGCTCCAACCGACCAACCTTCAGCTAATAGAGCAGCTTGCCAAGAGCATTTCATCACTTCAACTATCGACCACTCCCAGCTCAGATGGATCAGAGCATGCTAAGTTCATGATTGTTGGCACCTTTGCCGACAAAGCTGGAGACTGCCAGGACGAGACTATCGCTGATAAGAATACCAAGCTACGTGATCGATTGAATGATTATGAAGACGAACGAATTGATGCTGGAAATGATGTCATCTTTGCTGTCAATGCAATCACTGCTGATCCAGACGAGCGTCGAGAGGCAGCTCTGAGACTACAGGACAAGATTACCAATACTCCAGGCACCACTATCAAGACAAGGATCAAGATGAGGTGGTTTGGCCTACTGCTGCACTTGCTGGATGAGGCTGAGAAGAACAAGGTCTCCATTATCCCACTAGAAGAGGTGCTTGCTGCTGGAAGAAGTCTTCAAATGAGTAGAGATGAAACTCTACAGGCCATAGCGTTTTTCCATAAGCTAAACCTCCTCATGTATTTCTCGAATGATAAGCTTGGTAGCATAGTTTTCATCGATGTAAAGCCTATACTAAGCAATGTGTCCAATCTTATTGGTATCTCTTTTATCGATAAGAATAAGCTCGACAAGATCTTCGTCCCTAACCTGCCATCCAGTGCCCAGAGATTACTAAGACAGTATGGTAGATTTTTGCGAGAGATTCTGGATTCATCGTTTCACTTCTCAGCACCACTCACCACTGATGTGTTCCTCGATTTATTAGAGCACCTTTGTGTTATTGCACGCATCGAGAGAGAGGGTCTAACAAGCTTCTTCCTCCCATGTACCTTGCCTCATGCACCTGAAGATATCCTTCGAGAAAAGGAGCAGATCACCAGCTTGTGGATCGTGTCGCTTCAGACCAGGCGTGGTATCGGATTGGTTGATGTTCCCATCCCTAAGAGCTATCTACCCACACTTGTTGTTCATCTACTCAACTCGTCCGATTTCGAAGCAGATCTTAATTCTCGTCAGTATCGTAACCTCATGAGCATCCGTTATGTTTGTGGTGGGTGTGTCTATCTGGTAGAGAGGAATCTTCAGCTGGAGATCTACTACCCTTGTGCTGACGATGATGAAGAAACAAGCAATGATTGCTCCTTCATTCGCTCAGCAATAATGAACGCTCTCGTTGAGGTTGAGAAGAAGCTTCATTTCATACCAGGCATCTTGATCAAGAACGATGCCTTCCTCTGTTCCTGTGATGGTTCTCGCCATATTTGCGTGTACAACAAAGATCGCAGGAGAACATATTGTTATAGAAGTGACAAGCTGAGAAAACTCAACCAGCAACAACAGTATTGGTTACACCAGCAGCAGCAACCAGGTATGCCTAATAACATGATTGATGATGAGTTATCGCCATGTTTTTATTTATCCTCAGTTGTTGAGCGACCCACCACAGCTGATCTACCGTCGTCATCAGCAGTAGTTCCCACTAGTACATCTGGTACAATACTACCATCATCAGGTGAAGCTTGTTTAGATCATGTGACATTGTATCAACCTCATCATACTGCAGGCTCTCCTCCTCTCAGACTGCTTGTTGAAGCAGTCACAGATGTTACAGATTGGCACACTCTTGGTCTTAAACTGAATCTCACTAAGAGCAAGTTGGATGGTATTAATGTTACCTATCATGTGCACGGAGTAGAAAGACTCAAAACCGAAAAGTTTGATGCATGGCTAAAGAGCTCTCCCAGTGCATCTTGGAGTGATCTGATCTCAGCTTTGGAGAGCATGAATGAGCACAGAGTCGTTAGTAATATTGCAGCACGCTACGGACTCACACCAGGTAATGATCTCTATTACACTCTCAGCACTTGTATTAATCAATCATCATTATGCAGGAACTGGTATCACTGCAGTAAGTAGCTCATCAGATCACATGGTCCCACACCAGTAGACACAGCGCAGACTCTGTAGATTATTATAGCTATCCATAGTGTCAATTCAACTGGTCTATATTATTTTGTGCTCAATATTAAAGCATTTTTATGTTAATCCACTTTTGTATTCAAAAGAACAAGGATAGGGAGTTTCTGCTGACAATATTCGAAGTGCTGAATATTTTGCTTTATTTTGTACGACAGATCCCTTAAGGCTCATTTTGCCAGATCCGGTCACAGATATCAGAACAGGCTATTATAATCATGTCGACCGTGATCAACTCAGAGGATGTCATCTACTACATAGATAGGGCAGATTTTTCAAAAAAGATTCGGAACAACTGGCATGGCCCATAAAACCACCAAACTTTTCCTGCATGTAGGACCCAACTGCATAAATGTTGTGTCTGAAGTAAAGGGCTAAGCCACCTGACTAGTAGATTGTACGTATACTGTACAAAGAGCAACAAGCAAAAATTATTTGCTCACTGGAGCATGGTCTAAATATTAAACCTTCTGCAGGACTGTGTAACCATTCAGAGGTCAGCTACATCTCTCTGGCAGTAACTATACCTCTCAGGGTCACCTCCATGTCTTCATCAATGATGAGTGGGGCACGGTGTGTGGAGATTACTATAAACAGACAGAAGCTGACTCATCTTGTCGGCAACTAGGATATACTGGAGCTATAGGAACTACTCAGATCAGGCGTGAGTATACAGATAATGAGTTTTTTGTGCATGCATGCAGTATTGCTAATTTAATCAACTGTTTGAGTGCTCACTCCAACTTGTACACCTGCACATTGTTTCCTTGGATTCTTAGAAAGCACTTTGTCATGCTTTACGTGAGAGCATTCAGGTTGTGGTTATATAACTTGGCTTCATATTAGGCACTTTACACTCAGTGTAATAACTATTAGCCGTATTTTGATTGCTCAAGATAATGTAGAATCACCTTTATTACCAATTCTTGCTGCTTTTTAATACTATGGAGAATTTTGAATAGTTGCAAGGGACACAAGATGAGAATAATTATTTGGCACCAGCATGTACTTCCAAGCAACTCAACAATAATTATGCTAAATATCAAGCTAAATACTAGATATAATGTCTCCAAGCATAATATTTATTCAGACTGCTGGTGGTATGATCATCTGCAAAATTGTCATTAAAAAGAAAGCACTGTGCGGTGGCACAGTGTATACTGTTTGTGATTATGGCAGCCATTTCAGCAAGAATATGTGGTAAGTGCAGGGAACTACCCTGGGATTCCCCCTTACTAATGTTTCTTTGTGGCTACTGTGTTTGTACACAAAATTATGATTTATATGTCACACAAACCACATTTATCTCTAATGACACTATAATGACCCTACTGCTGTTTGACACATTACTCTACAACACTTGTGCTACATATAGCATTTTTGAGAAAGCGCAACTGATACTGGGCTTTCTAGGAGTCCACATGTGCTGTTCAAAAATCACCACCCATGAAAATTTATGACTCACAAGTTGACAATGTCAGGCGGTGCTTAGAGCCAGTGTAATGGCCATGGGTAGTGCACCATGCAAGCTAGAGAACACATGAGCAGAACACATGATACATAATAAGCATAGTGTACTGCATTACAGGCAAAATGTGCGCTCAGCCTCAGACTCGTTACACAAGCATGCCATGCAGAGCATCACCAAGCTTTGTTGACTTCATTGAAAACTTACTATAAACACAAATGCAAAGATTGTTAGTCATTAAGAACTATTTCTTGGAGATTTTCGAATGGCACAGGCGTGCAATACTGTGTGTCTCTGTTGTCATATGTATCTGATTTGACTTTTTTTTTCTTTTTTCTCAGTTATCAATGATCGATGTGCCTACCTGGGTGTGTTTCACGTTCTTCCTCTCCATTGGTATCGGCTATATGTCACTATAGTGGTACTGAGATTACTAACTGCAGCATATCATGATACTGCACGATATCAACAACAGAACACTCAAGACAAACAACAACCTTATAACATTAATTTTATTTTTACAATAATAATATTTTTTTTTGTTCTTCAATGTACATTGTGTAAAAATTAAAATTCTATTGCTAGTGTTATTTGCGGGTTTGCATTGTGTACAAAAGCGGCTTCTAATCTACACAGCCGCAATGTTTCCACATCTCAAATTTCAAGCTGTAAGAGTCAATTCATCTTTCTTCGCGGGATGGCGAGAGCTGATCTTCGTGCGACGTCGATGTGGAACGTTTATAGCGGCGATCTCGCCGAACATAACAGCACAGATGATATGGTACTACTGTTTAGCCACCCCGACGAGTACTTCGATATCATCATCGTGGGCAGGGCAGGACTCGGTAAGAGCACGCTGGGGAACAAGGTGCTACAAGCTCACGACGACAGCTTTCAGTTCAGCACTACTTTTGTGAATGGATCCGGAGTTGTACGAGCAACTCACGCGGCTGAAGATCATTTCACTGGTTTTCTAACGTCTGAACATTTCACTGATCGTGAGAGGAGAAGATGCTCTGTGACAGAGGAATGCCAACTTGTAGCCAACGAAGCGTCGAAGATACGCGTTTTAGATACGCCCGGTTTCTACTCCACTGGCAAAGAGAATGGAGTCACTAGTTATGAGGCTAACTTACAGATCTTTCGTTCGATTGTGCGAGAACAAGCAGATCCAAATAACAAAATCGCTGTCAAACGATTTGTTTACTTTCTACCAGACAGAGGAGTTCCCGAGAAAATAAACGGCGCTCTGCAGGACGAGTTGAAAGTGATGTACCACTTCTTTGGAACTGCAGTGTTTAATCACATGGTCATAGTGGCCACTCAACATCCGAAATATCAATCAATCAAATTTACTGTAGACGATGAGGAAGCAGCGAGTGACGCAATTCATCAAGCAATTGCTGCAGCCACAGACGGCGCATTTTTCGACTGCCCACCGGTACCTGTGATATACATAGGTTTGAATGATAACCATAATGCAGTGCGCTGGAAAATAGAACAAGCTCAAGTGCTCAGCAAAGATGAGTGCTTTAAACCAAAATTTCGTGAAAATGTGTGTTCTCGTTGCAGTGGTGAAGTTCGCTACACCACATCTCCTTCAGGAGAAGCTACTCCTATTGGAATTCTAAAAGCTGACACGTTCGTGGAGTATGAAAAATCAGTCTGTCATCCGTGCTTTGTTCCAAAGTACAGCAAAGCAGAGAAGATCGTTGGTGGTATTGGTCACATTGCAACAATTGGGATTCCGTACATCATATCTACTGCACTGAGTACAAAGACATGGCCCGGCTTTACTAACAAAGAAGAAATCTGCCCGAGTTGTTTGTGTTCCCCTGGATCTAAGGGATGCCATAAAGTTGGGGAAATTGTTGAAATACAAGGAAAGAGTGTTAGAGTTAACCACACTAATGAACTTTGACCAGGTTGCAATAATAATAATTAATTCACACTTGCATTAATTTTTGCAATGAACTACTGTATAATTATTATAATAAAAATTATGTGCTAAAGTTCAAATTTCTCGCCTACAATAATTATTATTATTGTAAGTTAATGATTATTATTTTTGTAGACACGCCCAAGCCAACAATGGCGTTTTCCAGACTCCGTTCGTTGCTACGGCCCGAGCAGGTGATCACAGACGTAGCCGTCCACGACGTTCGCTTCCCGACCTCTCTAGAGGCTCATGGTTCTGATGCAATGCACAAGGACCCAGACTACTCCGCTGCGTACGTGGTGATCACTGTGAGTGGGCTCGCCCCTCGTGGTCATGGACACACCTTCACTGTGGGGAGAGGAAACGAGATCATCTGCTCATCGATTCGCGCCATTCTTCCTATGGTCCTGGGAAAGTCGCTACTGGAGGTGTACACTAAATTTGGTGCATTTTGGCGCTCGATCACGCAGGAGACTCAGCTTCGTTGGATTGGTCCAGAAAAGGGTGCCTCCCACCTTGCGATTGCAGCCATCATCAACGCACTGTGGGACCTATGGGGCAAGCTGGAGGGCAAACCAGTATGGCGACTGCTGTGCGACATGACACCCGAAGAGACAATGTCTTTGGTTGACTGGCAGTATCTATCAGACGCCATGACAGAGCAAGAGGCTTTAGAGGTGCTTTGCTCACTGTACTCCTCACGAGAGGAAAGGATCGAAGAGTTGAAGAAGAATGGTTTCCCAGCTTACATCACTTCGGTCGGTTGGCTTGGGTACAGTGAGGAGACCATTAAGCAGCGTTGTCATGAGGCGCTAGCGAAGGGATTCTGTCGATTCAAGATGAAGGTCGGACAGGACACGAATGATGACCTCCGCCGTGGGAAGATTATCCGTGGAATAGTCGGGTGGGATTGCCCGCTAATGATGGACGCCAACCAGCGCTGGGGAGTGGACGAGACCGTGTCTATCATGAAACAACTAGCTGAGATTAAGCCGCTGTTTATCGAGGAGCCGACTTCACCCGACGACATTCTTGGTCATGCCGAAATCGCTAGACAGCTTAAACCGTATGGGATTGCAGTAGCTACCGGCGAGATGTGTCACAACCGAGTCATGTTCAAGCAGTTCCTGAAAGCAGGTGGGATGGATTACTGTCAAATTGATAGCTGTCGTGTCGGGGGCATCAATGAGCTAATCACGATCATACTCCTCGCTCGTAAATTCAATGTTCCTGTGTGCCCCCACGCTGGGGGAGTGGGCTTGTGTGAGTACGTACAGCACCTCTCGGCGTTTGACTATGTCTGCGTGTCCGGAGACAAGAAGGGTCGTATGATTGAGTTCGCCGATCATCTTCACGAGCACTACGTCACTCCAGTCGAGGTTAGGGATGGGTCATACTGGATGCCATCAACTCCTGGTTACTCCAGCGAGTTGAAGAGTGGTGTGTTGGAAAAATACTCGTATCCAGATGGACCAATCTGGCAAGAAATGGCGAAACGTAACTGAGTCATCTTAAGCTGCTTCATAGAAACTCTATCCAATTATTGTGTAAATACTGTATATTGATTGTACCATTCTTTTTAGCAATAATTTTTAGGTATGATTGATTATTTTAAAGACTTTTTGTACAAAAATTGTAATATTATTGCAATTTTTAATCGCTGTGAACGTATACAATTGATCCATGCTCATTGCAACCAGCTTCAGGATACAGCATGATCCATTACTAAGCCAAAGAGTACATTCAGTGAAACCTCCATCCATTATGAGACAAGTTGATTCAAGCACTTTTTTGTCTGTTATAGTATGGAATTGAGGTGTCCCTAACAATGAGGTTCAATTGCTAATTATAAAAATCAGCAAAATTATTGTCCACTACATGGGGTGTCAGAGTGCCTGCAGAAATGTTTCATAGTTACTCATGGGAACTCACGTAGTCACAAATTTGAAGATAGTAAGATTTTTATCAACGTATGAACAAGTAAAACATACAACAATAATGTCACATAACACACAGTTTTAAAATAAAAGAGTTAAAATTATCCAGGAGCCAAGTTTACATATACACCAATCTATACATGTATTGTTATTTTGATTAAGAGGTGTGGCTAGTTAGTGTCATTGAGCAGTGGGATAGCCTCTCCGTTCCTACGTCTCCGCTTGACGGCTACTTCACAGCGAATGACTACGACCACGAACAGGAGCAGCAAGCAGACGAGAGACACAAGACCTGCATGGAGTGAGAAGAGAGAAGAATAAAAGTGACTGTGGTTGAATTACTGAATGGAGATTGGAGAGTAAAATGAAATGGTTTTGAGAGGGGCAGAGGCTCCTTTGAATTTTATAGTGAGGATTGTTTGACTATAAACTTGTGACAAGTAGACAACTCTGATCCACATTTGCCGCCAAACTTCTTATTAACTGTGCCAGGTTTCTGAGTAAGCCTCAAAACTAAACTAAACAAGTAATAAAAACATTTTAACCAAAATGCAAGAGATTTAGGGTTGGTACATTTATCGAAAAGTATGGAAACAAGATTTTGAAATGAAAAGGATTGTAACAATAGCAGTATAATGCTACTTCCCTATTAAATTAACCACAACTATCGAAAGCAGTTAATTTAGGGAGGTAGCATTATACTGCTATTGTTACAATCCTTTTCATTTCAAAATCTTGTTTCCATACTTTTTCGATAAATGTACCAATCCTAAATCTCTTGCATTTTGGTTAAAATGTTTTTATTACTTGTTTCTTTTCTTTTTTTATGCTAATATAGTGTAAAGAGCCTCTTGAACTATTTCCGCAGCTGACTGCACTAGCTAGCTGGCGATCGACAGTCTGCACTGCAATCATGCAACACGTACCATGTAACATTAGCTAGCATTCTTACGCCTGAACAGATAAATCCAGAGTAACAGTGATGAATTGCTCGTTGTCTGCTGTGAACACTGCTAGTGGCAGCAGCACTCGCGTTGCAAGCAATTTGTACTAAGGTGCGCTTGTATTAGAATAATTAAATACACGGGCGTGCGCGAGTAGGCGTAACCTAGTAACGGAGTTCAAACAGAATGATGGAATGGAGTCTGTTATGGACCAAAAATCGCTGTTTTTCTGGAAATACTCGCTTCTGCTAGTGTTTTGGGCTTAAATAGATATCAGGTGCACTGCTCCCAACGACTAGTGTAGTTTCTGTGTAGGTTTTGTCTTGAATAGCTCACTACCCACGGCGCTAGGCTCTCTGAAGAAGAAGAAGAATAAGAAAGAAGATGAACAAACGGGTGACCACGTGATATCTGGTTTACCACCTTAGACCTGGTTTCTTTTGCTTCTGAAGGTTTCTTTGTAATCGCAAAAATCGTGCAAAGAGCTTCAGAACGTTAGATTAGCTTGAAACACCCGTACGGCGAAGATATGGCAGTGCCGTACTTACGGTGCCTCCATGGGAGACGCCATCTTCATGCCCATAGCAACTGGCCTTGTAGCCTTTATTAGTAGACTCATTGTAAGCGCTTACCTCTTAGGATAGCCCCTAGGTAGTTAAAATACCCCTGATGTCGTCAACAGCCAAGATATACGTGAATTATTGCGTTTAGCCTAAGTGTAGCCGCCATCTTGTTTCCCGCCCAACCCTAAATATGCCACGTCTACCGCGTGGCATAATAGCTTGGGTAAAGGCAGCTACTCGTTCACATGTTGGGTGTTGTAAAACTAGATGGATCTCGGTAAATAAGATGCTTCAGTCCTGTGCATAAGTATGTTGTCAGTGCGTATTGCAAGTTGCCTGCTGCTGGCACCAATGTCCATAAATCAGCTCAGGCTTGGCCAGCATTCATTGAATGTACTGGTAGTAACATAGCAAGGAATACATATCAGTTAGCATAGCCTGCCTTCTCCAAAAATGAATGTATGATTGTTCAGGGTTCTCACTACATGTGTGTCACAGGTAATCAAGCTCCACCCACCTAGGAATCCAGTGAGTCCGATGGAGCTGTAGTTGATGGCGTACACTGGTGTGTAGACCTTCTGCTTGAACTCATCAGCTAGACTGGAGTTGAGACCACCAGCCTGTAGGAAAATACATCATAGGATAAAAACAAGCAAGCAAGAAGAGCCATTCAAAATTAATAATTTTTATCAAGTCCCATAAAAGTCATTCTGAAGCGTTATAATACTTAATGTACATTTTTTGTGTAAGTTACACAATTTTGGCGAAATAGTAGGTCAATATTTTGGCGAGTGACTCAGATTTTGCTGGGCGAGGGTCACAATTTTGGCGGGTGACTCAGATTTTGTGTTTGGCAAATTTAATTTTGGCACCCAGCACATGGTTCATGTATAGAAAAGCAGATTTGGACAAATTTTATTTTGGCAAAAGCTTGACAATACGCCAAAATTTTCTTCCACCAAAATTACCCACTATATGGAATTTGCAATTTGCTACAGAGAAAATGCAAGTCACACATTGTACATGCATTACCACAGGAGGAGGCAATAACGAGAATGGACTCGTCATTATGGGTTAACATCATAATACATGCAAGGTTAAAATAATGTGTATAACGCAAGGATGTACTATTTTGTGGGTGTGTCTGTGTGTGACCACACCCACCTCGACTGCTATAATGATCGGCATTAGAGTATAGTCAGGAAGTTTCTTTAGTGCTCTATAGCGGAGAATATATTGTCATGTGTATATGTGGTCATTGACAGTTACTACTCACGGGAATTCAGTGTATCGCTTCAATTCGAGATTGATCTGTAGTCGCTTTGCAGCATTGAGCACACCACCAGTACGCTAAGAGTGAGAGCAGTGAGCGAGTGGGTGAGTGGGTGAGTGAGTGGGTGGGTGAGTGAGCGAGTTGGTGAGTTGGTGAGTGAGTGAGTGATTGGGTGAGTGAGTGGGTGAGTGAGTGAGTGAGCGAGTTGGTGAGTGAGTGGGTGAGTGAGTTGGTGAGTGAGTGAGTGATTGGGTGAGTGAGTGAGTTGGTGAGTGAGTGAGTTGGTGAGTGAGTGAGTGAGTGATTGGGTGGGTGAGTGAGTTGGTGAGTGAGTGAGTGAGTGAGTTGGTGAGTGAGTAAGTGAGTGAGTGAGTGAGTGAGTGAGTGAGTGAGTGAGTGAGTGAGTAAGTGAGTTGGTGAGTGAGTGAGTAAGTGAGTAAGTGAGTTGGTGAGTGAGTGAGTGAGTGAGTGAGTGAGTGAGTGAGTGAGTGAGCGAGTAAGTGAGTGAGTGAAGTTGGTGAGTGAGTGAGTGAGTGAGTGAGTAAGTGAGTGACTGAAGTTGGTGAGTGAGTTGGTGAGTGAGTGAGTGAGTGAGTGATTGAGTTGGTGAGTGAGTGAGAGTGAGTCAGTGTTCAGCTCACTGGTTCCACATCAAGAAATGAATCCCACTTGTCCCTGTTTACTTCTGGTAAACCAGTGACTAGTTCTCTGAAATACGTGTCGGCATCAAGGAACATTGGTTTACTGACGAATATCGGAACATCTGTACAGTAGATGAAGGTAAAAAACACATGTACACTGTGCAAACAGTTCTCTCTCTCCCCTCTCTCTCCCTCTCTCAATCCCTCCCTCCCTCCCTCTCCCCCCTCTCTCTCTCCCTCTCGACTCACTCAGTGGAAACACAGCTGTCAGATTGAGCACTCCGTTAAGCCCATACGGATAAAACCCAGGATCCTGCGTTGAATTCTTCAGCTCCTCGGGCGGTAACACAAATCGATACAGCTGGATTCCATACTGTTCAACATCTTTCTGATACGTGAAATAGCCAGAGCGGAACAACTGGTCCACAAACACATAGAGCGTGTCGTTCCTAGAGACTCCAGGGTGGAATAGGGTGCCCTCTGTGCCGTTTATCATCCCAGCGTAAGGCGTACCCCAATTCGTCACACTCGTCTCCTTGTTCCACATGATGAACCGAGCAGTGTTGGTGGGGTCGCCTTTACCGGTGAACACCATGGTTGGTCCGTCTATGGTGTCGTTTTGCTATGGGTTAAAAATAGTAACACAATGATGTCGTATACATAATGAAACTGACACTGCTGTGCAAATACACAACTTTCTATTCTCTAAAATACATGTTAGAGCACTATGGTTAAAAAGGCTATTTTAAACTACTTCTTCAATGCTGTACGTAGTAGTACAGGGCTAAGCTGCTTCTTATGGTCTTGCCAGCGATTGCTAATACCCTTCTTTCTCCATGTGTAACTGTTGAGTGGATCAAGGTTGTCAGAAGGAAACAGACAAGAGTGCAGCTAGTGGTTTGAACAATACTAACACTATAGCTCACTGACTAATTGTGACTATTGCAATAGTAAACCACACCCCGTCTGTTTTCTTGTCACAACCTATCTGCACAAGGCTATAGAAACAATAATGCCTACAAGCTACAAGTAACATCTGAGAAAGCAAACTATTTTTCTAAAAACCATGTGAATGTAGAACCACAATCGATCAACTACCGTACAGCACTGTGCCAAAATCAAATTGTGACTATTACTACAATTCGTAAACTAGGCGTTGGGTGCCAAAATGACATTCACCAAAACAGGATCATTCACCCAAATCTTGTCTCTCCATAATTATTTACAGCTACAGTAGTGCTTTCTTTCCACAACACATTTCATCACATTAGTAATTTCTTCATACAAAATAATGTTTCTTACATACAGTGTTCCACACGAAGAGAGTAGAAAAATTCTAAAATGCGTGACGTCACGCCAAATCGCTGTAATAAATTAGTCTACGCAAAATGGCCGCCGAAAACAGCTCTCGTGCAGGAAAGAGTCGCGCTTGTCGCGGTGCTCACTTCTAGGGACGCCGTGCGAGCGTTATGGTAAAAATGAATGTTTTAGCATTGCAGTCTTCTAGCTTTGGAGCTTAACTTCCAAGGAGTCGGATTTCCCTAACCTAACACTTTGGCCTGTCGCGAAAGCCATATTTTCCTCTTCGTCGACGAAGTAAAGCTGATCGAGGCCAACCACGCTGCCCACAGGTAAGCACCCAATGTGAAGGTCTTACTGCAGCGTTAACAGATCTTAACTAGCAGTAGTTTTGGAAATCCCAACCTAACACTTTTTTCCAAACAGTAGTACATCCCGCCATTTTGTGTCACGTGTGTGTCATCTGACAAGAAGCCATATAAACCAGGGTGTTTAGTAAGGATAGGGGATCATAATGATACATGCAACATGACTGTAGGACTATTTATTCCTGAGATATGATGCAAGATGTAAAAAAATATTTTTCTACTCTCTTCGTGTGGAACACTGTATACCAGTGCTTGCCTACATGTATTATTATTGTAACCTTACGACAAACAAGCCGAAGGACAAACTCCATCTAGTGGAGCAGCCTACTAAAATAGAGTTTAACTAATGAGGAAGAGATGAGCATGAGTAGCAAGGACACAATCATAAATGTTATGCACAATGAGATGTACGTCAGATTGAAAATGAGTAATGAAAATTGATTCCAGAGAAACTCAAATAAAAATCTTTCAAGCTTTGAAATGGGAGATGGATGAATTTTGGTAAGAGTGTTCCATAGTCATAATGACTTACCTGTAATCCAAATGTTCCATTTGCTGGTAGAGCAATAGGTAGGAGACCAGCCAGACCAAAGTCATCTAATAGATCCCCCACAAAGTGCAGTATAGGATCTTCATAGCCCCAGAGAAGCTCGCGAGCTGACTTTGTGATGAATAGTTTCTCGTGGAATGTCGCATTCAGCTGATCAGCTAACGTCTCGACGAGAGTTGTAATCAATCCACGTATTACTGGGTTAGTCATGTTTTCAGCAATGTGCTCTAGTTTCTGAAGCTGGATTAGCAGACCCTGTAGCAAGGAGGGAGGGAGGAAGGGAGGGAGAGAGGGAGGGAGGGAGGGAGAGAGAGAGAGGAAGGGAGGGAGAGAGAGAGAGAGAGAGGAAGGAGGGAGGGAGGGAGGGAGAGAGGGAAGGAGGAAGGGAGGAAGGGAGGGAGGAAGGGACAGAGGGAGGAAGGGGGAGGGAGGAGGGGAGGGAGGGAGGGAGGGAGGAAGGGAGGAAGGGAGGGAGGGAGGGAGGGAGGGAGGAAGGGAGGGAGGGAGGAAGGGAGAGAGGGAGGAAGGGGGGAGGAATGAGGGGAGAGAGGGAGGAAGGGAGGGAGGGAGGGAGGAAGGGAGGGAGGAAGGAGGGAGGAAGGGAGGGAGGGAGGGAGGGAGGGAAGAAGGGAGAGAGGAAGAGGGTAGGAAGGAGTAAGGAAGGGAGGGAGGAAGAGCAAAAAGAGAATTTCACATATTGTACGTACGTAGTTTCACATAATAATGCAGCATGGGCTATTTGCATCATGGAGTATTCTTTGCCTATGCTTCATCAAAATTCTAGAGCATCACACGTAACAATGTATTATGTATATTATAATTATGTATAATTATTATGTCCAGTGTATGTATGTATGTATGTACAGTGTATTATGTATAAAGCTAGTCAGCATTTGGCACACATTCTACTACAACTCACTGACATACCCACAAACAGTCATAGCAACAGATACATTTGTACTATGCAAAATGGGTGGGCTGCAGATAAAGATGGAACGATAGATCTTTTCTCTTTTCCTGCGTTGGTGAAATTTTAACCAATTGCCTTAGGTTTCAGCCCCAGGAGAATCACACATGCACACACAAGACAGACGCATAACACCGTGAGTAGGCACACACACACACAAGATGAATAGCTAGCCGTACATACCATGAGTGGTAGATTGACAGTAGTGATCATGTCAGTTTCTAGGTTCCCCTTTGATTCCTCTGGAAGGAAGCCATAGGTAGTGTGCTTGTTGAACCCAACAATAGTCTCCCCTTCATTCCAACGTAGATCGATCTTAGTCTTATTTTCGCTAAATAGAAAAGCGAAAATAGAAAATAAATATAAAAAATGATTTAAAATGTATACTACATGTAAACTATAGCTATGTGCTTACAAAGTAGAAAATTATAAGACATTTTGTGCACTATATAATCTGTATAACCTGTTTTCACGGTGAGCTAAATCTCATAGGCACCAGGCATCTGTATAGCATCTAGTTCTGTGCACTAAGTAGGTTATGCAACTCTTGAAAACACACTGTGGTACTGACTATAGGCATTCCCACTTCAACCCTCTAGTGGTCGGTAAGACACAGCCAGTGCTCTGCAATACATTAGACCAGGCTAGGGATGGACTACATATAGTGAGTTATGCTACTGCTGTTGTCCTGAAACTTGTTAAACAGGTTTATCAAGCTCACGCCAAGCAGCAACAAAGTTTAGAACAATAGTTGATGGTAAACAAGCCAATACAGCAACACACAAACTACACCACACTCTTGCCAATACACTATCATTGTTGGCACTTTGTTAGATACACAACAACATTGGAGCTTTTCCAGTTATCACAAGTAATAAGTTATACTGTAGTAACAGTTATCATTTTCAGAATACAGAATAAAATATGACACTGGCTCAAGCTCGAGTCAGTCACCAAGCTACATAAAGTAGGATGCTATATTCAATTGTGATGCTTAAACATGAGATACAGTACACAGCTAACAGTCATGGTCACCTCTCTAATACAGCCATACCCAACCGCAATGAGTTTCACCCTCTATAATGCAGAGCCAGGAAAGAGAAGGGAAGAGGCCTAAGCAACACTGTAAAGTTACAATAAGGGGCTTTGATGTTTATTCAATGTGAGTTTACATATGTATGTCAACTGTGACGCAGTGTGCGTTACATGCAGTCGACTATTGTCTACCTCAAAAGAACACGTGTAGAGATAGCGGTCGAGCCTACTACAACATGCGTTATCAACTGATGCTGACTGTTGAGGTCATGTCATATGATATCACAATACAGCTATGATATGAACAGCAACTATGATTGATACATCTACTGTACAGCAAGGAGACATTACAAACAGTGATATGTGCTACAAGGTGATACAAAGCTACATGTGAGATATAGGTGTGCTCTACGCTCTACGGTTTACGCTTTACTCTTGCAAGAAGTAATAAAATCGCTGTACCTATGGTGATGGTCTCGCAATATGTTGCAGTTCTCAATAATTACACAAGTCATGTACTAGCATTGAAAATCGAAAATCTATTTACTGTTAGAAGCTTTATGCTCATAAACACATGTGTGTTGAAGTTGTGATAAACACGTGTGCGTGTCTTTGTGTGATAATCAACACTAAGATATTGCTAACAAGCAATGGTGTGTAGCATGCAGAGCGGATTCACCACTTCTAGCAAGTCAAAAGTGTAAAAGCTGTTAAAAAAGTCAAAAGTGTAAAAGATGGTGTTCAAGGAGAGAGTGACACTACATATATCACCCAAATAAGGCACAAACACTTTCTTTGTTGTTGCAAGAACTATACAGCGGTTTCACTACTTCTTGCAATCTAAAAGCGTCAACCGTAGAGCGTAAATCGTGTTCAATCTGAATCACGCAATGTAGTAAACCTTCCAAATAAGGCACAGATCACGCTTTAAGCTTTTGAGGCTGTTGCAAGGAATAAAAAACCGCTGTACTAAACCACTGTACTACATGTATCCCAACACACTCACGGACATCAAGGTGAAACATAAACTCATGAAATACACAAAACCAACATGACTGCAGTGCATCGGTAACAACACTGTTTTGAGGGAAAACACGCGATAGGACAAAGCATGTTTAAAAAGTGAAACAAAAGCTGTCTTGAAAATGGATTTTAAGTACATAAACAGTTTGACCCAGACTTCAAGGTTGTTATACATATACGATTCAGGACCACATGCAGTGTCCACATTACAGAGGTGACCTTATTTCAGAGATAACAACTCCGTAGAAAATTCTGTAAACTCTGCGCACCAAACATTTCAGCAAAATTATTTTGGTTGAGGCCTCTAAATTATGTTCATCCTTTTGACTTCCTATATTATTTACAGTACTATTATTAAACCTATACAACAATTTTTTCCTCTTCCCCTCCCTCTACATGTACCTACATGTACATACATCAACACTTCTGTGCCTACATGCACTATAGCTTGGGTGATTTGTTGGTATTAGTTGCTTACGAGTATGCATAAGGTCCCATAACTTTAAGATTAGGTTTCACTCCCTTTACGACTTCATTGGGATTTGTGACATTGAAGAAATAGAATTGAGCCTGTATTACTGGAGGGGGCGACGCCCACTGTTTGGTGCCTTCTGAACCATTGACGAGCGCAACAGTCTGAGGGAGGGAGGGAGAGAGGGAAGGAGGGAGAGAGGGAGGGGGGGAGATAGGAAGGGGAGAGAGGGAGGGAGAGTGAGAGAGAGGGAGAGAGAGAGAGAGAGAGAGAGAGAGAGAGAGAGAGAGAGAGAGAGAGAGAGAGAGAGAGAGAGAGAGAGAGAGAGAGAGAGAGAGAGAGAGAGAGAGAGAGAAGAAGAAGATCATAGCATAGGTTTAATAATAGTACTGTAAATAATTTAGGAAGTCAAAAAGGAGAAACATAAATTAGAGGCCTCAACCAAATTCTGCTGATTTTTTTAGAATTGATGGTGCGCAGGGTTTTACCTACGGAGTTGTAATGAGATCTTTTAGTTGATAAACACAAAAGTTTCGGGCGTCTGCAAATCCATTATCAGGCAAATAAAAACATCACTAAATACTAGACACGAGCACATATTCAAGACTCTTATCATAATTATAGGGCACATATGGACTCTTATCATAAACAGGAGGCCCTGGCCCTTTGTAGGAAGTTGCAAATGGATTGGGAAACAACAAAGCAGGATATTTACTTTGTAGCAGAACTAAAGAAGGCTGGGAATTGTGATAGGGACTGCTTTGTGCAGCTTCACCGCACACATGTATACAATAACAATGCTACTGCTCCAGTCAACAACACGACCAAAACAGCAGCAAAGGCGCGCTCACTTGGTCTATGAAGAGTTGTACTTCGTCTCCAATTTGGTAATAGGACAGTCCTAAGGCTATAGCTAACACGCCCGTAGTTAGACCCACGATAAACAGTATACATCCGCAACAGGTCCAGCAGCGGCACTTTCTCTTTCCACGACCACCCTCCACTCCGACGAACAGCGGGTCTTCCCCGGGCATTCTGTGTAGCTCTGATTGGTTGTCGTCCACCACACGCACAGACATGCAAGAAGTGAGGTTGCACTCGTGGTTAAGTCACGACTTGGTCACGAGCTTGTGGAGGTCAGCATGAAAACAAGAGACTGCAACTCGCCTCACCTGATTTCTTAGCTAGTACAGTCAGATGACCAAGAGGCGGGGCTATGCTCCGGAAATTTAGACATTTCGTAGAAAAAGGAATTATGGAAACTATTTTAAGCAAAATGGCGACTACACTCAACTATGGTAAGCTAGCAAAGCTGAAGATCTTTACTCTCCTTTTCAATAGTCATCACTCTTACCTCAAAATACCGCTACAAATCTAGCTACTGTCGGGTTATATTTTGCATAAGTGAAATAAACAAAATACATAGAAAGGTACCGTCGTATCATTGGACACAGGTTAAAAACTACACTGAAACACTAAACCAAAGCGTCCTTCGAACAATTAAGCTAGCTTTTTAGCTTTTCAAGGACCATTAAAAACCCAGCTCTATCTGTTGTCCATCACTTCAACCATTAAATTCTATTCAGTGCCGCTTTGATCACGGCTCCATATTGATGATGAGGCAGAGTCAGCAATCAGTTTTGATACCAAGACAGTAAACATAGAGGGGAGTAGCATGTTTTGCTGTGTAGCAACAGCAAGCGCTAACCCGACGCCACCTGGTCGATACTCAGTTCAAAGGTTCTAACACATCTTCGTAGTGAATATCATTTCACCTTTCACAAAATCTTATTCATGTCTTGCCCTGCCCTCGAGTAAACACGGATAAGGCGTCTATGTGTGGTGAACGCTGTTCTATTTGCACCTCCTGCTCGTTTCATCGACGCCCCTGAGCGATGGAGACCATGGACGAACCAGACAAGAAGCGTCGCTGTACTGCCTGCACCCGGCATCCTCGACGTCTTGGTTGCGCAGCGTTGTGGGTGTGTCTGATAAGCGGTGTACTAGCTGTAGGACTCGGACTGCTGTATCAGCCATCGAGGGGAGAAGTTGAAGTCATAGCAAACGAAGTAAGCAAAATAAACCACGAAAAAGTCCTTGGTACTGTACTGCTATCTACACAAAGCTCTATGGTCATTGCATGACGAGTTATTCATGTTTCAATAAGTGTTGTTTGGGTGTTGGTTTCCACTAGCTGCACATTACCATAACACCATATTGTTGCAGGCAATAGTAATCTAATAATATATTTTACACCAGTGCGGTATAACATTGTGAAGGATGCATGCTCAATTTTTGTAAAATTTAAGGGTACGTACGTAGCTAGATTTCGCTAATAATATGCCATGTCCTGGGAATACAGAATGTTCTTCATGATGTTCTTAATATTTACAATTTGCAATTTTCCAGTAAGTCGAACAACTATTCTACAGGTACTAAGCTTGACTCCGGGCACTTTCCTTGAATCATATTGGTTACATCCTCAAGAAATAAACTCTACTGCGTATTTCTTTAATGTGACCAATCCTTATGAAGTGCAGCACGAGGGAGCTATACCAGTGTTGAAAGAAGTTGGACCATTCTATTACATGTGAGTATTTTAAAATTTGTGAAACTTCATTAATTTTATTTAAATAATTAATGCAAGCTTCCTTGACTAACTTTATCAGTTAGCTTGATCAGCTGCTGCTACAGCTAGTACTACAGCTATTCTTAGGCTATTCTGCTTTTTTTATAAAAACATGTATTCCTAGCAAAACGCCAACTCCCTCTCTTAATGTTGTTACCAATACTATACTGGTATAGTGGTTGGTGTCTCATTTCACAGCATATAATATACCACAAGTCTATATACCCTTTTTCTCTTTCTCTTCTATGACAGAAAACAACCCACCCACTACAATGTCTGGTGGAGTGAAGATGAGACACTGGTCAAGTATGACAAGAACGTCACGTTTACTTTCAATCCGAATGTAACAGGAGAAGATCCTTATCAGACGAACATCACTACCATCAACCTTCCACTGATAGTGAGTTCAACCGACTCAACCACATCAAAGCTCAATGAATAATAATAAGCAGTGCTGTTATATAGTAGTACACATAAACAAGCAGTGGATATAGTTAAACACGTACCTTATAGAAACTCTGCTCTGTCTTAGTGCTGTGACATAATTATTATTATACACTGATCACTTTAGGGTTTTACACGTCAAACCGGATTTGACGTATGCCTTTCATATATAGAGTGGAAACATGCTTATTCAGACCTCTGAAATACGGATAGCTCGCTATAATATTTTTGAATAGAAGCATTAAATTTTAACACGTACAACGTTTTCAGTCCCTGAAATGTAATATACTTTTTGTGTACAATTACCTATTGACTACAATGATGACATAGCTGTGATGAGTGGATTTTGTCTCTGCAGGCTATAATGCAGTTAGTTGAGAGAATCGAAGCTGACCCAAAATACAAGAATATCAGCAAGGCTCTTGAGAAGGTGTTTGGTGTGGCTGACTGGGTGAATGAGATTCTTCAAATAGAGCCACTGTTTGTGACCAAGACAGCAGATGAACTAGCATGGGGCTATGAAGATCCTCTCTTCAAAATTGTTCACAGCATTGACCCTTCATTGATATCATCAGCTAACTTCACTTTAAGAGTAAGTGCACAGTCACACTTTTAAAGCCCATCAGTACTCACTCAATTTTTTTACGCGTTGAGTTTACCCTGTACGGTGAAGAACAAAAGATACTTACGTTGAAACACAAGATATTTTGCTTGTACCTATAATTTATTCTCTGTTTTACAGCATAAACATCAAACTACATCTCCGAACATGGTCTACACAGGTAATATGGTTTGCTGATACATGTTCATTATTTATACATTTTCTACAATAATATTTACAACCTATACACAAACATTTTTAATTGCATTGCATTTACTACCAGTTTTCATTAGCTACAGAAATTCAAAATCGATAAACGTTTTGGGAGTTGGTATGCTTCAGAAAAATTTCTAACTTCTGACCACGATATGTGGGAGTTATACGTAGGGTTAGAAATCGCAGGGTACTGCATAAAAATTTTTCAAGCCGTTGTTAAAAAATTTTGGTTTACTGGTTGATAACTATCAATCTGTGCTTAATTAATTCTTGTTGCAGGTAAAAATGACTCATGTAGACACAGAGGAGAGTTTGCACTATGGAATGGTCACACAACTATTGATAAGTGGGGTACACCTACAGCTCGTATGATCAATGGTACTGAAGGAGCGATGTTTTCTACATTCCTCAACAAAAGCGATTTGGTTTACCTTTACACCGATGAATTTTTAAGGTACCAAAATAAAATTGTGTTTGTTCCACCCGAATCGGAGATCTATACCGGTTCTTGTGTGTTTCAGTAACGGACCGGATTTAGGTTTTTATAAATTCGTACTTTGCTGGGAACTATCACAAACCTTGCCCCTAGATTCACTGGATTCAGGTTTCTGATCCAGCTTGTTTGTTTAACGTGACCAATAGCTCAAATTTTCAGTAAACTTACAGAGCCAAAACACAATAGTTTGGTTATGAATGGGTATTGAGTGAGATACTTTTCCGTCAGCATGCATGTAATTCTTGCATACGGTAATATGATGACAACTTCTACTTGGATGATTTTGCTCTCAAATAGAGGTTACTTAGTCTGTAGCTTTCAATACATTGCCAGCAATTCACTATACTCAAAATCATTTGATCCTTTAGTGAGAACATAACTGCCGTAAATCTGGAAGTTTCAGCGTCAAAATATTTTTGTCTTCGTCCTTGCAACGAAAATTAAATAAGCGAAATTTGAAACACGTTCCTTACATAGCTTGTTCTGGATTTTCTCGAGAAAAATATTCCCTTGTCATGCATAGTCCCACAATCAGTTTAGTTATTTTAAAGTGAAAGACAAAGAGACAATGCTTTCTATTTGTCTATTTCTACAGATCAGCCTACTTCAATTTTTCAGAGGAAGTTGATGTCAAGGGAATCACTGGATTCCGTTATACTTTTCCACCAGATGAGATTAATAATCGCACAATAGATCCGGGCTTCTTTCCGAACGGTCCTAATGGAATGATGAACCTCAGTGCAATACAACCTTTGAGTGAGTACATTCTTCCCATTGAATACGCATACACGCATACTGCACATACGTACTGTAGGGCAATTTTCACTTAAAATAATATCCCTTGTAACATTTATTATTTCAACACAAGTGTTGTAACGATATCACTCCCAAAATTATAATTTTAAAGTTTTATCTCTACATGGTCCTTCAGCCTAGTAGTACCTGTAAGCCATATACACCACTGCTAGCTCTGTCAATCATCATATCACATCATAATGGTAACATAATGACAAGTATTGAGCTGTGTGATCTATTGTATTCATTGCTCAACCCAATTCAAGGCATGTATACTGTATACAGTAGTTCATAGAACTTTGCAAAGCATGTAATTTTCTCGTGTTTTTACTCATAAAATCAAAATTCTGCCTGTTTAGAAAACAATGCAAAATTTAATGTGATGAAAATTTCTATTTTACGGTACAGAATCACAGGTTGTAGCACATTTACATCTACATTGTTGATATTGATCACTAATGTATATAGTCACCGACACTTTCTCTTTTCTCAAGATGCTCCAGTTTTTGCATCAAAGCCTCACTTCCTAGATGCTGATCCCGACTACCTGAAGAATGTGACTGGACTCCACCCCAACAGAAGTATTCATGATTCTTATCTTGTCATTGAACCAGTAAGAACTGCACGGTGATACTATAAGCATTTCTCTAGTTCTTTAAAAAACAATAACAAAATATCTTGACGAAAAAGTCACATTTTATGCTTTAACAAACATTGTGCACATTCCTATGTCAGTCAACACACCACTTCAACTTGGTATTTTAGACAGTTATGAACAACTTATAGATTTGAAATAGCTTCAGCAACCAGTGTAATCAAGCTTACACAAATTCTCAGTGCTACAATAATATTATTGGTGTCCATAGAGTGTTTGGGACTATTTCTGCGTATACTAACGGCATACTTTAGCAATAATTTTATGACAATTATGTGCATCGAAAATTAATACAAAAATTTGTAATATTATTATAGAGTAGGTACATGTGAACTACACATGGAGCAGAGTATAAATCGCATCATGAGTCAAATTCATGCTGTATTATAGATTCAGTAGTATTCATAGTGTCCTACTACAGATCACAGGATTAACTATAGATGCTGCTAAACGAATACAAGTGAATGCAAGAGTTGTCAAGTACTCAAATTTAGAGTAAGAACTCATCATTATTTTTGAATTGATCATTTGCAATTTTACAGACAATTCAAAAATTTGACGGATTTGACCATGTTTCCCATTTTCTATTCAGTTGAGGTAATAATCATAATTGTTTTATACAATAACTAAAAGTTACTTTTATTTGCAGTCAGGAACGATACCGTCAGATTTAGCGACGAAGTTGAAACTGGATCTATACAGTTTAATGTACGGCAGCGAAGCACTGATGTTGTTACTAATCGGAATCACTGGTAAGACAATTTATGTGAAAGAAAATGACTAAAAAGCACATGAAAGCTAAGATTGCATGTGCAAGGTCTAAGATATCACCATGTTACGTATCTTTAGACAACTTAGCAAAACAAAACTTAGAGGTTATGGGCGTGTTGGTGCTCAGGTGCATGTAATACAAAAATGAGTGGTATTGAAACCAATTGCATTGTGCCACATTGTTTTATTGCGACTAGAGTTGCATCCCCAAGATAGCAACAAAACGAGCAGAAGTGCAACGTCAACAGCTTTGGCTCAACGTAAGATTTATACTAACAGTGCCATGAACAAGGCATACTTTAACACACAACATCCACATTTTATACCGAATTTCTTTCACTTACACTGGTATCAAAGCATTAATTTTTATTTCAGGTATTCTTTCAATATCAATGTTTCTATGCTTTATTGGGATCTTGTCAAGCGGAATATATCACTGGCTAAGAGATAAAAGAGGCACACTACCACGTCATGTGACAGAGAACTCTCCTCTTATGCTAGACACAAACAGCTAGTACTAAATGACTGTATAAAAATAATTATTATTCATCATAGTGCTGTTTTAATAATTGATAATAAGCAACCGAATTCACTGTAATAATCACAATAGCTATTAAGAGTTTTACTTAATACCCAATAGTATGAATATTACATGTCATCCGTAAACAAAAAGCTAGTAACCCCTGTATATTACTCAGCTGCTGGCATGGGCTAGCAATAACAATCCTTTTTAACTCCTGCTACTGTGTAGCGGTAGTATTTACATCAAGCAACTAACAGAATCAACCTTGCCCACAATTAAAAATTGATTACGACGAAATTAGCAATGTGACCATACCATCAGTAATTCTGATCGTACTTGTATACTCGTACTTCAACTTCAGATAGCTAAAAAATTAAGCAGCTGAACCTGGCATGCTGTTGTCTGTGAAATTTCACCAGTGGTCAACTCTCATCAAACCATTAGGAGAGGAAAGGCTTTCAAGAAATGACCCAGAATGTGCTTAAAGACACAAGAATTACAAACTATAGATAGCAACAAAGTATAGTTATAGTTTTCATAGTCTCAAGGCTTGTGTTGGGCTAGAAGAAAATATGCACAAACATAACTAACTTTTGGACCTAATATTCTAGCACTGCATTAAACAAACAAAAGCTACTGAACAACTATGACAATTATACTTTATTCACTACTTTTGTCCAAATGCTGACGTGAGGTTGTGATTCTTTGCGCACATTGTTTTAGATGGCTGATGTTTTAATACTGCTCAAGTGTGCTAAAATGCATTAACCATAGCAACGAGTTATATAAACTATGGATGGTATGGCTATGTCTGAAGGATATAAAACACAGTGTCATTGCTCAAAAAATCAGCTGTAGCATAACTGATCACAGAGATGCAGTTGCTACATAAAATTCTACCACTTCTAGTGGTAGTGGGGTGTGTAGTGTTACTGCTACCAGCTGCAGGGACCGGGCAAGTTCAGGTGAGTCAAATATTAAAATGAACTGACGATACACAATCATTTATTAGGGAGGCACGGTAGTGCCTCCCTATGTAGGGTTGAACGGGAAAACAAGATGACGGCTACATACAATGTATTAGCGTTCAAACGCTGATATTTCGCCTGGAGATGAATTTTATACGTCCAAAGACACTTAGATCTGCTCTCTGGCATTGTCCTATCTTACAGTAGGAAGGCGATTGCTCGAAATGGTTACTAAAGTGACGAACCTGGAAACGGTGAAAATCGAGTTTCGTCATCTTCGTTTTCTTCTTCTTTCTTCAACTCGCCTAGCGCCTTTACGCGAGCGGCAGTGCCGAGACCAAAACACCCCCGAATACTCGTGAAATTCTCCTGGCAGGTGCCTTTTGAACTTTGTTTTTGGCGAAACGGCGATATAAATTCAGCGATTTCTCGATCGTGATCCATTGTCAGCTAAGTGTTAGACGCCATTATTGTGATTGCGCAATACGCACGTGACCAAGCAGTGGTTAGCACACATGACCAAGCACTAGCTAGCTTGAGTATCGCCATGCCGTATGGATAACGGAGAACACATAATTATTTGTCTGGAGTCTTCGAAGAACGGTCAGCTTGTATAAGATCACCATTCTGCGCTTGCCAGATAATTATAACCGCCGTACAGGTCTACAAACAAGTGTGGGCGGGGCTCGTATGCACTGCATGCGTAGGCGAGCTGATAAGTACAGCATAACAATTATTTTTAGCTACAAGTTTAAAATTGTTAATAATAAAGAAAAGCCATAAACAACAGGAAAACTAAACCAATGGTGGAAACAAAGATGGCTCGGTACGTGCATGATATTGAACTTCACTGAAAAAGAAAAAAGGACACAAACAAGAAATTAACAAAATTGATATCGAAATCAAAAGGATGTAGGGTTGTGAAATCTACTACTGGTCCACAATGTAAACTAACAAGGAACAAGCATGGAATGGTAACACGATTGACTTGCTAACAGACCATAGATCCCTACATCAGTGGCTGTACGTAAGATGTCACAAGCTGAATGCACTTCAAGTGTCAGTCAACAGCAACTAGCTGAACTAGCTATGGCCAACCACAACAGCCACTGATGTAGGGATCTATGGTCTGTTAGTAAGTCAATAGTGTTACCATTCCATGCTTGTTCCTTGTTAGTTTACATTGTGGACCAGTGGTAGATTTCACAACCCTACATCCTTTTGATTTCAATAGAAATCTTTTTAATTTTCTTGTTTTTTTTCTACATGTATACAGATCATAATCACTGCTATGGCAAACAAATTCCTGGAAGAAACAGTGAAGAAAGGTATTAGATATTATAGCCACTGGGAACTATGCAAGATAGAATACTTAACAATTCCATGAAAATGTCTGTTTTTGATCCACAAATCTAGGTGGTCTGCCAGACTATCATGAAGCGATTGGAATCAATACTGATGACGTTGTCAATAAAGAGCATCTCCGTAACTTCCGTCAAGGTGGCTATGCTACTGTTTATAATACCCGAACTGGAATACCACTGTATACTCTGGAACGACTGAATGGACTTGAGCTACAAAATGCAAGTTTATAACACATTCTACGTCGTGTAGTTTAATTATAATTAAAGATACTACACAACTATAATTATTATTGCTATTTTTTTCTTTTAGAGAAATGTTCCTGCTCGGGGCAGTAGTTCTTTCAGAAATGATATAAGACTTCCTGCATCAGAATCACCTTGCAATAATATTAATCAAGCATATACTAATTCTGGATATAATAGAGGACATTCAGCACCATTTGGTAAATCATGATTGTATAAGATATAAGACTTCTGTTTAATCACCGTAAAATCCTTCACCCTCTATTCCTTACAGAAACTGTCTCAAAATGATATTTCGAACACTTAGAGTACATTTTCAACACTTTTGGAGCATTTATAGCCAGATTTTCACATTTTGATGAAAACTCATTAACCCTTTAAGCCCTAATGATGCAATTGTGCGTCATACATACTTCAGACAGCATAACTTTATGAAAAAGTGCTAAAATATCCCAAAATTAAGCCAAATTGAAGAATACAAATAACCACAAAAAAATTGACCGGTTTTCGGCGCGCCCCCTGCGCTAAACGTATTGGCTTCAGCATTTCTATGGCTTCAGTGCAAATTTCACAACATTTTAGGAAAAACAAAATAGCTGCCAAGAAAATTTAGACATTTTATGGCTTCGGGTGCTCGGAAAACACATTTTGGCGCATTCTCTACAATCTGGGCTACATTTTAAATTGACCAGAACCACTGCTATTTACATGTACTTTTCAGTAGCCAGCCCCAAAGCACTAACTTTGAGCAAAATTTGACGAGGTCGCTGCACTTTACCGACTTCACTTTCGAAGTGGGAGGGGCATATTGACCGACTTGAGTGTGGGCAATTGCGGCTACTTACTGGCGTAAAAGGACGCAAATTTGAGACCAGTAGCACAAAAGACACACGAGATATTCACGATAGAAGTGGTCAGCATTTACGAGGTTAAAATTTCAGCAAGATAATTTAGTAGTTAAAGGGTTAAACGAAGTTTATCTGTCTTGATCACTGTTAATGAATACTGTGTTACGTCTTGTTGTATTTCTGTTAGCATACATGCTGTATACATTATGTGTGATCAGTTTAGCCCAATGTGTATGAAGACAAATTACCTTGTAACACTGCAAGCGCACTCGTGCAATAAGAAGCATGTTTGCCCATAATTGAATTTCTAGCGCACAGGACACAACATGTACACGTTGCAGACAAACATCAGCTACACGAAAGTTCAGTATAATGATATCTATGTGCTCCTGCTACATGGGAAGTTAAATGAATGAAAGTACATACGTAGTACATTATTATGAATTAAATTTTATTTTGCTTCACATAAACTTATCTCTATACCCTTTAGCTGACATGGTCAGTGCAATGGATCAAATTAACACCAATATATTCACCAACATATGGCCACAATTTCCAATACACAATCAAGGTGCATGCGTTACACATGTAGCAGCCCTGCCATTGCTCCATTACACATGCAGGTCGTTGGGGCAGATGTGAAAAGTATGCAAAAGATCTTGCAGTAGAAGTAGTAGTGGGAGATGTTTTTGTGATTACAGGAGCAAATGCACGATCAGATGGCACAAAGTAAGCCGATAAATAATAATTATTGTTGATCTTAAACTTCAATTTTACAGACTTAAAAACTGTAATATTGTAGTTCCGACAGCCATTTGGAAAATACTGATATTTAGTAAAGGAGGAAATATTTACACACAATTTTTGTTCACAAAACATGAGAAGAATGAATCTGTAAGTAAATTAGCTCTATATTTTGTAGCTATAATCAAAAGAACATAAATATTATTTTCAGCCAGATGTTGTGTTATATACAACCATGGATGGGAGTAAAGCAAAGGAAGACTTGAAAATAAAGGCAGAGAACATACACATGATGAAAGATCTTCAAGAATTTGAAAATTCAGTGCATTCTGAAACAAAACTGCGGATTAGTCTTAAACATTTTTCAACTGGAAGCACACCACTATCAAATGATATTCGTACTATCACTCAACTCAGGTAACTAATCAATTAGAATGATAAGCACTTCATTATAATTTTACAATTAGTGGGCAAAAAAGGAATCGATCTCTAGATCTAGCCATAACTTCGTCTTTTTGTAATAAAATGGAAAGGAAAATACTGCAACTAAGAAGAAAAGGCAAACTAACGTACGCCAGGTGGTCTGGCTTAGACACTGGTAGAAATGTACTAGACCTGAAAAAAGGATCTTTCAGTGCTGGGTGCAGCAAAGAAACAGGTAAGCATATAGTTAATTGAAATAAAGATTGCACTACAATATACTTTCTCTTCCAGAATTTGATCTTTTACAAGAAATAGACACAGTAAGCTCTGCAACAAATGGAAAATTAACAACTTATGTACCAAGAGGACAAACACTTAGATTGCTTGGATTTCTTGGTGTTCCCAAAAAGCTTCACAACCGATTATCTGCTATCAACGTCAAGCTACAAAAGCTGGTTGTCGACTGTAAAAGCCATTATATCGATATTTACTCAGCTCGTCTCTCCAAATTCAAGCTTGTTCCAAAAGTGATCGTTATACGAGATGCTGTGTTCTCCCTAAGACTAAACAAAACAAAAGATGCTGAAAATGCTATTGCTGGAGTTACGGGTCAATGGGCTTTAGGCAGCATTGTTGTTGATGTACTTGCAAGATATGAGACCAATACTATGAGACTATTGCTCAGAGGAGCTCCAAGAGGAAAGCTAACCATCAACTTACAAAATGAGCTCGATAGTCTAACAAAATCATTATATTCCCATTCCACTGCCTAAGGTATCTCTTAGCAACATGGCAGTCACTGGAGAAATTGACCTAAAGATAGGAGGACTAGCTACTGTGGTGGTCAGTGGCTCTATAAACAATGTCAGGGTTCATGCCATCTTTCAAAAACTGGTGAAAGGCGGCGAGTTCTCTGGGGCTTTTGCAGCTGACTTTGGTCCCATAAGCCTCTCACAACTAGTTAAAAAGACAATTAAAGTGGACATATCCAGTGTACCGTTCTTTGGTCGTCTCATGATTCCTAGGCTAGGAGTGACTGTATCATCTGACTATATCACAAGCTCTCTGATACCAAAAATTATGTGCGAAAATGGACTCCTAAAGAACACAGGCGTCTCTATTCCTAAGGGTCTTCAAGTGTTCACAGTCCTCAATCTTAAAGGAACCAAGATACCACTGAAAATGTACTACTTCCAAACCTTCTTATCGTTTGAGGTCATTAACAATGGAAGACTTCAAATTGGCACACTCCTACATAGTATTCCACATATCAGGATTCGTTCACACTCCTTGCCTCCAGGAGTACGAGATGCTTTACGGTTTCAAATAGTTTTCTTTTCTCTTGATACTAACTCCAAACAACTGGTAGTGGAGACCAAATATCCAGGCACTCTGCGTTACTTCCATGGCTATCTCACCATCACTAAACCTGAACTAATGGTCACTGCAACACTCAAGCAGCCACGAAGGATTGAGTTTGATATTGACGGATCAGTAAGAATCGGAAATGGGGATTACGTTGTATCAGTTAGCAGAGATCGTTCGATGGGAAACAAGTATGTAGTCAAAGCTTCTTTTAAAACAATTCCCATTTCTGATATCATCAAGAAATTTTCAGCAACAGTAATGCCTCGTGAGTTTCAAAGAGCACTGAAAAGATTTGTTGAATTCAGCATCCATAATGCAAAACTGGCCTTTCCTCTTGGAACTAGAAACATTCAGCTTCATTTTTCAGGTACACCAGTCATTAGTGGATACAAAACTGTCCACCTCAGCGCAATAATTGTCAAGCAAGGAGGAAATAAAGTAGTCGTAGGGTTTCAACTTGGTAAAGTTAACCTTAAAACACTCATCTACAAAATCACTCGCAAAAATCTTGGAATTTCTCTTCTAAATCAGGAACTCGACACAAGTCTCATCATCTCTCCTGTGTCTTTATCAGGAGTCCATCTTTATGGAAGTAAATTAAGACACATAAACATCATCAAAGGAGTTTCAATTCATGCCCTTCTCAAATGGCCATCAAACTGTGCAAGCGACAAATTTTGTAAAATTGCGCGACGAGTACTTGGACGAAACGCTAAATTTTCTCTTCAAGCTTCAATATCTAGTATTGATTCATTTACACTGTCAGCTGGAGTATCAAATGTTAGACTAGGAGCAGGAATAGTACTACAACGAGCAGCTCTACAGATTATGGTAGGTAGAGAAAACTCAGTTGGAATAGAAGGATCGATTCATCTCAACAAATACGGAATAACTTTATCAGCTGGACTTCGATCTGGTACACGAGGTGTTGTTCTAGAAGGTAACATGCAAGGATGCTGGAAAAGAGCCTTTGGAGCAGATTGGCTTGCTATTTGCAATCTTCACCTTCTGATAGGAATTCAACCAACGGTCACTCTTATAGGAGCACTAGAGATTGGTGGAGAGGTAAGAATAGGTAAAACTTCCTGTATCAGGCGTCCACTTATAGCTAAAGGATACATGGGCATAGACCAACTTAGTCCGAACAACAACTTCTACTATGTACAACTGAAGAACAGAGTAACAATGGGAAGTCTCTTGCAAGCTTTCTGCATCCAATTCCGTCTACCTCGTCCTCTGACTGACAGCGGATTCCCAAGAGGCTTTCTATCTTCCTTTTCTCCAATCGGCAAGTCACTACCAAAAGCTGGAATTGACATTCCACCAGGCTATCGTCTTAAGGGTACACTCAACATATTTGGCCTAGTTGCAAATGCTGATGTGACTATTAATCATCGTAATGTTAAAATGGACATTGCTCTATCTCCATTGAGAATCGCAAGAGGACTTCTTCAAATGTATGCCTCGAGAAAAGATCGATCACGTGGACCATTCCTCAAGGTGTTTGTAACAGCTGTGCCTCGGCCAAAGGTGGACATTCATGCAAGTATGTTTGCTTCTGTTCTGGGTATCCATCGAGAAGCTTTGCTAAGAGTAACTAATACACAATATGAGTTCAGGATACCAGGAAGATTCCTCCTATTATATCATGCCATTCTTCATATTAGTGCTAACTATGGCAACATCAGGCACACAGGATTTAGAGTTAGAGGGCATTTAAGAAATGACTTCTTTTCCATCATTCGGAATAAAATTCACAATGGTCTTCGCAGTTCTTCTCATGTTGCCACAAAAGCTATCGACCACGCAAAGAATGTTGTGAATTCTAAAAAAGTTATTTTTGACAGAGCAAGTGGACACCTGCGATCAGCTCAGCATAGAGTACACAGAGCTAGACATGCTTTCAACAGTGCTATGCACAAATTGAGAAGTTGGGAACACAAAGTTCGAAACCTCTGTAGAATCAGCCATTGTGGTTCAGGTGAGAGTAGAAATCATAATTACAGTTTAGTATTCATCTGTTTCTCTACACAGTGTGCATTGGATGTCCTGGTCCCTGGAGATGCTGGAAAACAATTAGCATTTGGGGAAGAAGAAGGTGTGTACTAAAAAGACCAACGTGGAGAAGATGCTGCCGAAGAATTACAAATCCAGTTTGTCGAGTTCGAAATGCTGCTTGCTATGTCATCCGCAGGACTGCTATATTAGGGCTAAGAGGAGCTCAGAGTTTGGTGGGAAAAAGCAGAGGTATTCTTCATGGAGCATATGGAATTCTTAGGGCAGCAGAGCGTACTGTTCATATTAGCAGGCATTCTCTCAACATAGTCAGTGCTGCTCTAGAAAGAGTGAAGAAAGCCTATCAAACTGGAACAAGAGCTCTTTCAGCTGTTGCAAGGTTTGGTCTTAGAGGAGTGTTCGATATAACAGAGCTCAGCTTCGATGTAGCCTTGAGTTCAGCAGCAAGAGGCCATTTTAGAGTGTCGACAGTGGTCAAGATATTTAACCATTACAGACGATTCGGACTTTATATCAACCTGAGGAATGTTCTTTCCTTTGTCAAATCAATTGGAAACCACGTTATTGGTGGGCTCAGGAATTTTATCTCCTGAGAAAAAGAATGGACCCTCCTACGTATACACTCAGTTAGTGAGTGACTATAGTAGCTATAGTGAAAATCATGAGAGTAGAGCAGCTTATAGAGTACTGCTAATTTGTGTATAATATCGCTAGTAATGTGTTATAGTATTGTTAAAGTATAGTGCACTGATAAATTTTGTATATGTAGCTTAGCTTCAGTTTTATTGCTGAAATATCATTTCAAGAATTTGTAATGAAAACGAGAAGATTTTTGCATTGTGATTTTCATGCACAGAGTGTTGTATGATTTGCTAGCACAAATATTATAAGTGTTATTACTTAATATTTACAAAGGGCAGGACCATTTGATTGAACATACTGCACAGGCTGGCACAATGTAAAATTGTGCATAATAATTAAAAAAACATATTTTGTAACCTATTTTATTTGCAAAAAAGAGGTATTTTGTTGTCAGAAATTATTGAACGCATCCCTGTGATTAAATGGCTGTTTCTCAGATAAATGAAGCACAGAGACTTAGAATATTTACATGACAGGCTGCTCAAGACAAGATTAAAATTATTGTTTCATTAGAGAGATATAAGAGCAGCTGGCAGCACATAGCAAACATGCATGGTCACACTAAAATACATAAACCCCACTTCAATCCACATACAAAAATTAATGTTGGTTGGCTAAACCCAAGACAACTTTTATTTACTAGCTGGTATCAAAGTATGTTTACTAGCTGGTATCAAGACAACTTTTTTACGAATTTTATTTACTAGCTGGTATCAAAGTATCAATTTTATTTCAGGTATTCTTTCAATATCAACGTTTCTATGCTTTATTGGGATCTTGTCAAGAGGAGTGTATCACTGGCTAAGAGATAAAAGAAGCACACTGCCACGTCATGTGACAGAGAACTCTCCTCTTATGCTAGACACAAACAGCTAGTACTAA
The DNA here is from genome assembly GCA_964017065.1 of Haliclona indistincta. Taxonomy (NCBI): domain Eukaryota; kingdom Metazoa; phylum Porifera; class Demospongiae; order Haplosclerida; family Chalinidae; genus Haliclona; species Haliclona indistincta. The sequence continues at coordinate 3,218,241 of OZ024786.1, read as the reverse complement.
ATGACAGTATAAAAATAATTGTTATTCACGTTATTAATTTTGTATTATCATAGTGTTGTTTTTAATAATTGAAATAAGCAACCGAATCCACAGTAAAGAAAATTAAAAAGATTTCTATCGAAATCAAAAGGATGTAGGGTTGTGAAATCTACCACTGGTTCACAATGTAAACTAACAAGGAACAAGCATGAAATGGTAACACAATTGACTTGCTAACAGACCATAGATCCCTACATCAGTGGCTGGTGTGGTTGACCTACTTGTTGACTGCTGACACCTGACGTGCATTCAGCTTGTGTACAGCCACTGATGTAGGGATCTATGGTCTGTTAGCAAGTCAATTGTGTTACCATTTCATGCTTGTTCCTTGTTAGTTTACATTGTGAACCAGTGGTAGATTTCACAACCCTACATCCTTTTGATTTCGATAGAAATCTTTTTAATTTTCTTGTTTGTGTCCTTTTTACTTTTTTAGTGATGTGCAGTTCAAATAATTATCATGGACGTACTGAGCCGTCTTTGTTCCACCATTGTTTAGTTTCTTGTTGTTGATGGCTTTTAAACTTGTAGCAAAAAATAATTGTTATGCTATACTATCAGCTCGCCTACGCATGTATGCATGCAGTGCATACGAGCCCCGCCCACACTAGTTTGTTGACCTGTATTGTACGGCGATTATAATTAATTTTATATCTGGCAAGCGCGGAATGGTGATCCTATAGCTTGCCGTTCTTCGAAGACTCCATACAGGTATGCGTTCTCCGTGAACCATACGGCGTGGAGATACTCAAGCCAGTGCTTGGTCACATGCACTAACCACTGCTTGGTCACGTGCGTATTGCGCAATCACATTAATGGCGTCTAACACTTAGCTGACAATGGATCACGATCGAGAAATCGCGGAATTTATATCGCCGTTTCGCTAAAAACTAAGTTCAAAAGGCACATGCCAGGAGAATTTCACGACTGTTCGTGGGTGTTTTGGTCTCGTCACTGCTCGCGTAAAGGCGCTAGGCGAGTTGAAGAAAGAAGAAAGAAGAAGAAGAAGAAGAAAACGAAGATGACGAAAGTCGATTTTCACCGTTTCCAGGTTCGTCACTTTAGTAACAATTTCGAGCAATCTCCTTTCTACTGTAAGATGGGACAACGCCAGAGAGCAGATCTAAGTGTCTTTGGACGTATAAAATTCAACACCAGGCGAAATATCGGCGTTTGAACGCTAATACATTGTATGTAGCCGCCATCTTGTTTTCTCGTTCAACCCTACATAGGGAGGCACTACCGTGCCTCCCTAATAATCACAATAGCTTTTAAGAGTTTTAATTAATACCTGATAGTACAAATACTACATGTCATAGGTAAACAAAATAGTTATAGTAATGACTGTATGATAGATCCTGGTCTGATCAATAACAATCCTTTTTAACTTCCGCTACTGTGTAGTGGTAGTATGAATATCATGCAACTAACAGAATCACAAAATCACAAAATTAAGCAGAACCTGGCATGGTGTTGTCTAAGAAAATTCACCAATGGACAAACACACATCAAAATCAGATAATTCTAAGAAAGGGTTTCAAGACATGATCTTGGTGTGCTAAAGACACAATAATTACAAGCTTGAGATAGCTACAAGGTACATAGTCTCAAGGCTTGTGTTGGGCTAGAAGAAATATGCACAAGCATCATCTTGATAACTAACTTTTGGACTAAATATTGTAGCATTGCTTTAATGACAATCACACTTTATTCACCATTTCTAATCAAATAGTGTGATTTTGTGCACACATTGTTTTAGGTGGCTGATGTTTTAATACTGCTCAAACGTGCTAAAATGTATTAACCAGATATAAAAACTACGGATGGTGAGGCTATAAACTACTGATGGTATATGGCTATGTCTGAAGGATATAAAACAAAGTGTCATTGCTCAAAAATTCAGCAGAACTATGGTGTAGCAGAGATACAGTTGCTACAAAAATACTATCATGAAGTGATTGGGATCAATACTGATGAAGTTGTCAAGAAAGAGCATCTCTGTAACTTTTGTCAAGGTGGCTATGCTACTGTTTAGGGACACAGGCTGCTCAAGTCAAGATAACATGTTGTATTAGGGAGATAAGAGCAGCTGGCAGCATATAACAAACATGGTCGTGGCCTAACCGCCACATGTGTTTTGCGGGAGATCAGGTTGCAAACCTGCATTGGATCTGTTCTAGCCACAATCCCACACACATTGGAAATACAATTTCAATTTGAACCAGGAAATTCAATTATAGTCATTCCTAGAAATTCCAATATCAAGGAAATGACTATTTTCCTTGTTTTTTTTGTGAACATGACAAACATTAATTTTGTCACTTTGTGTAGATATTCTACAAGTGCAAATTTTCACACATGAGTTTATCCTAACAACAAAAAGGAAGTTAAACACACCCTCTTCAGTAGCTACATTCAGCAAACACATGAATCTAAAACTAGGATTACAAGCCGAGTGAACTAATAATTCATCAATCTGACTGTTAATCTGTTATATTCACATGCATAACTACTTTAATTGGGCTTACTGTACTGCACACTGCTCTTTGATATGTAAAAATACTCAATGAACAGTAAGCAACTTACCTGAGTACAAGAGACAGCTCGATCGATCTTCTATGAAAATACAATACTTACAGTTCTTTAAGCAAGCACCAATTCAAAAAGAAAATTTGTAAACGAATTTTATCATGCAACTGAAAAGACACATCTGTGCAAAACCTAGATTACACAAACAGAGTAATAACTGCATGTTTGTCTAGTGCTATAACTGTTTGTCTGTTACATACACATACATATCCATTCTTGGGTTCCTTGGGCTGGGTTCATCCTTAGGTTTATCTTCCTTGTTTGTATAGCACACAAGGAAGTTTTAAAAATCATGAAAACTACGAATAGTTCATGAACATGCCCATACCAAAGGCATTCATGTGAATAACATAATAACTATGCAGAGCTACAATCAATTTTCATTGGACATACAAATGAATAATAAGCTAGGAGAAGGTAATGAAAATCTAAATTGAGAGGACCTGTATGACATCTCTAGAGCAAGAGTCCTCTTCGTTCACTAAAAATTTTAGGCGAAACAGAAACACCAAGCCTCTGATTATGACCTACCATGACATAGTCACATTATTACTCCAGCCAATGAAAAACTGAGCCTCATAGGTTGGAAGTTGATGCGTTCTGCGGGAGATGGGGTTGCAAACCTGCTTCTGGCAGCTGCTCCTATCAGATTGCAGCATTCATGTGTGTAAACTCACTGCCTAGAAGTCTAGGTCACCGTAGACTTAACCAAGAGAACCTGAGCTGTATATGCTTGAAGAATTGACGTATGTGTAGGACTGGAGAACTAGGGAACTGCTACAATTCCTGGAGAAATGCTGTGCACCTGAATGCATCCTCTCCAATGTGCTGTGTAAACATCACCGCCTACTTTATATAGTGTTATAATTATAACCAGCAATGTTTACTGCCTAAATACTCAATTGCTGAAGCATAGACTATAATTATTATCTGTTTATTCTCACTCTCAGTCTTATTTTACTTCCTTTCTCCCAACCTCCCTCTTCCTTTTCTTTTTCCCCTTCCCTCACTAGGAGTCCTATAGCGTCCTCTATTTCCTATCCATTCTCCCTCCCTCATCATACATAATAACTATTATGTAGGACTGGAGAACTAGGGAACCGTTATAATTCCTGCAGAAATGCTGTGCGCACATGCATTAGGAGAAGGACTAAACAAGTTACTCTGCTACCAAGTTAATGATGATTCTTATGAGGAGATACCAGCAGATTTCATTTTCCAAATATTGACACAACTGCATCTATGCATACTCGCTACTTTATTCAAGTGCACTATCCTGAAAGAAAAATAACATTCCAAATAATTTTACAGGCATAGTGTCTACAAAACTTAGATGCTACGTGACTGACTGCTTTTGTTATTTTACATACAGGAAATATATTTTAAAATCAAAGTATGCGTCAAATACACATGCGTTGCACAGGGTGTAGTCTTATACTCACATACGCTACCACAAGTTATAGGGTATATAAGTAGTAGATTTACAGTTTACAGCTTGCATGCAGTCTGACCGTAGCAATGCAGCTGTTACATCAAACACTACCACTCCTGGTGGTGGTTATAGGATGTGCAGTATTCCTGCAACCTACTGCAGCAGCAGTTGATGCTCAAGGTGGAGAGAAGGTGTTGAAGTTGCTCACAAAATCGGTGAGTTGTTATACCTTGAAACATGATGAAACACAACTCGTGTAAAAATGCTTAAAACCTGCAATTGAGATGTTTAAATTTAGGGATCACGCGTTCTACCGGGAAATGAAAAACTATTCAAATATCAAAAACGATTGACCAAAGGTATTTTTGAATTACATGACATTGTATATAAATACTCATGGTATATATAGAGTGCATAAAATCTTGAAACAAATTTTAACTAGCCTTATAAGTATCATGTTTGCTTTCAACAAAACATTCAAATTGCTTCTGTACATGCAGGTAAATACTATCTGAAGGACTACCATGAAGGAATTGGGATTGATACAAGTAAAGTTGTTAAGACCCGGTTTACCGAGAGCTTTTGTCAGGGCGGTTATTGTACTTTATTCAACAAACAAACTAGAATACCACTGTATACTGTTGAACGACTGAATGGACTTGAACTACAATTGGCAAGTTCCTTCAACAATTTTTGAAAATGTTTATTGTGACAACTCACGAGCACACATATAGCATTCAAGAGAGAGGTATGGGAGGTGTTATAGTAAATTTTCTTTGTGTTTGTCACTGGCATTGTATTTCGCTTATTAGCAGAATACACATACATGTATACATAGTAATGTGTCTATAATATTATTACATAGAGACAGGAACGTAATTATCAATATTTTACTTCAGAGATCATCTAAGTTACTTCGGTACAACAATTTCAGACTAGACCCGCGTCTAAATGATATGATGTGCACAGACATAATTCAAGCATATTCGAAATCTGTATTTAATAGAGGACATTCAGCACCATTTGGTAAGCAAATTTTATACTTTAAGATGCATTTTGCTGGTGAAAACATGAATACAAACATTATTGTTATACACAAGTTTTTTTATTATTAGCATGATAAATATTATGCAACATGTGTAACAAAAATAGATTTATATAATTTATGGTTATACATGTCCTGCTGTATCATGCTGCAGGTGACATGATGAGTGAAGTTGATGGCATTAATACAAATATATTCACCAACATATGGCCACAATATCCGCTACACAACCAACGTATGTTAAGCAAAGTCAAAGTACACATAACAGTTTATAATCTTGCTAACAGAAGCTTGGTTAGGTTGGGAAAACTATGTTAGAAACCTAGCAAAAGAAATGGACGACGTTTTTGTGATTACGGGAGCTAATGCACAACCAGGAGGTACAAAGTAAGTTCAGGATTAGCAATACTGCTTGATTACCAAACTGTGCAATCATTAGATTAAGTTCCAACTGCGGAATTATAATTCCAACAGACTTTTGGAAAGTCGCTATTTTCGAACATCAAGGAGATATGCATGCTCAAGCTGTGGTTACAGAACATCAAAACACAAAAACAGTAAGTTATTAGTTCAAAACCTGAGCTTATTTACTACAAAAAACATATCTCATTAGCCAAACACAAAGTTTATATCTACACTGCCGGGAGTTAAACGAGGAATTTATTCAGCAAAAAAGATGGGCAGTCTAGTGGACGTTCAAAATTTCTTGTATTCGGAAACAAATCTACATATTAATCTTAATCCTGATAGTTTCCTTGGTGGAGACACAGAACTATCCAGGCAACTTTTTGCACTGAGAAAAGAGGTATTACAATAATGGAATTGATCTATATACTTCAATACCTATTCAGGAAAAAAATCAGAAAGAATTAGCAACATCGTTTGGGTTTTGCGGTAAAATGAAAGGCAAAGTCCTTCAATTGATAAGAACGGGCAAACTGACAAGCCGCAGACAGTCAGGTGTAAATGTTGGCAGGAATGTGCTAGACCTCAACAAAGAATCATTCAGTGCTGGTTGCAGAAAAGAAACAGGTAAAATAACTATTGCATGGAACTGGCATGGAATGCATAATAACTAGCTATGGTTGCGAATGATTGTCATTATTATAGGTCAATCGTATGCTATACTGTACAAATGTATTTACTACATTAATCACTGCTCCCACTTTCATTAGAATTTGACGAACAGCAAGAAATAGAAATTGTGAACTCAGAAGCAAATAGAAAATTAGTGGCTTATGTACCAAAAGGACAAACTCTTGGAGTGCTAGATTTTGTTGGTGTTCCCAAAAAGATTCGCAATCGATTGTCTGCTATCAATATGAAGTTACAAAAGCTTGTTGTTGATTGTAAAGCCAATTATATCGATGTTTACTCAGCTCGTTTCCGTAAATTTAAGATCATTCCAAAACTGTTTGAAATCAGATATGGTGTTTTCTCGCTCAGAGTCAACAAATCAGACGATGCAACAAATATCGTTGCTGGACTCACTGGAGAGTGGGCTCTAGGCAGCATTGTTGTTGATCTTCTTGCAAGATACGAGACCAATACTATGAGACTATTGCTTAGAGGAGCTCCAAGAGGGAAGCTAACCATCAACTTACAAAATGAGCTCAACAGTCTAACAAAATCATATGTTCCTATCCCACTGCCTAAGGTATCTCTTAGCAACATGGCAGTCACTGGAGATATTGACCTAAGGAAAGGAGGGCTAGCTACCGTGGTGGTTAGTGGCTCCATAAACGGAATCAGGATATACGCTGTCCTTCAAAAACCTCGAAAAGGTGGCTCGTTCTCTGGTGCCTTTGCTACTGAATTTGGTCCCATCAGCCTCTCACAACTAGTCAAAAAGACAATTAAAGTGGACATATCCAGTGTACCGTTCTTTGGTCGTCTCATGATTCCTAGACTTGGAGTAACTGTATCATCCGATGATATCACAAGCTCTTTGATACCAAGAATGATATGCAAAAATGGTCTGCTAAAGAACACAGGCGTCTCTATTCCTAAGGGTCTTCAGGTTTTCACAGTCCTCAATATCAAAGGGACCAAGGTACCACTGAAAATATTCTACTACCGATCGTACTTATCATTTAACGTCAATGGTCCGCTACCTATTGGTTCTCTTTTATCTGCTATTCCAGGTATCAATGTTCGCTCGATCCCCTTGCCTCCCGGAATACGAGATGCTTTACGATTTCAGATAGTTTTCTTTTCTTTTGATACTACTACCCGGCAATTGGTAGTGGAGACAAAATTTCCAGGCACACTGCGCTATTTCAATAAGCTTCTAACAATCACAAAACCTGAACTAAATATCATTGCTACACTCAAGCAACCGCGAAGCTTTGAGGTTGAAGTAGATGGATCGGTAAGAATCGGAAATGGTGATTACGATGTATCTGTTAGCAGAGATCGTTCAATGGGAAACAAGTATGTGGTTAAGGCTTCTTTTAAAACAATTCCTATTTCTGATTTTCTTAAAAAATTTTCAGCAGCAGTAATGCCTCGTGCGTTTCAAAGAGCACTGAAAAGCTTTGTTGAATTCAGCATCCATAATGCAAAGCTGGCCTTTCCTCTTGGAACAAAAAACCTTCAAATCCATTTGTCAGGTACACCAGTCATTAGAGGATACAAGACTGTCCACCTCAGCGCAATAATTGTCAGGCAAGGAGGAACTAAAGTAGTCGTTGGGTTTCAACTTGGTAAAGTTAAACTTGCATCTCTCATCAACAAAATCACTGGCAAGAATCTTCAAGGAATTGCTCTTCTTAATCAAGAATTAGAAACAAGTATGGTCATTTCTCCTGTATCTCTGCCAGGTGTCCACCTGTACGGAAGCAAATTAAAGGATATTGACATTAATAAAGGAGTTTCCATTAATGCTCTTCTCAAATGGCCATCAAACTGTGCAAGAGACAAATTCTGTGCTGTTGCTCAAAGAGTACTTGGGAAAAATGCTAAATTTTCACTTCAAGCATCAATAGAAAGTGCCAGTTCCTTCACACTGTCAGCTGGAGTATCAAAAGTCAGACTAGGAGCAGGAGTAATGCTAAAACGAGCAGCTCTGCAGTTCAAGGTTGGAACAGAAACATCATATGGAATAGAAGGATCGATTCATCTCAACAAATACGGAATAACTTTATCAGCTGGACTTCGATCTGGTACACGAGGTGTTGTTCTAGAAGGCAACATGCAAGGATGCTGGAAAAGAGCTTTTGGAGCCGACTGGCTGGCTATATGCAACCTTCATCTTCTGATAGGAATTCAACCAACGGTCACTCTTGTAGGAGCACTAGAGATTGGTGGAGAGGTAAGAATAGGCAAACCTTCCTGTATCAGTCGTCCTCTCATAGCTAAAGGATACATGGGCATAGACCAACTTAGTCCGAACAACAACTTCTACTATGTACAACTGAAGAACAGAGTAACAATGGGAAGCCTCTTACAAGCATTCTGCATCCGATTCCGTCTACCTCGTCCACTGGCTGAAAGCGGATATCCAAATGGGTTCCTGTCTTCTTTCTCTCCTATTGGCAAGTCACTACCAAAAGCTGGAATAGACATTCCAGCAGGCTTTCGTCTCAAAGGTACACTCAACATACTTGGCCTAGTTGTAAAATCTGATGTGACAATTAGTCATCGTTATGTTAAAATGAACATTGCTCTATCTCCATTGAGAATCGCTGGAGGACTTCTTCAAATGTATGCCTCGAGAAGAGATCGATCACGTGGACCCTTCCTCAAGGTGTTTGTAACAGCTGTGCCTCGGCCAAAGGTGGACATTCATGCAAGTGGATTTGTTTCTGTACTAGGTATTCAAGCAGAGGCCTTGCTGAGAGTGACTAACACAAAATATGAGTACAGAATCGCAGGAAGGTTCCTCCGCCTATTCCAGGCTAGTCTCCACATCACTGCTAATTACGGGAACATCAAAAAAGCAGGATTCCGTGTTCGAGGACTTTTGAAGAATGATTTCTTTGCTGTTATACGAAAAAAAATCCAACATGGTCTTCAAAGTTCATCTCGAGCTGCCACAAGAGCAATTGACAATGCAAAACGAAACGTAAATTCGAAGAAAGTCTATTTTGACCGAGCAATGAGTAAACTAAGATATGCTCAGCGAAGAGTAAGCAGTGCTAGAGGTGCATTCAACCGTGCTATGAACAAGTTGAGAAGTTGGGAAAACAAAGTTAATAGACTCTGTAGAATCCGACGCTGTGGTTCAAGTAAGTGATCAACTAACGACTGTATAAATGATAAATAATTGTTTTCATTATAGCATGCATTGGATGTCCTGGACCATGGAGATGCTGGAAAAGAATTAGTGTTTGGGGAAGAAGAAAGTGCGTACTTAAAAAACCTTCTTGGAGAAGATGCTGTCGTAGAATTACAAATCCAATTTGCTATGCTCGAAATGTCGCCTGTAAAGCACTTCGTAAGACAGCTTACCTAGGGCTTCGTGCAGCTCGATACTTAGTTGGTAAAAGCAGGGGAATTCTTAATGCAGTGAATATTGTGCTTCGAGGTGCTTGGCACGTTGTTCGTATCAGTAAAAAATCTCTTGATGTAGTCAATGCTTTCCTCGAAGGAGTGAAGAGAGCCTACCGAGCTGGAACACAGGCACTCGCAGCTGTTGCTAGGTTCGGTCTTGGAGGAGTCTTCGATATAACAGAGCTAAGCTTCGATGTAGCCTTGAGTGCAGCTGCAACCGGACACTTTAGAGTATCGGCGGTGGTCAAGATATTTGGTCGCTCCAAACGATTTGGACTTAACATCAACCTGAGGAATGTTCTTTCCTTTATCAAATCAATCGGAAACAAGGTTATTGGTGGGCTCAGGAAATTTATCTCCTGAGCACACAGAATTGGACTATCCCAACATGCTCAGTTAGTGAGTGACAATATAGTGCATGATGAGCATAGAGCAGTCTATAGTATACTGCTAACTTGAATATTGTAGATGAGACTTAGTATAGTGCTAGAGTGTTGCTGACTAGTAGATATTGTTTATTCCCTGCTGCAAGTGTTTTGTAAAAGAAATCTTTTGATAATCACATTATTACCAGAAAATCACTCTCTTAAATACTCGATAATTTTATTATAAATTCACAGTGCGTGCTTGACAGTGGCTGACTATGCACATGCTATTATGGAAACATTTGTACATACTGTAAGTACTTACAGTCTCAGTTCAGTAATGCGCTAAAAGATACGTTCAATAAATTACTCCTCACCTGTGCATGTACTGTGGTCTGACACTATCAGTTCACCATACATATTTATTACCTTCAAGTGTAAAATAATGGTGTTTATAGGACTCGCCATGATTGCTAATTAAAAGCACTATCTTGCTGGCTATATGCTCGGAAGGCGGGGTTTAGTATACATGTACACCAAATTCAAAAGTGGTGAATGGCATGGATATTTCACATTCAAAACAAAAAATATAATTATCATTCATGCAAGTATGCTCGCTTCTGTTCTGGGTATTCATCGAGAAGCTTTGCTGAGAATAAGTAATACACAATATTATGAGTTCAGGATATCAGGAAGATTCCTCCTATTATATCATGCTATTCGACATAAGTGCTAACTACGACAACATCTGGCACACAGGATTCAGAGTTAGAGGGCATTGAAATGACTTCTTTACAATCATTCGGAATAAATTCTCAATGGTCTTCGCTCAAGTTGCCACAAGAAATATCGACCATGCAAAGAGAGTTGTGAATTCTAACAAAGTTATTTCTGACAGAGCAAGGTGATGGCTGTGATCACCTCAGCATAGAGCACTCAGAGCTCAACATGCCCTCGACAGAGCTAATAATAACTTGACAAGTTGGGAACACACATTTCGAAGCCTGTGTAGAATCAGTCATTGTGGTTCAGGTGAGTGTGGAAATCATAATATACTTTGGTATTCTATACATACAGTGTGCATTGGATGTCCTGGTTCCAGGAGATCCTGGAAAAAATTAGCATTTGGGGAAGAAGGTGTGCACTAAAAAGACCAACCTGGAGAAGATGTTGCTGAAAAAATTACAAACCCAGTTTGTCGAGTTCGAAATGCTGCTTGCTATGTCATTCGCAAGACTGCCATGTTATGGCTAAGAGGAGCTAGGATTTTGGTGGGAAATGCAGAGGTATTCTTCACGGAGTATCTGTAGCGCTATAGGGGTCTGGGGAGCTGAGCGTACTGTTCATTTTAGCAGACGTTCTCTCGACATACAGTCAGTGGTGCTCTAGAAAGAGTGAAGAAAGCTTATCAAACTGGAACAAGAGCTCTTTCAGCTGTTGCAAGGTTTGGTCTTATTATGCCGAGGTGGGCGGAGCCACGAGGCATACAGTATATTGTAGTCTGTTCGTTCGTTGTGTGTGTGTGTGTGTGTGTGTGTGTGTGTGTGTGTGTGTGTGTGTGTGTGTGTGTGTGTGTGTGTGTGTGTGTGTGTGTGTGTGTCTGTGTGTGTGTGTGTGTTCGCAATGCGTATCTCAGCAACCGCTTGCTACTAAACGCTGAAACTTGCAATACTGGTAGATCTCGATAGTTTATGAAAATCAAATTTGACAGATTTGCTATTAAAGCCTTTGTTTTGAAGTTATGGCGTGATTTGCTAACCTAAACAGCCGTCTTGAGCGCTCGGGACTACTTCATAGACTAAACTGTCTACAGATGGCTACAGTGCAACTTGAAGGCTTGATCTGTGATAGTACAGCTCGCGCGAGTCCATAGGCAGCAGTGAAACTAGCGAGCGAAAGCTTGTTTGAGTTCACTTAGCTGCTCGACAGGTGAGCCGGAGCGAGCAGAGCAGTTACAGTCACGCCCAGCTACATTATACTGTTTGGCTACAATACAACTTTTGTACGACAGCTTGTACAGCTGCTGGATAGCTGCCACTAGCCTGCACTTCCATAGAACTGTTGCTATGATCTGCTGCTTGCCTGCTGCTGCTGCTGCTGTTGTTGTTGCTGCTGCTGCTGGATAGCTGCTACTATAGCCTGTGCTTCCATAGCACTGTTGCTATGATCTGCTGCTGCTAAATAGCTGCCACTAGCCTGCGCTTCCATAGCACCGTTGCTATGATCTGCTGCTGCTGGATAGCTACCACTAGCCAGCGCTTCAATAGCACTGTTGCTATGATCTGCTGCCTGCTACTGGATAAGCTGTCACTAGCATGCACTTCCATAGCACTGTTGCTATGATCTGCTGCTGGATAGTTGCCACTAGCCTGCACTTCCATAGCACTGTCACTATGATCTGCTGCTTGCCTGCTGCTGGATAGCTGCCACTAGCCTGTGCTTCCATAGCACTGTTGCTATGATCTGCTGCTTGCCTGCATGTTCCATGGATCTGCTGGTCACTTCTACTGTAGCTTGCATTGCATGCTTCTATGATACTGTTTTGATGCTTCCATGGATCTACTGCATTCATGCATACGTGCTGTCATATGCATCTGCCAATTGCATGCTAGCATACATGCTACTGCACCGAGGCATCTGCACCTTTGGTGCTTTATTTAGAGGAGTCTTCGATACAACAGAGCTCAGCTTTGACGTAGCCTTGAGTTCAGCAGCAAGAGGCCGTTTTAGAGTGTCAACAGTGGTCAAGATATTTAACCGTTATAGACGATTTGGACTTTATATCAACCTGAGGAATGTTCTTTCCTTGGTGAAATCAATTGGAAATCACGTTATTGGAGGGCTCAGGAATTTTATCTCCTGAGCAAAATGAATGGACCCTTCTATACACTCAGTGTTTGGCAATAGTAGCTATAGTGAAAATGATGAGAGTAGAGCAGTGTACTGCTAATTTGTGTATAATATCGCTAGTAAGGTGTTAGTACTGTGGTGCACTGATAAATTTTGTATATGTAGCTTAGCTGCAGTTTTATTGCTGAAATATCATTTCAAGAATTTGTAATGAAAACAAGAGGATGTTTGCATTGTGATTTTCGTCCACAAAAACTTAACTTGTACTTGTAATTATTTTTTATAGAGGTAGGACCATTTTGAAGAATAATTATATCGCACAGGCTGGCAATGTAAAATTGTGCATAATAATTTAATAACAATTCACAACAATTATTATTTAACTGCAGCTCTCAAACATTAAAAAGATTTCCATCGAAATCATAAAGATGTAGGAATGACCTATAGTCTACAATAATACAAACATGTGGTGTTGACTTAGAGTCCATAATTATGTATAGCCACTGATGTAGGGATGCTGGTCTATTATCCAGTCTATCGTGCTACCATTTCCTTGTTGGTTTACATTGTGAACCAGCTGATGATGATTGTAATAGATTTATAAATCACAATGCAAGCTGGCAAAAATAACAGGAACAGGCATGCTGTTATCTGTGAAAATTTCATCAATGGTCAAACACACATGCATCAAATCAGGCTTTCAAGAAATGACCAAGAATATTATGCTAAAGACATAATAATTACAAGCATAGTCTCAATGCGTTTAGCATACAACATGTTTGTGTTGAGCTAGAAGAAATAATTATGGACAAGCATCATTTTGATAACTAACTTTTGAATAAATAAAAATAATTATTCTAGCATTAAACAAAAAGCTACAAAACAACTATGACAATTACACTTTATTCACTTCATTTCATCAAAAAATGCTTGTGACACATACTTAAGGGCCTGATGTTTAATAATGCTCAAACGTGCTAAACTGCATTCTACTTAACCATAGCAACGAGTTATTAGGGAGGCACGGTAGTGACTCCCTATGTAGGGATGAACGAGAAAAAAAGATGGCGGCTACATACAATGTATTAGCGTTCAAATGCTGATATTTCGCCTGGTGATGAATTGTATACGTCCAAAGACACTTTGATCTGCTCTCTGGCGTTGCCCCGTCTTACAGTAGCAAGGAGATTGCTCGAAATTGTTACTAAAGTGACGAACCTGGAAACGGTGAAAATCGACTTTCGTCATCTTCGTTTTCTTCTTCTTCTTTCTTTCTTTCTTCCACTCGCCTAGCGCCTTTACGCGGGCAGTGCCGAGACCAAAACACCCACGAACAGTCGTGAAATTCTCCTGGCATGTGCCTTTTGAACTTAGTTTTTAGCGAAATGACGATATACATTTGACGAGCTCACGATCACGAACAGTTGTCAGCTAAGTGTTTGACGCCATTATTGTGATTACGTAATACGCACGTGACCAAACACACTTGTAGAGTATCGCCGTATGGAGAGCGCATATTGCATGGCGTCTGGAGTCTTCGAAGAACAACTCACAGAGTAAGCTCGTGTAGTATCACCGTTCTGCTGCTTGCCAGATAGTATCACAGCCATGCAGAAAATTCTAAACCAGAGTGGGCGGGGCTCGTATGCTGTGCATCCAGGCTTCAGCATGCATGAATGGATGAGCTAGTTTCAGTATTTATAGGAGCTACAAGTTAAAAAGCAATTGTTAAGAAAGCAAACCAAACCAATGATGGAAACAAAAAAGAGATACATTATCTTGCCGAATTCGAACTGCACCAAAAATTTGAAACTCACTGTAAAAGAAAAAAGGACACAAACAAGAAAATAAAAAGATTTCTAACGAAATCAAAAGGATGTAGGGATAAAGAAATCTGTTACTGGTCCACAATGTAAACCAACAAGGAGCAAGCATGGAATGGTAACACGATTGACTTGCTAACAGACCATAGATCCCTACATCAGTGGCTGACTACAGCAGTTCTGCTAGTTGCTATTGGCTGACACCTGACATGCATTGAATTGAATTTAGCTTGTGACAAAATAATTATATTATAGTCAAAATGTTATGTACAGCCACTGATGTAGGGATCTATGGTCTGTTAGCAAGTCAATCGTGTTACCATTCCATGCTTGCTCCTTGTTGGTTTACATTGTGGACCAGTAACAGATTTCTTTATCCCTACATCCTTTTGATTTTGTTAGAAATCTTTTTATTTTCTTGTAAAAACTACGGATGGTATGGCTAAGTCTGAAGAATATAAAACACAGTGTCATTGCTCAAAAAGTCAGCAGAACTACGGTATAGCATAACTGATCACAGAGATGCAATTCTACCACAGTCTGTTAGTGGTAGTGGGGTGTGCAGTGTTATTGCAACCAGCTGCAGGGACTGGGCGACTTCAGGTGATTAAAACAAACCAACAATACGTACAAATGTATTTTTATATACAGGCTATAAGCACTTCAATGGGAAACAGTAGACTGATATCAATGCAAGAAACAATGAAGAAAGGTATTAGATATTATAGCTACTGGGAACTATGCAAAATAGAAAGCTCATGAAAATGTCTGTTTTTGATTCAAAAATCTGCATTCCTCCTATCAAATCTAGGTGGTCTGCCAGACTATCATGAAGTGATTGGTATCAATACTGATGAATTTGACAAGAAAGAGCATCTCCGTAACTTTTGTCAAGGCAGCTATGCTACTGTTTAGGGACACAGGCTGCTCAAGACAAGTATAAATGTTTCATTAGGGATAAAAGAACAGCTGGCAGGACATGACAAACATGGTCGCACTAACATAATATATAAAATTAATGTTGGTTGGCTAAACCCAAGACAAGTATCTTGTGTGCACTAGTTGGGCATGGTCCGATGTCTGCGTTCTGCGGAAGATCAGATTGCAAACCCGCATTGGATTTGTTCTAGCCACAATCCCACACACATTGGAATTACAATTTCAATTTCAATAGTCATTTCCTTGATGTTCCAATATCAAGGAAATGACTATTTCCTTGTTTGTTGGTGAAACATGACAAACACTATTGTCACCTTTTTGTAGATATTATACAAGTGCAGATGTAACACCCATGAGTTTATCATAACAACAAATAGGAAGTTAAACACAGTCAACATAAGAATGATTATTAATTTTTTCTTTTGTCCAATTTTTTTGCACATTTGAACCAATTCATAAATAATCCTTAGCAAATGCCTAAGAAAGCTCATGAAATTGAATAAATTTTGACTATTTCCACCTAAATTTAGCTTAAAATGTCTCATTTTTAGATTAAAATGCTACGACCACTCCAACATCAATAATATTTATAACATTGATCACTTCAATTTAGGTGGTCGATGTTTGCAAAATGTTCAAAAATTCAGCAAGAGTACCTAAATTTAGGAGTTGTCGTCTGAAAATCAGCAAAGTTGCCTAAATTTAGGTTTAGTGTTTGATTTTAGCCTAAATTTAGATAAAACTGCTTGAGACAGCCAATGTAAATTTAGGCATTGTATGATGCCTAATAATTATATTTAGGTGGCTATAGTTAAAACTTTTGCAAATTCATGACCTTTCTTAGGCATCAATTTTGCTAAGGATTATCAATAAATTATCAATTCTAACATGCTTAATTTACTGCAAACTGCTCTATGATATGTAAATTTAAGTACTTGATGAACAGTAAGCAACTTGGCAAACAACCTGAGTTCAAGAGACAGCCTGATCTTCATCTACAAAAATACAATACTAACAGTTCTTTAAGCAAGCAATTGAACTTGTCTTAACTATTCCATTATTGTATAAATTGCATTTCTTTACTATTAATAGTTTTAAACTTGAAAAAAGCGGTAAAAAAGAAAACTAATTTTATTATGCAACTACAAAAGACAAAACCTGGATCACACGTACATAGTAATAACTGAATGTTTGTCTAGTACATACACATACATACATGTATCCATCCTTGGGTTGGGCTCATCCTTAGGTTTATCTTCCTTGTTTATACATTAAACAAGGTAGTTTAAAAAGATCATAAGCACAACAAATGGTTCATGAACCCAAAGGCATAATAATCATGTGATCAGTATGCTGAGCTACAATCGATGCTCATCGGACATAAAAATGAAATAACTGATAATAATAAGCAGTTAGAAATAAAACTCTAAATTGAGAGGACATGGATGACGTCTCCAGAGCAAAAGAGTACTTCGCCAAAGAGCTTTCATTTACTAAAAGTAATTATTAGGCGAGACACCAAGCTACTGATAATGACCTACCATGACATATAGTGCACATTATTACTCCAGCCTATGAAAAACTGAGCCTCATTGGGCAAAAGTTGATGCCTTGACTTAGTCACTCTATAACAAGTGGACAGCAAGCTTGTGATTTTCACCAACCTGTTCATACCCAGGGACACAGGCTGCTCAAGACAAGATTAAATGTTTCATTAGGGATCTAAGAACAGCTGGAAGCACATAACAAACATAACATACATAAATCCCACTTTAATCCACATACAAAATGCTGGTTGGCTAAACCCACGACAGGAGTGCTGGTGTGCACCAATTGCGACCTCTGTTGGAGATAGGGTAGCAAAAACACGCATTATATCCACCAGGCTCCTATCATATTGCAGTATTCAGGTGTGTAAACAGTGGATTACATAATCAGTATTAACCATCCAGCAGTTGCGTTCAGTTTGCCTTTGATTAACACTTTGTTTCTTGTTATTGTGGTCTTTTCACTCTTATCTTGTGCAACAATTGGTGTTCGCCTTGAATCACTGCCTAGAAGTCTAGGTCACTGTAGACTTAACCAAGAGAAACCTGAGCTGTAAAGGCTTGAAGAATCGACGTATATGTAGGACTGGAGAACTAGGGAACTGCTATAATTCCTTAAGACAATTAAAAACCTGAAAATAAATATTCTCCAATGTGTTGTGTAAACATCACCGCCAACTTTACATAGTGTTTTATGTAACTGCCATGTAGAACAAGATTTTATTCCATTGCATTTCTGCTTTGCGAAAAATTCGGCCAGGGGACAAGGCACAAGTCCTGCATAGGTTTGCAAGCCGACTTCTTGCAGGATGCAAAGGTCGGGCCATGCTCAACTAGATGTGCACATACATTTACAAGTAGGTCTGGACTAAACAAGTTACTCTGCTACCAAGTTAATAACATTGCACTTGATGAATTTGAGATTATTCTACTGCTAGCATAAAATTAGGCATGTTCGTCCCAGCACAGCACAACTCATGACTATGTTATATCAAAACTATAATGCACGATTTAAATTCTTATGAGGAGATATCAGCAGATTCCATTTTCTAACTATTGCCACAACTGCATTTATAATAATAATGAACATACTGGCTACCTTAGTCAAGTGCACTATCCTGAAAGAAAATATTCCAAATACTTTTACAGGTATTACTGCATAGTGTCTACAAATGTAGATGCTATGTGACTTCCTTTTTTACAAACATGTACAAGAACAACATTATTATTCCATGTAAACAAAATAATTTAAAATTAAGTAAACATCGACTACACCAATAATAAAAAAGTTAGTGTTAAATACACATAAGTTGCATAGGGCGTAGTCTTACACTCACATACGCTACCGCAAGTTATGGGGTATAAAAGTAATAGCTATGCAGTTTACAGCTTGCATGCAGTCTGACCGTAGCAATGCAGCTGTTACATCAAATACTACCACTCCTGGTGGTGGTTGTAGGATGTGCAGTATTCCTGCAACCTACTGTAGTTGATGCTGATTATGTCCTGGAAAATGAAAAACTACAGAAATACCAAGCTCTCCTCGAAGGTATTTCGAATCATATATTGGTAGAGTGCATGCAATCTTGAATCAAATTATACTTAGCCTTGTAATGTGGACAATATCATATTTGCTATCGACACAGCATTCAAACTACTTCATACATGCAGGTGGTTACAGTTTGAATGACTACATTGGAGGAATTGGAATTGATGCAAGCAAAGTCGTAGATAGCAAGCATATCAAGAGCTTTTTACAAGGCGGCTATGCTACTGTTTATAACACCCAAACTAAAATACCACTGTATACTCTTGAACGACTGAATGGACTTGAACTAGAAAAGGCAAGTTACTTCGAAATTTTTTTGGTCACGAGCACACACATATAGTGTTCGACAGAGAGAGGAATCATAAATGAATGGAAGGTGTTATAATATTATTAGGGAGGCACGGTAGTGACTCCCTATGTAGGGATGAACGAGAAAACAAGATGGCGGCTACATACAATGTATTAGCGTTCAAACGCTGATATTTCGCCTGTTGATGAATTTTATACGTCCAAAGACACTTAGATCTGCTCTCTAGCATTGCCCCATCTTACAGTAGCAAGGAGATTGCTCAAAATTGTTGCTAAAGTGACGAACCTGAAAACGGTGAAAATCGAGTTTCGTCATCTTCGTTTTCTTTCTTTCTTCCACTCGCCTAGCGCCTTTACACGAGCAGTGCCAAGACCAAAACACCCACGAACAGTCGTGAAATTCTCCTGGCATGTGCCTTTTGAACTTAGTTTTTAGCGAAACGACGATGTAAATTTGACGAGTCCACGATCACGAACAGTTGCCAGCTAAGTGTTATACCGCGTTTACACTGTACTGGGGCCGTGGGAGCACGGCACGGCACGGCACGGCTCGGCACGGCACGGCTCGGTTCTTGCACGCGTTTACACTGCACAATATTTTACCGGGCCAAGTCGATTGTAAAAGGCGGAGACTTCGTGACGTGGGAGAATAAAATGGCGACTACCTAGCAACGATAGCTGAAGCGAGTTTGTATCTGTGCTGGTGCATGTATTGTTGCATTTTTGTTCTGTACAGCTCTTGTCAGAGCTATGTTATGGATTGAGTAACAACGGGCACGCAGCAGTATGCTGAAGGTACGCAATGCATAACGAACGCTTTGCTGGCGTCCTCTCTTACGTGGTCCTTTCCTTTTCAAGACAGACACACCGAGTATTACTGTTTCTTCAATAGGCCAGTTGCGTGTAAGAGCCAAGGAATTTAATTACTGATAATTGAACGTAAAGTCACTTCCGGACTGCTCGTAGCCGCCTACTTGTACCTACTTTGTATGGAGTTCGTTGAGAAAATATGAGTTTTTAAAACTTCGCGGGCAGCCAAAACTTGGCGCATGTGCAGGATCAGAGAATGCGATGCGCAACTACTACCATTGGCACACGCAACGCAGTAAAAACAGAGACGATCGGTGGAGGCGCGGTCGAGAACGAGCCATCACTGTACAGCTAGGTAAGCCAATGGTGACGAGCGATGAAAACGCGAATACTAGCACAGCTCAACTAATGGTAGAGCAAGATGTTCACTAGTTTACTCGAGAAACAGTGAAAGGTGACAGATTTGATACTTATATTGCGAGTGCTGACAATCTAGGCACGCATTTTGCCTCTGACAAAACAGAGCATACCCAGCTGTACAGTGATGTCTCGTTCTCGACCGCGCCTCCACCGATCGTCTCTGTTTTTACTGCGTTGCGTGTGCCAATGGTAGTAGTTGTGCATCGCATTCTTAGATCCTGCACATGCGCCAAGTTTTGGTTGCCCGCGAAGTTTTAAAAACTCATATTTTCTCAATGAACTCCATACAAAGTAGGTACAAGTAGGCGGCTATGAGCAGTCCGGAAGTGACGTTATGTCAATTTGCATATCATTAAAATAGTTCGCCTTACACGCAACTGGCCCATTGGCGAAGCCTAGATCACCATAGCAGTGGCTGTAGGTCGATAAAAAACAACTTGGCCCGGCCCGGCCCGCGTTGTTAGCGTTTACACTAGCCATAAAAGCGGTGCCGAGCCGTGCCGTGCCGTGCCGGGCCGGGCCAGCCCGCTTTCCAATACCAGACCGGGCCAGCCCGGCACGGCACGGCCCGGCTCGCATTTTAGCGCGTTTACATTGGCAATTTAAGGCGTGCCGTGCCGAGCCGTGCCGTGCCGTGCCGGGCTGGCCCGGTTATTTTGTGTAGTGTAAACGCGGTATAAGACGCCATTATTGTGATTACGCAATACGCACGTGACCAACCACACGAATTCTAGAAGTAGAGTATCGCCGTATGGAGAGCGCTTATTGGCGTCTGGAGTCTTCGAAGAACAACTCACTGAGTAAGCTTGTGTAGTATCATCGTTCTGCTGCTTGCCAGACATTATATCACAGCCATACAGAAATTTCTAAACCAGAGTGGGCGGGGCTCGTATGGAGTGCAATCCTGCATCATGCATGAATGCAATTATGCAATTATGCAAGAGCTAGTTTCAGTATTTAGGAATAATAATGAGCTACAAGTTAATAAGATCAACAACAGCAAATGGTGGAATCAAAGAGATACATTATCTTGCCGAATTCGAACTGCAGCAAAAATTTGAAAAAGAAAAAAGGACACAAACAAGAAAATAGAAAGATTTCTAACGAAATCAAAAGGATGTAGGGATAAAGAAATCTGCTACTGGTCCACAATGTAAACCAACAAGGAGCAAGCATGGACGATTGACTTGCTAACAGACCATAGATCCCTACATCAGTGGCTGTACATAAGATTTTGATTTTGATACAAGCTGAATTCATGTCAGGTGTCAGTCAACAGCAACTAGCTGAACTGCTATAGTCAGCCACTGATGTAGGGATCTATGGTCTGTTAGCAAGTCAATCGTCCATGCTTGCTCCTTGTTGGTTTACATTGTGGACCAGTAGCAGATTTCTTTATCCCTACATCCTTTTGATTTCGTTAGAAATCTTTCTATTTTCTTGTTATTATTATAGTTGAACATGGCTGGGTTGGTTCTAGTAGAGTCCCTTTGTGTATGTCACTGGCATTGTACCGTAGATCTGGAAATTTTCGCGTACTGTATCCAAATTTTGTTCTATCAAATTTTCGGTGTATCTAATTTTCGTCGTTAGCTTGGGTGCGCAAATAGTGCGCGTTGATTTAAACAATGCTCGTAAAATTTCGCGTATTTAATTTTCGTCAAAAGGACAACGAAAATATTTTGACGCTAAAACTTTCAAGATTTACGGTATTTCGTTTATTAGCAGAATACACATACATGTACATATTATTAATAATTAATTTTTTTACTTCAGAAACCTACCAATATACTTCGGAGCAGCTATTTCAGACCTGACCCGCGTCTAACAGATACAGTATGCAACATAAAAATTGATGATGCATATTTTAAAAGGACTGAGTTTAATAAAGGACACTCAGCACCATTTGGTAAGCAAATTTTGAATTGCAAGATGCAGGTTTGCTAGTACAACTATGTTGTACCCAAGTTTTTATTACAATTGACATGATAATGTCAATTGCGAATTTCATGTGTAACCAAAATAATATAATTTTATTATCATACATTATTATGCTGCAGCTGACATGGTGAGTCAAGTTGATGCCACTAATACAATGATATACACCAACATATGGCCACAATATAAGGATCACAACCAAGGTATGTTAAGCAGTCAATGTGTTCACACGACTGTTTAAAATCTTGCTAACACTCAGGTGCTTGGAAACAATGGGAAAATTATGCCAGAGGCCTAGTGAAAGATTTTGGTGATGTTTTTGTGATTACGGGAGCTAATGCACAACCAAGTGGTACACAGTAAGTTCATGACTAACAATACTGTCTGTTTGATACAGAAAATGCAATCATTTAGATTTCATCGCAACTGTGGTATTATAGTTCCAACACACATTTGGAAAATCATAATATTCGATAATAAAGGAATTATGGATGCTCTAGCTGTGATTACAGTAAATGAAAACAAAAGAATAGTAAGTTATAAGTTCAAATCTTGAAGATGTTTACTACAAAAAACATATTATCTCTTTAGCCGAACACGAAGTTTGTATCAACATTTCCGGTACAAGTGGTACAAACTCATCAAGGAAAAGATTATTTATATGTAGCAGAAAAGATGGACAGTCTAAAGCACTTTCAAACTTTCTTGCTTTCGGCAACAAATATAGAGTTTACCCTTGATTCTAAAAGTTTCCTTGGTGGAGGAACACTACTATCCAATCAACTTTACGCAGCACTGAAACAACAGGTATTACAATAGTGCAATTGAACTATTATACTTCAATACCTATACAGCAGAACAAATTAGCAACATCGTTTGGGTTTTGCGATAAGATGAAAAGCAAAGTCCTTCAATTGATAAAAAAGGGCAAACTGACAAGCAGCAGACGGTCAAGTGTAAATGTTGGCAGGAATGTGCTAGACCTCAACAAAGATTCATTCAGTGCTGTTTGCAGAAAAGAAACAGGTAAAACTATATTGCATGCAGGCGCGTGTCCACGATAGGGCTCCGGGTGCTCTAGCACCCCCCTCAGCATTGAAGTTTTAAATTATTCATTGCATCAAAGTACACTGTGGCAATCAATTTATCATAAATGTTATTGCAACAAGCTTAGCAGCTGCCAAAATCCCATTCTAAGGTAGTTTAGGCTGTTTTTCCATTAGTTCAGCGATGAACAAATCCAGTGCGCCACGATAATAGTGACGAAAATGACGTAATTTAACGAATAAATGAATATTAATTAGAATTTGCGCGCGCGCGCACCTATCTTTCCTCATTCCTGGACACGCGCCTGGCATGGAATACTGTTTATACTAATAACTGGCTATGGCTGCGAATGACGGTCATTACTATACTAGGTCAATCAAATGCTGTAAAAATGCATTTGCTACAATAATTGCTGCTTCCGTTTTCATTAGAATTTGACGAACTGCAAGAAATAGAAATTGTGAACTCAGAAGCAAATGGAAAATTAGTAGCTTATGTACCAAAAGGACAAATTCTTGGAATGCTAGATGTTGTTGGTGTTCCCAAAAAGATTCGCAATCGATTGTCTGCTATCAATATGAAGTTACAAAAGCTTGTTGTTGATTGTAAAGCCAATTACATCGATGTTTACTCAGCTCGTTTCCGCAAATTTAAGATCATTCCAAGACTGTTT
Source organism: Haliclona indistincta (assembly GCA_964017065.1). Taxonomy (NCBI): domain Eukaryota; kingdom Metazoa; phylum Porifera; class Demospongiae; order Haplosclerida; family Chalinidae; genus Haliclona; species Haliclona indistincta. The sequence goes on along the minus strand of OZ024786.1, from coordinate 3,194,372 downwards.
GAAATCAGATATGGTGTTTTCTCGCTCAGAGTCAACAAATCAGACGATGCAACAAATATCATTGCTGGACTTACTGGAGAGTGGGCTTTAGGCAGCATTGTTGTTGATCTTCTTGCAAGATATGAGACCAATACTATGAGACTATTGCTCAGAGGAGCTCCAAGAGGGAAGCTAACCATCAACTTACAAAATGAGCTCAACAGTCTAACAAAATCATATGTTCCTATCCCACTACCAAAGGTATCTCTTAGCAACATGGCAGTCACTGGAGATATTGACCTAAGGAAAGGAGGACTAGCTACCGTGGTGGTTAGTGGCTCCATAAATGGAATCAGGATATATGTTGTCTTTCAAAAACCTCGAAAAGGTGGCGCGTTCTCTGGTGCCTTTGCTACTGAATTTGGTCCCATCAGCCTCTCACAACTAGTCAAAAAGACAATTAAAGTGGACATATCCAGTGTACCGTTCTTTGGTCGTCTCATGATTCCTAGGCTAGGAGTAACTGTATCATCCGACTATATCACAAGCTCTTTGATACCAAGAATGATGTGCAAAAATGGTCTCCTAAAGAACACAGGCGTCTCTATTCCTAAGGGTCTTCAAGTTTTCACAGTCCTCAATATCAAAGGGACCAAGGTACCACTGAAAATAGTCTACTACCGATCGTACTTATCATTTAACGTCAATGGTCCACTACCTATTGGTTCTCTTTTATCTGCTATTCCAGGTATCAATGTTCGCTCGATCCCCTTGCCTCCTGGAGTACGAGATGCCTTACGATTTCAGATAGTTTTCTTTTCTTTTGATACTACTACCCGACAACTGGTAGTGGAGACAAAATTTCCAGGCACACTGCGCTATTTCAATAAGCTTCTAACAATCACAAAACCTGAAATAAAGTTCATAGCTACACTCAAGCAACCTCGAAGCTTTGAGGTTGAAGTAGATGGATCGGTAAGAATCGGAAATGGGGATTACGATATATCTGTTAGCAGAGACCGTTCAATGGGAAACAAGTATGTGGTTAAGGCTTCTTTTAAAACCATTCCCATTTCTGATTTTCTTAAAAAATTTTCAGCAGCAGTAATGCCTCGTTCGTTTCAAAGAGCACTGAAAAGCTTTGTTGAATTCAGCATCCATAATGCAAGACTGGCCTTTCCTCTTGGAACAAAAAACCTTCAACTCCACTTGTCAGGTACACCAGTCATTAGTGGATACAAGACTGTCCACCTCAGCGCAATAATTTTCAGGCAAGGAGGAAATAAAGTAGCCATTGGGTTTCAACTTGGTAAAGTTAAACTTGCATCTCTCATCAACAAAATCACTGGCAAGAATCTTCAAGGAATTGCTCTTCTTAATCAAGAATTAGAAACAAGTATGGTCATTTCTCCTGTATCTCTGCCAGGTGTCCACCTGTACGGAAGCAAATTAAAGGATATTGACATTAATAAAGGAGTTTCCATTAATGCTCTTCTCAAATGGCCATCAAACTGTGCAAGAGACAAATTCTGTGCTGTTGCTCAAAGAGTACTTGGGAAAAATGCTAAATTTTCACTTCAAGCATCAATAGAAAGTGCCAGTTCCTTCACACTGTCAGCTGGAGTATCGAATGTCAGACTAGGAGCAGGAGTAATGCTAAAACGAGCAGCTCTGCAGTTCAAGGTTGGAACAGAAACATCATATGGAATAGAAGGATCGATTCATCTCAACAAATACGGAATAACTTTATCAGCTGGACTTCGATCTGGTACACGAGGTGTTGTTCTAGAAGGCAACATGCAAGGATGCTGGAAAAGAGCTTTTGGAGCCGACTGGCTTGCTATATGCAACCTTCATCTTCTGATAGGAATTCAACCAACGGTCACTCTTGTAGGAGCACTAGAGATTGGTGGAGAGGTAAGAATAGGCAAACCTTCCTGTATCAGGCGACCACTTATAGCTAAAGGATACATGGGCATAGACCAACTTAGTCCGAACAACAACTTCTACTATGTACAACTGAAGAACAGAGTAACAATGGGAAGCCTCTTACAAGCTTTCTGCATCCGATTCCGTCTACCTCGTCCACTGGCTGACAGCGGATATCCAAATGGGTTCCTGTCTTCTTTCTCTCCTATTGGCAAGTCACTACCAAAAGCTGGAATTGACATTCCAGCAGGCTTTCGTCTCAAAGGTACACTCAACATACTTGGCCTAGTTGTAAAATCTGATGTGACAATTAGTCATCATTATGTTAAAATGAACATTGCTCTATCTCCATTGAGAATCGCTGGAGGACTTCTTCAAATGTATGCCTCGAGAAGAGATCGATCACGTGGACCCTTCCTCAAGGTGTTTGTAACAGCTGTGCCTCGGCCAAAGGTGGACATTCATGCAAGTGGATTTGTTTCTGTACTAGGTATTCAAGCAGAGGCCTTGCTGAGAGTGACCAACACAAAATATGAGTACAGAATCGCAGGAAGGTTCCTCCGCTTATTCCAGGCTAGTCTCCACATCACTGCTAATTACGGGAACATCAAAAAAGCAGGATTCCGTGTTCGAGGACTTTTGAAGAGTGATTTCTTTGCTGTTATACGAAAAAAAATCCAACATGGTCTTCAAAGTTCATCTCGAGCTGCCACAAGAGCAATTGACAATGCAAAACGAAACGTAAATTCAAAGAAAGTCTATTTTGACCGAGCAATGAGTAAACTAAGATATGCTCAGCGAAGAGTAAGCAGTGCTAGAGGTGCATTCAACCGTGCTATGAACAAGTTGAGAAGTTGGGAAAACAAAGTTAATAGACTCTGTAGAATCCGACGCTGTGGTTCAAGTAAGTGTTCAACTAACGACTGTATACATGATAATTAATTGTTTTCATTATAGCATGCATTGGATGTCCTGGACCATGGAGGTGCTGGAAAAGAATTAGCGTTTGGGGAAGAAGAAAGTGCGTACTTAAAAAACCTTCCTGGAGAAGATGCTGTCGTAGAATTACAAATCCAATTTGCTATGCTCGAAATGTCGCCTGTAAAGCACTCCGTAAGACTGCTTACCTAGGGCTTCGTGCAGCTCGATACTTAGTTGGTAAAAGCAGGGGAATTCTTAATGCAGTGAATATTGTGCTTCGAGGTGCTTGGCACGTTGTTCGTATCAGTAAAAAATCTCTTGATGTAGTCAATGCTTTCCTCGAAGGAGTAAAGAGAGCCTATCGAGCTGGAACACAGGCACTCGCAGCTGTTGCTAGGTTCGGTCTTGGAGGAGTCTTCGATATAACAGAGCTCAGCTTCGATGTAGCCTTGAGTGCAGCTGCAACCGGACACTTTAGAGTATCGGCGGTGGTCAAGATATTTGGTCGCTCCAAACGATTTGGACTTAACATCAACCTGAGGAATGTTCTTTCCTTTATCAAATCAATAGGAAACAAGGTTATTGGTGGGCTCAGGAAATTTATCTCCTGAGCACACAGAATGGACTATCCCAACATACTCAGTTAGTGAGTGACAATATAATAGCTTTAGTGCATGACGAGCATAGAGCAGTCTATAGTATACTGCTAACTTGAATATTGTAGATGAGACTTAGTATAGTGCTAGAGTGTTGCTGACTAGTAGATATTGTTTATTCCCTGCTGCAAGTGTTTTGTAAAAGAAATCTTTTGACAATCACATTATTACCAGAAAATCACACTCTTAAATACTCGATATTATAAATTCACAGATACAGTAGGTGCGTGCTTGACAGTGGCTGACTATGCACATGCTATTATGGACCCATTTGTACATACTCTAAGTACTTACAGTCTCAGTTCAGTACAAAAGGATAAATCAGGATTGCGCTAAAAGATACGTTCAATACAATTACTCCTCACCTGTGCATGTACTGTGGTCTGGCACTATCTGTTCACCATACAGATTTATTTCCTTCAAGTATGAATGGTGTTTAGGACTCACCATGATTGCTAAAAAAGCACTATCTTGCTGGCTATGCTTGGAAGGCGGGGTTTAGTATACATGGTAAAATTTGAGCACCAAATTCAAAAGTGGTGAATGGCAAAGACATTTCACATTCATTATACATCAGCTTTGCATGGAACGTATGGCTGTACTCAATTGCACATAGCTCTATAGTTGGTATGTGTAACAGTTACATCATGCATCGCATACCTTATTGTTACTAAAATGAAAGTTTACGCCCACACGAATGTGACATCACGCGGCACGCGTTTAACCGCTCGCCTACATAGGCGTGTACTGGTCCAATGGAAAGTCCAGTTGCTACAACTAGCAGAGAAAACAGGCAGCAAGACGCATGTGATGACTGGAAATGAAACTGCCTAACGCGATCGGCACTGTCGTTGAAGGATCAGTAGCGCGAGGGGCAGTAATACTCGAGATACAAACAGTCGTTACTGTCATTTCAGGCTGCTGATCAGCTGCAGCGCATTTGACCAGCGACGAGCAGTATCGGACAGAGGCGATGTTGTCACCATCTTCGCTTTAGTTGGCGTGACAGTGCTCCGCGTGGTGTTGTGCAGTGCTCTTCTCGTTTGTCTGATTAAAGGCGAGACCATAACTCTTCACCTATAGCATTGACCTGTACTTGCTTAGTGCTCAAAAGAGCTTGCTTAACCACAGCAGATGTACTCCATGGTGTCGTGTTGGTCTACAGAGTCCGTAGAATGTGCAGATTAATCATACAATCAACGTTTTATCACAAGGTTCCACCTGATGCATCACACTATTAAGTTTTCATTGTCCACTACTTCACTAGCAGTCCATGATAAATATGCTTTGTATTGAATGTATTGCATGGAATGCCTCGTCCCCAGTCCCTCGAGGCTACTCGTACATGGCTACTCGTTTGTCTGCCTGGTCTGCCATCGAGTCTGCCATATTACTTGGTGTACTGACGTCAGATTCCGTCTACCCTCCGTATACTATAACAATAAAGTGCTATTATTAGTAACAATTAAGATTTCGGTGTTTTCACGAGTTGTATTGCGTTGCATGCCCTCCTCTCTATATGCCCTTGATCATTCTAAATAAAACTCTTCAACTACATCTTCCCTATACACATCCCACGCATTGGAACAATTATCAGCCGGAAATGACATGTTTGTTAGATATTATATATACAAGCGCAAATGATAAAACCTGTAGCTACGTATGAAGCCAGCAATAGTATAGTATTGTTGATCTTATCATCTGTTGTATGAAGATACAAATCTTGTATTTTTACAACACAACAATGTCATCCCAATTATAAGTACACTCTTCAGTTATCTAATCTCTTCAGCAAACACATCAAACCCAAAACTAGGATTACTAGCCGAGTGAACTAATAATTCATTGTTAGTCTGTTATCTACACATGCATATCCACGTACCCTTAGTTGGGTTTAATTTTCTGTAGATACCGGTCTATGATATGTACAGTAGAGCAAAACTAAGGAAAGGAAATAAGGAAATATGTACAGTAAGCAACTTCAAGAACATTAAGCAAATTGGCAAACATTTTTAGTTCGAGAGACAGCTCGATCTTCTACGAAAATACCATACTAACAGTTTTCAAAACGAAAAAATTTCAAACCTATTTTTTATTGCAACTGCAAAAGACACATCTGTGCAAAACCTGGAATACACACACAGAGTAATAACTGCATGTTTGTTGCATAGACATGCATGTCCATTCTTGGGTTTATCACATAATCTTTGGGTTCCTAGGGTTGGGTTCATCCTTAGGTTTATCTTCCTTGTTTGCAAACAAGGAAGTTTTGATACTATGAATGGTTCTTGAACATGCCCATAATGATACCACAGGCTTTCATGCGATCAACACAATAAGTATGCAGAGATACAATCGATGTTCATTGCTGGACATGCAAATGGGATAACTGATAATAATAAGGAGTTGGTAGTGAAACTCTAAATTGAGAGGGCCTGGATGACGTCTCCTGCATGAGCAAAAATGATTCTCCCCAGAGAGTAACAGAGAGCTAAAATTTTAAGTGAAACACCAATCCTCTGATCATGACCTACCATGCATGACATAGCGGACATTATTACACCAGCCTCTGAAAAACTGAGCCTTGTAGGACAAATTTTGATGCCTTGACTTAGTCACTCTACTACCAAGTGGGCGGCAAGCTTGTGATTTCACCAACCTGATCATACCCAGGGACACAGGCTGCTCAAGACAAGATTAAATGTTGAGATAGAGCGCAAACATGGTCGCACTAACATACATAAATCCCACTTCAATCCACATACAAAATGTTAGTCGGCTGAACACAAGACATGCATTGGAGTTCTAATTCTAATCCGACACATGCATTGGAATATCAAGGAAATGATATTCTTGTTAGTTGACTACACATGACTACATGTAGCATTATCCGTCACTTTGTACAGATATTATACAACTTAGTTCAAATTTTCACACATGACTTTATCCTAACAACAAAAATGAAGTTAAACACACTCTCTTCAGTAGCAGCACATGAATCCCAATACTAGGATTACAAGCCGAGTGAACCAAGAATTCAATAATCTACTGTAACAATTATACACAAACACACCTATTCTTAATTTACTGTATTGCACACTGCTCTATGATAATTATGTAGAAATACTTGATGAACAGTAAGCAACTAAATTGGCAAACAACCTGAGCTCAAGAGACAGCTCAATCTTCTCGAAAATACAGTTCTGCAAGCACCAATTCTAAAAAAAAATTAATTGCAAACCAATTTTTATTATGCAACTGCAAAAGACATTATCAACATGTCTACAAAACCTAGATTACACGTGCACGCACAGAGTAATAACTACATGTTAGCCTAGTACATACACATACATATCCATCCTTGGGTTCCATGGGTTGGGTTCAAAGTTACTTGTTTGTAAATTAAACATGAGTAAGTTAAAAATAATATTATCATGAACTCTATGAATGGTTCATGAACATGCCCATACCAAAGGCGTTCATGCGATCAACACAATAAGTATGCAGAGATACAATCGATGTTCATTGGACATAAAACTGAATAAGGAGTTGGTAGTGAAACTCTAAATTGAGAGGACATGGATGACGTCTCCAGCATGAGCAAAAAAGTTTCTCCCCAGAGAGTCACAGTGAGCTATCGTTTACTAAAAATTTTAAGCGAAACACCAAGCCTCTGATCATGACCTACCATGAATGACATAGCGGATATTATTACTCCAGCCTCTGAAAAACTGAGCCTTGTAAGACAAAACTTGATGCCTTGACATAGTCACTCTACCAAGTGGCCAGCAAGCTTGCAGTTTTCACTAGCCTGATCATACCCAGGGACACATGCAGGCTGCTCAAGACAAGATTAAATGTTGAGATAAGAGCACAAACATGGTCGCACTAAAATACATAAATCCCACTTCAATCCACATACAAAACACAAGCATTGGATTTCCAATTCCATTCCCTCACACATTACAATTCTAATCCGACACATGCATTGGAATATCAAGGAAATGATACTCTTGTTAGTTGGCTACACATGTTTCTTGGTTAGTTGGCTACACATTTTTTGTCAGTTGGCTATACATGACCGTTACTTTGTAAAGAAATATACAACTTAGTTCAAATTTTCACACATGAGTTTATCATAACAACAAAAAGGAAGTTAAACACACCCTCTTCAGTAGCTACATTCAGCAAACACATGAATCCCATAACTATCATTACAAGCCGAGTGCAGTTAACTAACAATTCATCAATCTACCGTTATATAATTATACAGAAACATACCTATTCTTAATTTGCTGTATTGCACTTATCTTCATGATAATGTAAAGATACTATAATTATGATATTTTTCTAGCCGCCAGGATTCTGGCAGCTCATCTCCCTCTACCTCTTTTCCCCCTTTTCTCACTAGGAGTCCTATGCTTCTTCTATTTCCTATCCAATCTTTCCCCATAATGTAGGACTGGAGAACTAGGAACCAATATAAATTCTTGAGAAATGCTGTGCGCCTGAAAATAGTCTGAAAATACATTTTCTCAAATGTCTGATGTGCTCCAATATACTAAACATCACTGCCTACTTTACATAGTGATATGTAACCACCAGAACAAATCCTACTCGCTACCTAAGTCAAGTGCACTATCCTGAAAGAAAATAATTTATTGTAAATAATTTTACTGTGTCTACAAAATTTAGATGCTACGTGATTGACTGCTTTTGTTATTGTTTAAGTATAATAATATGTGTCAAAATTTAATACACATACCCTGAATAGGGTGTAGTCTTACACTCACATACGCTACTACAAGTTATGGGGTATAAAAGTAATAGCTATGCAGTTTACAGCTTGCATCCAGTCTGACTGTAGCAATGCAGCTGTTACATCAAATACTACCACTCCTGGTGGTGGTTATAGGATGTGCAGTATTCCTGCAACCTACTGCAGTTGATGCTCAAGGTGGAAAGAAGTTGATCACTAAATTGGTGAGTTGTTATACCTTGAAAAATGATGCAACACAACTTGTGTAAAAATGCTGAAAACTGCAATTGAGATGTTTAAATATAGGGATCACGCATTCTACTGGGAAATGACAAACTACAAAAATTTCAAAAACAATTGACCAAAGGTATTATTTTTTTAATTACATGACATTGTATTGTACATTGAAGATTATATGCACTCGGTATAGAGAGCATACAATCTTGAATCAAATTATAACTATCGGCTTATAATATTATTATTACTATGTACACAATGTCATGTTTGCTGTCAATACAGCTTTCAAACTGCTTCATACATGCAGGTAGATATTTGAATGAATACAAGGAAGGAGTTGGAATCGATACAAGTAAAGTTGTAAACAGCAAGTTTATCAAGAGCTTTTGCCAGGGCAGTTATTGCACTGCATACAACACCCAAACTGGAATACCACTGTATACTCTTGAACGACTGAATGGACTTGAACTACAACAGGCAAGTTCCTTCAACATTACAAAATGTTTGTTACACACATATAGCGTTTGAGAGAGAGGAATCATAAATGTATGGGAGGTGTTATAATAGTTGACATATACACCGCATGGTTGGGCTAAAGTCGCTTTGTGTGTGTCACTGGCATTGTATAGTTTCGTTTATTAGCAGACTACACATACATGTATACAGTAATGCATAAAGACAGGAACATAATTATGATTCATTTTTTACTTCAGAAACCATCTTTACCTCGGTACAACTATTTCAGGCCTGACCCGCGACTAACAGATGTAAAATGTGCCGACATTAATGGAGCATATTTGAAATCTGGATTTGATAAAGGACATTCAACACCATCAGGTAAGCAAATTTTAAACTGTTCGCTAATAAAAACATGAAAAAATAATACAATATGCAATTGCAAATTTCATGTGTAATCAAAATAGCTTTATATTTTATTTATTATTATACATGTCCTGCTATTATGCTGCAGCTGACATGGTGAGTGAAGTTGATAACACCAATGCAAATATATTCACCAACATATGGCCACAACATCCGAAACACAACCAACGTATGTTAAGCAAAGTCAAAGTACACATAATAGTTTTATAATCTTGCTAACAGAAGCTTGGTTAGGTTGGGAAGACCATGCCAGAAACCTAGCGAAAGAAATGGGCGACGTTTTTGTGATTACGGGAGCTAATGCACAACCAGGAGGTACAAAGTAAGTTCAAGATTAACAACACTGCTTGATTACCCAAACTGTGCAATCATTTAGATTAAGTTCCAACTGCGGTATCATAGTTCCAACACACATTTGGAAAATCATGTTATTCGATTATAAAGGAGATATGCATGCTCAAGCTGTGGTTACAGAACATCAGAACACAAAAACAGTAAGTTATTAGTTCAAAACCTGAAGTTGTTTACTACATCTCTCTTTAGCCGAACACAAAGTTTGTATCTACACTGCCAGGAGTGAAACGAGGAATTTATTCAGCAACAGAAATGGGCAGTCTAGAAAAATTGCAACATTTCTTGTATTCGGAAACGAATCTAGATTTTAATTTTGATCCTGATAATTTCTTGGGTGGAGGTTTGCTACTATCCAGGCAACTTTACGCACTGGAAAAAGAGGTATTACAATAGTGCAATTGATCTATAATTATACATCAATGCACTATTCAGGAAAAAAGGCAGAAAGAATTAGCAACATCGCTTGGGTTTTGCGATAAAATCAAAAGCAAAGTCCTTCAACTGATAAGAAATGGCAAAATGACAAACAGAAGATGGTCAGGTATAAGTATTGGTTGGAATGTGTTAGGCCTCGACAAAGAATCATTCAGTGCTGGTTGCAAAAAAGAAACAGGTAAAACTATTGCATGGAAAGCAGTTTATACTAATAACTAGCTGTGGTTGCGAATGATGGTTATTATTATAGATCAATTGTATGCTATGCTGAAAAAATGCATTTACTACATTAATCACTGCTCCTGTTTTCATTAGAATTTGATGAACAGCAAGAAATAGAAATTGTGAACTCAGAAGCAAATGGAAAATTAGTGGCTTATGTAGCGAAAGGACAAACTCTTGGAATGCTAGATTTTGTTGGTGTCCCAAAAAAGATTCGCGATCGATTGTCTGCTATCAATATGAAGTTACAAAAGCTTGTTGTCGATTGTAAAGCCAATTACATCGATGCTTACTCAGCTCGCTTCGGCAAATTTAAGATCATTCCAAGACTGTTTGAAATCAGAGATACTGTTTTCTCACTCAGAGTACAAAAATCCGATTCAACAAATATCATTGCTGGAGTTACTGGAGAGTGGGCTTTAGGTAGCATTGTTGTTGATGTTCTTGCAAGATATGAGACCAATACTATGAGACTATTGCTTAAAGGATCTCCAAGAGGGAAGCTAACCATCAACTTACAAAATGAGCTTGACACTCTAACAAAATCATATATTCCCATTCCACTGCCAAAGGTATCTCTTAGCAACATGGCAGTCACTGGAGATATTGACCTAAGGAAAGGAGGACTAGCTACCGTGGTGGTTAGTGGCTCCATAAACGGAATCAGGATATACGCTGTCTTTCAAAAACCTCGGAAAGGTGGCGAGTTCTCTGGGGCTTTTGCAGCTGAATTTGGTCCAATCAACTTCTCGCAACTAGTCAAAAAGACAACAAAAGTGGACATTTCCAGTGTACCATTCTTTGGTCGTCTTATGATTCCTAGACTTGGAGTAACTGTATCATCCGATGATATCACAAGCCCATTGATACCAAGAATGATGTGCAAAAATGGTCTGCTGAAGAACACAGGTGAATCTATTCCTAAGGGTCTTCAAGTTTTCACAGTCCTCAATATCAAAGGGACCAAGGTACCACTGAAAATATTCTACTACCAATCCAAGTTATCATTTAACGTCAATGGTCCGCTACCTATTGGTTCTCTTTTATCTGCTATTCCAGGTATCAATGTTCGCTCGATCCCCTTGCCTCCTGGAGTACGAGATGCTTTACGATTTCAGATAGTTTTCTTTTCTTTTGATACTACTACCCGACAACTAGTAGTGGAGACGAAATTTCCAGGCACACTGCGCTATTTCAATAAGCTTCTAACAATCACAAAACCTGAACTAAATATCATTGCTACACTCAAGCAACCGCGAAGCTTTGAGGTTGAAGTAGATGGATCGGTAAGAATCGGAAATGGGGATTACGATATATCTGTTAGCAGAGATCGTTCAATGGGAAACAAGTATGTAGTCAAAGCTTCTTTTAAAACAATTCCCATTTCTGATTTTCTCAAAAAATTTTCAGCAGCAGTAATGCCTCGTTCGTTTCAAAGAGCACTGAAAAGCTTTGTTGAATTCAGCATCCATAATGCAAGACTGGCATTTCCTCTTGGAACTAGAAACCTTCAACTCCACTTGTCAGGTACACCAGTCATTAGTGGATACAAGACTGTCCACCTCAGCGCAATAATTGTCAGGCAAGGAGGAAATAAAGTAGCCGTTGGGTTTCAACTTGGTAAAGTTAAACTTGCATCACTCATCAACAAAATTACTGGCAAGAATCTTCAAGGAATTGCTCTTCTCAACCAGGAATTGGAAACTAGTATGGTAATTTCTCCTGTATCTCTGCCAGGTGTCCACCTGTACGGAAGCAAACTAAAGGATATTGACATTAATAAAGGAGTTTCCATTCATGCTCTTCTCAAATGGCCATCAAACTGTGCAAGGGACAAATTCTGTGTTGTAGCCCAAAAAGTACTTGGGAAAAATGCTAAATTTTCACTTCAAACATCAATAGAAAGTGCCAGTTCCTTCACACTGTCAGCTGGAGTATCGAATGTCAGACTAGGAGCAGGAGTAATGCTAAAACGAGCAGCTCTGCAGTTCAAGGTTGGAACAGAAACATCATATGGAATAGAAGGATCGATTCATCTCAACAAATACGGAATAACTTTATCAGCTGGACTTCGATCTAGTACACGAGGTGTTGTTCTAGAAGGTAACATGCAAGGATGCTGGAAAAGAGCTTTTGGAGCCGACTGGCTCACAATATGCAACCTTCACCTTCTGATAGGAATTCAACCAACAGTCACTCTTGTAGGAGCACTAGAGATTGGTGGAGAGGTAAGAATAGGTAAACCTTCCTGTATCAGTCGTCCTCTCATAGCTAAAGGATATATGGGCATAGACCAACTTAGTCCGAACAACAACTTCTACTATGCACAACTGAAGAACAGAGTAACAATGGGAAGCCTCTTGCAAGCATTCTGCATACGATTCCGTCTACCTCGTCCACTGGCTGACAGCGGATTTCCAAATGGGGTCCTGTCTTCTTACTCTCCTATTGGCAAGTCACTACCAAAAGCTGGAATTGACATTCCGCCAGGATTTCATCTCAAGGGTTCAATCAACATACTTGGCCTAGTTGTAAATGCTGATGTGACTATTAATCATCGTAATGTTAAAATGGACATAGCTCTATCTCCATTGAGAATCGCCGGAGGACTTATTCAAATGTATGCCTCAAGAAGAGATCGATCACGTGGACCCTTCCTCAAGGTGTTTGTAACAGCTGTGCCTCGGCCAAAGGTGGACATTCATGCAAGTATGTTTGTTTCAGTTCTGGGTATCCATCGAGAAGCTTCGCTAAGAGTGACTAATACACAATATGAGTTTAGGATCGCAGGAAGGTTCCTCCGCCGGTTCCAGGCTAGCCTCCACATCACTGCTAACTATGGGAACATCAGACAAGCAGGATTCCGTGTTCGAGGACGTTTGATGAATGATTTCTTTGCTGTTATACGAAGAAAAATCCAACATGGTCTTCAAAGTTCATCTAGAGCTGCCACAAGAGCAATTGACAATGCAAAACAAAACATAAATTCAAAGAAAGTCTATTTTGACCGAGCAATGGATAAACTAAGAAATGCTCAGCGAAGAATAAGCAATGCTAGAGGTGCATTCAACCGTGCTATGGACAAGTTGAGAAGTTGGGAAAACAAAGTTAATAGACTCTGTAGAATCAGACACTGTGGTTCAGGAGGTAAGTGTTCAATTATCATGATAAATAATTGTGCATGTTTTCAATATAGTGTGCATTGGATGTCGTGGACCATGGAGATGCTGGAAAAGTATTAGCATCTGGGGAAGAAGAAAGTGCGTACTTAAAAAACCAACTTGGAGAAAATGCTGTCGTAGAGTTATAAATCCAATTTGTATTACTCGAAATGCTGGCTGTAAAGTACTTCGTAAGGCTGCTTATCTAGGGCTTCGTGGAGCTCGATACTTAGTTGGTAAAAGCAGGGGAATTCTTAATGCTGCAAATATTGTGCTTCGAGGTGCCTGGCACGTTGTTCGTATCAGTAAAAAATCTCTTGATGTAGTCAATGTTATCCTCGAAGGAGTGAAGAGAGCCTACCGAGCTGGAACACAAGCACTCGCAGCTGTTGCTAGGTTCGGTCTTGGAGGAGTCTTCGATATAACAGAGCTCAGCTTCGATGTAGCCTTGAGTGCAGCTGCAACCGGACACTTTAGAGTATCGGCAGTGGTCAGGATGTTTGGTCGCTACAAACGATTTGGACTTAACCTCAACCTGAGGAATATTCTTTCCTTTATCAAATCAATCGGAAACAAGGTTATTGGTGGGCTCAGGAAATTTATCACCTGACCACACAGAATGGACTATCCCAACATACTCAGTTAGTGAGTGACAATATAATAGCTTTAGTGCATGATGAGCATAGAGCAGTCTATAGTATACTGCTAACTTGAATATTGTAGATGAGACTTATAGTATAGTGCTAGAGTGTTGCTGACTAGTAGATATTGTTTATTCCCAATAATTATTCCCTGCTGCAAGTGTTTTGTAAAAGAAATCTTTTAATAATCACATTATTACCAGAAAATCATACTCTTAATAAAGCACCAAAGGTGCAGATGCCTCGGTGCAGTAGCATGTATGCTAGCATGCAATTAGCAGATGCATATGACAGCACGTATGCATGAATGCAGTAGATCCATGGAAGCATCAAAACAGTATCATAGAAGCATGCAATGCAAGCTACAGTAGAAGTGACCAGCAGATCTATGGAACATACAGGCAAGCAGTAGATCATAGCAACAGTGCTATGGAAGCACAGGCTAGTGGCAGCTATCCAGCAGCAGGCAAGCAGCAGATCATAGTGACAGTGCTATGGAAGCACAGGCTTGTGGCAGCTATCCAGTAGCAACAGATCTTAGCAACAGTGCTATGGAAGTGCAGGCTAGTGACAGCTTATCCAGCAGCAGGCAGCAGATCATAGCAACAGTGCTATCGAAGCGCAGGCTAGCTAGTGGTAGCTATATATCCAGCAGCAGCACCAGATCATAGCAACAGTACTATATGGAAGCACAGGCTAGAGGCAGCTATTCAGCAGTAGCAGATCATAGCAACAGTGCTATGGAAGCACAGGCTAGTAGCAGCTATCCAGCAGCAGCAGCAGCAGCAGCAGCAGCAGGCAAGCAGCAGATCATAGCAACAGTTCTATGGAAGCGCAGGCTAGTGGCAGCTATCCAGCAGCTGTACAAGCTGTTGTACAAAAGTTGTATTGAAGCCAAACAGAATAATGTAGCTGGGCGTGACTGTAACTGCTCTGCTCGCTCTGGCTCACCTGTCGAGCAGCTAAGTGAACTCAAACACGCTTTCGCTCGCTAGTTTCACTGCTGCCAATGGAGTCGCGCGAGCTGTACTATCACAGATCAAGCCTTCAAGTTGCACTGTAGCCATCTGTAGACAGTTTTGTCTATGAGGTAGGCCCGAGCGCTCAAGACGGCTGTTTAGGTTAGCAAATCACGCCATAACTTCAAAACAAAGGCTTTAATAGCAAATCTGTCAAATTTGATTTTCATAAACTATCGAGATCTACCTGTATTGCAAGTTTCAGCGCTTAGTAGCAAGCGGTTGCTGAGATACGCATTGCGGACACACAAACACACACACACACACACACACACACACACAAACGAACAGACTACTGTATGCCTCGTGGCTCCGCCCACACCTCGGCATAATTACTCGATATTATAAATTCACAGCTCTACAGTGGCTTGACAGTGGCTGACTATGCACATGCCGGACTGCATGATTTGTACATACACTAAGTACTTACTGTCTCAGTTTAGGACAAAAGGATAAATCAGGATTGCGCTAAAAGATACGTTCAAAGTAGCTTCAAACCATCTTATAATCATTCCTCCCGCCTTGCTCACGTAAACATGAATAAATCAATCACGAAATACAATTACTCCTCACCTAGTAGGCTAGAATACTGTGGTCCAGCTGTTCACCATACCGGCAGCTGTTCACCATATCTGTTCACCATACAGCTTCAAGTATGAATGGTGTTTAGGCTTGCGAGTTCTGAAAAGCACCATATTGCTGCCAATTTGCTGGCAGGTGTCGCTGGCTATAATTTTATGCTCGAAAGGCGGGGTTTAGTATTCTTGTAAAAATTGAGCGCCAAATTCAAACTAAGTGTTGAACGGCAAGGATCACGTTCACTCCTCTAAAACTGGCTGATGAATATTGGTCAATTTCGTTGCGACACAACAATTAATTACATTGATTCTTACCCAAGCTCTCAGCTAGGTTTGTTCTGTGTTAGTTAGTAATGGAAGTTGCGGGATGTCCCCTGTTCGTCGATGACGTCACCTGTCCGATTACGAATTTACGAGCCACTCCTTGTAATGGCGACGAATCCCAAAAGAGAACTGTTTATCAGCTACGGTCGCGAACCTGAGGTGAACAAGTTTGTACATCGCCTCAAAGCGGACTTGGAGAGTGACGGGTTCACTGTGTGGCTGGACTCTAAGGATATTCCAGCCGGGAGTGACTGGCATGGCGCCATAGGCAGCGGTCTAGAGAGATGCAGAGCCATCATTCCAATACTTACAGCAAAGTACATCGGATCTAGATTCTGTGTAAATGAAGTGAGCTGATTGTAACATAATATCAACCGTCCCTCCCTATGGGCCTCTCTCCCTCCGTCACTCAACCCTCACTCTCTCCGGCCTCCCTCCCTCCATAGCTATCTGTCATAGAGACACTAGTTGGTTTACACGCATTCGATTTCCTTTCTCTCACTCTCAGCTTTACACAGCGGACTCGGACAGGAAACTCATATTTCCCATCATGTTCGAAGACATTGATTTTTCTTCCAGTGAAGCAGGTCCTGGAATCAAATTTGTGATCAGCAGTGTCAACTGGACAATGTGTCGACCAGACGTTGATGATTACAATAACTCTATCTCCAAACTCATGCACAGCATGAAAGAGAAAGGTTAGCAAATCAATGTTCAAGGCTTACGATTTTAGTATAATAACACTTCCGTTTGATAACTGCATGTTTTACTAACGTATGACATTTAGTTTCAATATAGTGTGTTCTGTTAACTCCTCATTAACACAATCAGAACACAATATACAATTCTGGACGTAAATGCTAGCTAAGTCTGCTGTACTAAATTCATAATGTTATCCATTACAGTTGTGGTCGCAAAATTTGTTTTTAGCCGTGTGTTTGCAGATACACGTAAAATTAGTAGTGCCAAATGCATTATGCCGTCATGGTTTTGAAACTAAAAGCTCCATCTTTATTCATTTTACAATTAAGTCTTTCTTCATACACATTCTATGTCTTTTCTTCATTATTCTAGGTATTGGAGGTGATGATGATATTGGTAAGCTATTGTGTGTTTTAATCTAATACCTAGTATCTTCCATAGATCATCAATACCCGACTCATGCCCCGCCTACTGCTGCCACACCTCCTGAACAGATTGTCATCGGCCCGTCGTCCATCAAGCCGTTCAAAGTCATACCAGATGTAGAGAACCCCGAGTGCATCACAACCAACAGTGGCGGCAATCTCATTGTATCTATCGTACAACACAAGGTACTGGTACCAACATAGCGAGAGAGTAGAGAGTGGGTGGGGCTCGTTTTCGTGTTGGAATTTTGCATCCATGTTCATTGTTGACTGACTAGTTATACTGAAGTTTAAAATAATGATGTATTATATTGTTTTCAGCTCTAGGCAATTATTATATCCATAACACCACAAAATTGACAAAATAGATCAAACCGCATGAAGTTGCCTTTCCATTCTTCTGCTTCGAGTACTGAGCATCGTTGAGCTTGCAGGAATCTTGCTACAGCCGCACCACTACTACTGTTGCCATTGATTTTCTCTGTACCAGTCTTGACTGCAGTGGCGTATCTACGGGTGGGCCTAGGTGGGCACAGGCCCCACCAAGTCAAGGAAGTGCCCCACCATTTGTGGGCACCTCTTGGGCTACCATGCATACAGTACTAGTGAGACTAACGCCAAGTCACTTCTTTTTCAGTAGCACACTGATCTTATCGGCTGATTTACAGTATCTGTGACTCCACTATAAACCAGATTGTTCACCCCAAAACACACGAATTTTTACCGGAAATGGGCGTGGTATGCAAAACTTGCGCGCCCGCGCAAGCGCGCCATTTTTGTGCCCCACCTAACTGCAAGTCCTGGCTACGCCACTGCTTGACTGAAGGAATGTAGTAATAATCTAGTGAAATTCAATATCAGACTTTGACCCAGACAAAATTGCTCATAGCATATGCAGTCTCCATGTCCTAGTTCCCACAGTGTCCCATCTTGATTTTGTCGGCAAATGAACACAAGCCACAACCTTCTACGGTTAGGATCCTTGGGAAGCCGATAGAAGTGAAGATTAGAAATTTCGACTGTATGTAATATACCGGTTGCTACAGCCTATCACACAGCATGAAGTTGGCATTTTGCCTACCAAACCAAGCAGTTTCTCATAACATCCGTTTTTCCTGTAACACTTGAAAATCGTCTATACCCAAATTTGGAAAATGCCTACAAAATGGTGTGAATTATTTTCATTCTGAAAATCTGTTTTCTGGTGATGTAGTTGCTGTGTGCTGTCAAAGCATGTTCAGTGCACCTTTGGTGCTTCATTCCTATAGCACCCATTGGTGTTCAATACTCTTTTGTAGCACTAGTACTATCATCATGTAGTACAGTAGACCCTCACTAATCCGAACACCTTGGTACCTCACAAACTGCTGGAAAACTGTTCGGATTAGTGATTTTTTTCGGACTAGTGAAAACATGTAAATGATGCAGATATCAACAATGCTAATTATATTCTGTAATGATATTCACAACTGAATTTGCCCATTCTGATTAGACTAGCGAAGTTCAGATTAGTGATGATTCCTGCATGTTCTCTGTTTTACTGAATTCGTTGTTTTTTTGCAGTGTTGGCGAATCTGGCTCATCTAGTAAAAAAGGTACAACTTGATATGTATTGATGCTTAAAATACAATCGAAATGACCTC
This sequence comes from Haliclona indistincta, assembly GCA_964017065.1. Taxonomy (NCBI): domain Eukaryota; kingdom Metazoa; phylum Porifera; class Demospongiae; order Haplosclerida; family Chalinidae; genus Haliclona; species Haliclona indistincta. The sequence goes on along the minus strand of OZ024786.1, from coordinate 3,175,505 downwards.
ATGACCACCGTGGATCTGCCCCTGTCGAACTTCAAAGTATACCACAATATACACCATGTATCTGTGTGACTGTCACCACGTTACATAATTTTGTTTTCATTCATTATTATGCAATACCCTATTCTTTTTCTTTTACATAATTATTCATTATTCTCTAGATCAGCCTTCTCAGAGGTCGGCTATATCATCTAGCGGAGGAATATTTCCCACGGCACTCGCACCTGTCCCACTTCATCGAATGGGAGATAGAGCAACTGGCGGCGGTGGTCAAAAACAGGAAGTGATCTTTGCTAAGCCGGCAAATAGTGCGTGTCAACGTGCTGGTGCTAATGTACCAGTACACTTGATAGAGTGCAAAAAAGAACCGAATTCAATTGCTGTCAGTCGAAATGGAGACATAGTCTTGTCAACAACTGAACCAGTTTTGTACGTCTTCAACAAAGCCTATGAATTGGTCGTTGAGCGTGAATTTGATGAATTGACATACTGCTGTGTAGTGATAGATGACAGCAATGACACGATAATTGCAGCCAGCTCGCGTGGTTTCAAAAAGCTGGATATGGAGCTGAACGTATTGACCACCACTCTTGTTCACAAGAACCCTGACTTGGAAGGGCTGACTCTACCATATGCTATGGCTCTTGGAAAAGAAGGCCAGCTTTACATTGCAGGAGTAAAGCAATGCTATATCATCAACCCCAACTTCACAATGCGCAAGATTTTTGCTAAAAAGTGTCAATCCTTTGGTATTTCTGTCAGCAGTCGAGGCTACGTATTCTTGCCAATACAGAAAGAGAATACTGTACGAGTTTTTACTCCAGACGGTGATCCTCTGTATCAGTTTGGAGAGCCCGGAAGAAGCCCCTTGCCACAGTTTTCTCTACTCTGTCCTATGGCACTAACTCTCGATCGTCATGACAATGCATATGTCGGAACTGGAATGAAGTGTGTCAATGTTTTTGATAAGGACGGAAAATTCCTGCGAACATTCAGTGACTCTGGTTCTGATCCTGGTCAGTATAAAGACCTACCATCCACATTGTGTATCAGCAGAAGTGGACTGCTGTTTGTGGGAGAGAAGAAACCTTGTCGAATACAGGTGTACGATTTACAAGAATGATGCAAAAACTTAATTGGTGTGTGACAATCTTAATTGGTGTGTGACAATCACAAGTCCATGCAAAGCTGGCAAGGTGTAGTTAGTAAGCATAATTAATTTTTGTTGAGTTATATTTGTTTAAAAAAGATTTTGATTTTTCAGTATATCATTGTTTTTGCGAAACGGCGATATAAATCTCGTATACTACGCACGTGACCAGTCACACAATGCGCCACCTGCAGCATGTGCTTTACATAAATGAAGTCGCATAGCCTGTTAAAGTAGACCATGAGGCATTACATTAACTATTACTAGTTTCGTATTATTTTAAGGCTGGAGAACAAGATATATACTGGATTTATTCTAGTAGCTACTCCTTTGCCTTCAATATCAAGCTCATCAAGTGTTCATGAAATCAGCACCAGTGCAGTCCCAATGGTCACTATAGCACACCTCCTCCAGTAGCACGAGAAGTGTCATCACTGGTAGTACCACTAGTAGGAGCTGTGGGTGGAGCTATTGTACTGGGAATACTGCTGGTTACTATCGTCACAGTGATGTGGTGAGTTGTAAAAAACAAGTTCAGCAAAAATCTTAGCAGATCTTTAATAGTGTGAAACATTCCAAGCTTCCTAAGAAGACTACTTCATCCACTGAGAACACGTACATCACTCTAGACACAGTGAGGAAGGACTCCATTGAGATGGGTGGATTCAGTAATCCTTCTGTTGGTGAACTGGTAGGAATTATGTACACAGCAGCATAGTTTCAGTTTGATTATGATTCAAATTTTTACTTGGACTACATGCAGTTTGTTATTTGGGATGTTTATACATTATAGCTCTTAAATACTTGTTCTTCTTTTACTGTTCTTGATATCAGAGTATAGTTGTACCCAGTAAATGCACGCCGGTGTCATGGAGAGTAGGGTATAGATCTTCCATTCAATCCCCATACCATAGAAGATACGGTACACTGTAGTGACTGTTGTATCGTGGTAGTGCTGTTTGACTCGCTTCAATATTCTCGTTTTAATATTCTTGCAGAACACACAATGGGTTTCGAAATTCTCCCCGAGGATACAAAATTTAGAAGATACATGATTCCGCAATGTAATTAATTTATCCCCATTAACATCACACCACATGACGTCATGGAATGCACTTTCATCGCAATCATCTTCACCGATCATGGAGTGTAGGTTGATTGCAGTGCTGCCGCTAGCTCTGGCGGTATGTCTTTCCTGTTCCTTGGCTCAGCGACAGACGAGTAAGTGTGTCATTCGGTCCTTAACTATTGCTTCAGCTTAGTACAATTCGCACTGACCGGTGGCGTGCCGCCGAGGTAATCTGTAGCCCCTGAGCATGACAATACTTGCAGCTATAACGATTATTAGATGGTTCGGCAGGAGTGCAATTTTCACATAATTCATTGTGCGGGATTTAGTCGTTTACCTTTGAGACATTGTGCAGTTGTAACATGAAGCTGCTCTACTACAGGATCTCGCTGTCCTATTGGAGAATTCCACAGTCCTGCTAGTAACAGCTGTGTTGCTGAGTGTCCTTGTGGAATGTATGGAGACACATACAGCACTATGTGTAGGCAAGGTGAGCTATATCCTCGGGCATAATGAATTCATGGTAGGCTGACTCTTGCATAGGAAACATATTGTTCTTCAGCGTAAATGGTTTCAATATCACTGGATCTGTACAAGGAAATGCATCATTTGGTACTGTCAATCTTATAGTTGAAGAAAGCTACATTACAAATTCTCACCTTCAATTGCACCAGCCTTATTTCTATCAATACACAACAGACCCATGGTGTCGATATGGTTATCATGCTTGTCATTACATCGATTCTTTGTTGGAATCAACTTCAAGCTATGAATTAACAGTAAATGACAAGCAATATGTGGCAAATCAGAACATCAGTTTAGCTACTAGCAACACCTGCTCAAGAGGAAGCCTGACCTATCTATCTTACTCAATCAAATTGTATCTATCAAATGTGACTGGTTTTTACGATATTGATCTCTATGCCAGTCTGTACAACACAAGATCTACACACACAAGAGGCCGTGTGGACATTGAAAATGGTAATAGACTAATTATTTACTCTTGTCAATATTCTTAATTATGCAACACCTGCACTATAGGTTGTAGTGGTGACCTTCAGTACGACATCACTAGTGGAGAGTGTGTTGAAACCTGTCCATGTGGATCCATTTTAATATATGGATCATGCCAACCTCTTGCCAGGACAGGTATATTGTATTGTGTATAGAACTACTGTTTATTAATAATTTAGGACAAAATTACATGTTTGACGTGGTGTCTAAAAACATCATCGTGACACCAAGATCAACAGCTGGTTCAATAATTGGTACTATCAATTTTTTGATCAATGATGCAATCAACATAACGGAGGGATCACTACTAAATTTCTATTCTTACCCATATTACTATTCTGGCTTAGTATTACATAACTTCAGTGGGGAATCATTTCCTGCATGGAAAAACATTCATCCAACTTTTCAATTTACAGCAAACAATACCTTTTCATCCGATATGAATTACTATAGTCTATCATTCAATGCCTCTTCACTTGCTAAGCTACGAGACACACCATCAGCTCAGTGTACTGATGGTACAACACGATATCTTATATTGACATTGAATCTAGTTTTAACCAGTGACTCTCTCTATCATCTGGCTGATCACAGTGTACATATTGAAGTATCTTTTATGAATACTTATTATTTTGAATCAAGAATAATCATCAAAGTTGAGGCAGGTATGTGCAGTGTTAATCATTTATCAAGATTAATTATATATTTTTATACTTAATTTTACATAATAGAATGTGATGACTCATCTCTGCTCTATGACTTTGCTACTCATGAGTGTGTGTCTCAGTGCTCATGTGGTCATGCTCCATTTCGAAGTCACTCAACAGCATACTGTGAAGCAGGTATCAAAATTTAGATTTTAAAAGAAATGTTCTTTACTATGTCACACAAGCAGCTGCCTATTACAGTTTTGCACAATTTCTCAATGACAAGTCAGTGCATCAGATCCCATTCAATGTTCCTCCCATCATCACTACTACCAATATCAGCATGTACATCAGGTTTAATGATATCAATAACTACATCAGATATTATGGTAATGGTAACTCAACAATATTTGCTCGCTTGTCAGTTGTATCAAGCTATTCTGGTATTGATCTACCAGTCAACAACACTATCGTACCAGTAGTCACTCTCACAGCTCCTAATGGAACAGAATCAATGATTGTGGATATTCTGCTAAACATCAATGAAACTCATTTTGAGCGTTGCCATGACAGTTTTCTAAACCAGACTCACACTCTAGTCAATGTACCAGTCAACATACACTCTCCTCTCATGTACACTCAGCTTGGAGAATATGACTTTACTATCACAATGGATCTCATCTCACCTGATAACACAAGACTTAATAGTCTGCTACAAAACCGTGATGATACTTATACTCTAACTGTTAGAATTACCAATCCTGGTAAGTCACAGAATCATTATGTAAAGTACATAATACCACAAAACTGTTATATCACAGGTAATGAAACAATTAATGGATCTAAACCACAGACAATCTTTGAAGGTAACAAGCTCTGACTTTAATTTTTGATGTTCATTGCTAATAATTATAGGTGTCAACTATTTACAATTCCTGAACTTGGACCATATGCAAGAAATTCCATTGGATCAAGACAAGTCTTCGCCTGCCATCACTGTACCAAATGGTGGTCTACCTTTTGATAACAGTGTCCAGACACAAGCATTTGTAAGTGAAGGTTCAAACACGGCTACATCATTTCATTCCAATTATTGTACTGTATGTAGGTCAATGAAAATGGTGTAATATCATTTGCCGATCCATGGCCATATTCGTCTCCATCCCGATTCCCAACCAGCTGGTACTGGGCCAGGAACCAGTATGTGGTGGCACCTTTCTGGAGTGATAATGATATTCGCAGGTCTGGTTCAGTTCGCTATGCTAACATTACACTAGGAGACAGTGACCATGGTGATGAGCTGATCAACACAGTCAGCAAATTCATACAACATCAGAATGATGAAGCAGCACAACAGAGCTTTACTGGCCAGTGGATGCTGGTAGCACATTGGGACCATGTGCATCCATACCCTCATGGTTCTATTGGTAGCTACTACTACAACTACTATAATGGATTCACTCAGAAAGTAAGAATACAGCAGTTGTGTACATTTATAGCTACTATTATAATGTGTAGGAGAACTCATACCAGGCAGTAGTGATCACTGATGGTGCTAATACATACACTGTGTTCACATACAACTGCAATATGATGGGATGGAGTGGTTTATGGCAACATGCTGTAGTAGGATACAATGCTCGAGGGAACTCATACACTAACCACCCAGCATCAGGATTTGATGTGATCAGTACTGCTGTGGCTTGCCCCAACAATCTCCTCTTTCAGGTGCCATGGAACAATATCGTGTACAAGATCAGTCCTCCGCCAGATCAAAAAAGGACACTAATAGAGCAGTGTAATAATCTATTAAGGAAGGACTATAGAGTAGTGAGGCTTCGTGATAATAACATCTATGATATATCAGAAATGTTAGAGCCATGTCCTTGCACTGCCTGGCAGGCATGGAGAGATTGGGGTAGATTCCGCCGAGAGCTTTCACAAGGTCTGTGCTTTGTGCAACGTTCTACATTTGTACAACCAGCAAGAGGGTCTGAGAAGCAGTTCACTCAAAAGTGTTGCTATGCGCCATGGGGGTGAGTATATTACTTGATGCTGTCTTGAAGCTATAGTGAATTTTGATAATTATTTGTTTTGATGTAGAACTCCTACGGCAGGGTCGCTGCTCACTTCAGGAATCAATGGTGGCTCGATGTTGTATTTAAACAAAAACTATGAAGATTCATTTCAATATGACAGAAATTTTAAAGACACTTGTTGTGGTCTTGCTGAGCAATGTGACTCATACTACAGAAGAAGACCTTCCAATGATTGTACTAATTATGAACCACCTGTCACAAGTAAGTGTGCCTAAAATAATCAAAAACATGTTATTGCATGTTCTTACATAAACATGTGAACCACAAAAATTGACAGAATTCACTCTTTATTCCTCTTGTTCAGCTTGGGGATGGGGTGATCCTCACATTACAACACTGGATGGTAGAACATACACATTCAATGGATGGGGAGAATACACTCTACTGGAGCCAGCATCGAATACAACACAGTTTGTACTGCAGGGAAGGACTGCTCCTGTGAATGAGTCTACTAGCAACTCTGCTACTCAGTTCTCTGCTTTTGCCTTTGGAATACCAGAAGAAGTCACCTTTCAGGTAAACTGCAATACATAGTACCTATATTGTTTGTGCACTTTAAAGGGCTTTTATTACCTTGTTTGACAACAATTACTATTAATTTTCCTATCAAAACTACAAAATTTAAGAAGCTGCAAATGTGCTTCAGTCAATAAAGAAATTATTTCAGCATAGTACTCCAGTATACATAGTAAAATTATATATTTTTAATGCAAGGTCATGTAGGATTTCTTTTTTGTTTAGGTTGGCATTGAACAAGGAGAGTTCATAGTGTACAGTACTGAAGATACCCGTGAGAACATCAGTGACTACCTCTCACAAGTCAATGGTACATACAATGTCAGTGATAGTGACACAGAGGCTGAACTCACAAGACTAGACCAGGACACAATCATTGCTGCATTCTCTAATGGAGTCGGCTGCACCTTCACTAAATCTGTTGGTATACTCAACTTCGTTCTTGCTCTCCCTCGTTTGTTTGTGGGACAGACCAGAGGATTACTGGGAAACAACAATGGAAACAAGACAGACGACTTTATGATGAGAGGAGCTACCCATAGCCTGCCAGACAACCTGACAGATGAGGAGATATTCTCATTTGGGAAATCATGTAAGTGAATAAAAAGTCAATGGCTTAATTTAATAACATGAATCCTTTAGGGAATGTGTCAGAATCAGAAAGTCTATTCTCCTATGATGGATCATCGTATGCAATGTTTCAACATCCTGACCACACTCCAGTGTTTGTAGCTCAGTTGAACCCTACTAGTGAACAGATTGCTGTCTGTGGAGAGGATAAGCAGTGTTTGTATGACTTTGCACAGACTGGGAATAAAGAAATAGCTGTTACTACAATGAAAACAGCTGAGACTAATGAAATGGACCGTATAATATTGAGTAAGCATACCGGGTATATTATAAATCATTTTAGTTTAATTCCTTGTGATACGTAGATAACTTTCCTCCTAACATTACTGGAAAGGACTCGTTTACTGTCATGGTGGGACAGAATAATGTCTTCAACTTCACGGTAGAGGACACTGACAGCAACATCACAGTGGCTCTTGTTGGAGGACTGCCAACTGGTGCTAGTCTTGTTAACAATGGAGACAGCCAATACTCTGTACACTACAGACCCACAGTGGTCACTAGTAATGAGACACTGACAATCATTGCCACTGACCCACACAGTGCATCATCCACCATCACTCCCACACTGTACATCTGTGCCTGTGCCAATGGAGGAAGCTGTACACTGGAAGGGCTTCCTTCATCTGATGCTAAAACAGTAATCATGAACTGTGCCTGTAGTCAAGGTAACTATAGTCCAATGTAAACAACATGTTGTTAATCTGTGCTGCAGCTTATACTGGTAGATATTGTGAGGAGGATCGTGATGGTTGTTCAGCTGTGCAGTGCTATGTGGAATCAAGTTGTCGTGATGTGCCAGCTCCTGGAGTGGGGGCTGAGTGTGGATCATGTCCTGTCGGGTTTACTGGAGATGGAATCAAGTGTTTAGGTATGAACTGAATCTGCTCACATCATGTGTGGTACAATATCGTGACTGCAGATATTGATGAGTGTCAGGTGAACTCAAGTGTGTGTGATCAAGTATGCACCAACAGTGCTGGTAGCTATACATGCAGCTGTGAGCTGGGATACAAGCTGAATACTGACAACCAGTGCATAGGTGAGCATGTACATCTGTTTGAGTGTTTACACATGAGAAACGTGTTTGTGAACAGATGTGAATGAGTGCCTCTCAACTAATGATTGCCAGCAGTTGTGCACAAACACTGAGGGTGGCTACAATTGCAGCTGCTCTCAGGGATTCATTTTCAACAGTGATAACAAAACATGTGATGGTATGTATTGTGAATGTACCATCAGATATTGCTTATGAAAAAATATCATTCAGCTCTTGAAGAGTGTGCTACTAATCATGGCTGTTCTGATGGTTGTGCCATTGTTAACAACACTCAACAGTGTTTCTGTCCTTCAGGATATACTCTCAACATTACACAATGCACTGGTTTGTGGAGCAGGACAATAATTTATAGTAACGAATTATGTTTTGCGTGCATGCTTACTGCAGATATTGATGAGTGCTCTACGTTTAGTCCTTGTGAACAAGAATGTACTAACACTGATGGGTCCTACCAGTGCTCATGTACAAAAGGTTTTATACTTAAAAGTGACAACTCGACTTGTCAAGGTAAAAATTACTTTAGCATGAATTAATTTCCTTTGCTCTATTTCATAGATGTCAATGAGTGTATGTTAGCTGCTCTCAATGGTAGTAGTCTATGCTCTGATAACAGTGAATGTGTTAATACTCATGGATCATATAAGTGTGTCTGTGTACCAGGATATGATCTGACTAATGGAACCTGTCACAGTATGTTACATGATTGTTGTTATTGTATTGAATTATACATGTTGATAGGAATTGAAGAGGAACCATCTGCTCCACCTCAAATTGTGCCAAATTTTGCTCAAGAAAACACATACAGTTTTACAATCACTTCACTGGAAATCACAGTAAGACCAGTACAATTATCTGTGTAATGCTTACTTTGACATTGTAATGTAGTTCAAACAAGCAAGGCAGCAGTTGTTCAGAGTTACAACAGCCATGGTCATCAATGAGTACTGTTCCATTAACCTGTGTACCATAGTACCATCCAATGGAGACCCACAAGTGAGGTATAGAACAGCGCTTGTAATAACCAGGCTAGTAATGACACTCTACTCTAGAATCAGTGGTCTGTCAGTCCGTGAGCAAGATGTGGCGATACCAAGCAGTTTATTGTCTCATAATGCTCAAGGACAGTTAGTGGTTGGGTTCTACATACAGACACAGCAGGGATTCATTGCTCTGGCAACCATACAACAATCAGTGATGGTATGGAAATAAGTTTATGTAAATGATATTGTTTTAAATTTCATGCTATTGTAAGGCTGGAGAAAAACACTATAAAGATGCCGGGTTTGGTTTAGTGGTCTATCCATCGTCTTCAATGGCAAGCTCATCAAGTGTTCATGAAATCAGCACCAGTACAGTTCCAATGGTCACTAGCACACCTCCTCCAGTAGCACGAGAAGTGTCATCACTGGTAGTACCACTAGTAGGAGCTGTGTTTGGAGCTGTTGTACTGGGAATACTGGTTATTATCATTGTCATCACAGCAGTGGTGTGGTAAGAAAAAGCTTCACCTTAGCTATAATATTATCAACTAATCGTATTATAGTGTGAAACATTCCAAGCTTCCTAAGACGACTACTTCGTCCACTGAGAACACATACATCACTCTAGACAGAGTGAAGAAGGACTCCATTGAGATGGGTGGATTCAGTAATCCTTCTGTTGTTGAACAGGTAAGAAACATGTACACAGCATTATAGCTTCAGTTTGTTACTCAATTTTTGCAGAAGTCATAAGATTTGATCATGAAACAAGTGTGATTCGAACTTCAAAAGTACAACATTTTAATAGCAGCTGTGTGATGTGTTTATATATTGAAGCTTTCCCTAATTTCTCAATAAAGTAAATAAAGTAGCTCTCTGGGTCAAGAGGCAATAAGACATGAGATGGGGAACATGAATGTACGTAGCGAGGCAGTTACTATCACCTTTATCACTGATTATTTTTGAAACTCTATAAACAAAAATTAATAATGCATTTAGTTACAACTATAGCTTCTAGTTTTAGTAATTATTAAAATTGTTTTGAATCAATGAGTTTCACCTTTGTCACCAGCAACTTGATGACAAACAGACAAAACATGATTAACTCACTTACATAATTTCATGTACATGTCCTTTCACAGTACTAATTTTAGATATACATGTACCTCCTCCAGTAGTGGGTGGAGCTGTAGTACTAGGAATACTGGTTACTATCATTGTCATCACAGCAGTGGTGTGGTGAGTTGTAAAGAAAAACATGTTTAGGTTAGAACAACAATTTTAATCATTTTTTATTGTAGCTAGTGGCTTCCTAAGCATTAAAACTTTGATTGTCTTTTTGCAGAATTCATAAGATTTGATCATGAAACAAGTACTTTTAAAGGTTTTATACATTATAGCTCTTGACTAAATGCACCGCTTTTAGTGCTCTTGACATTAGGGTAGTGGTACTCAGTAACGCACGCATGCTTGCCTGGTGTCATAGCCGGAGAGTTCAGTTGTGTCTTCCATTCAATCCCAATTCATTGTAGTGACTGTTGTATCGTGGTACTGCTGTTTGACTCGCTTCAATATTTGCCGCAGAACACGCAATGGGTTACGAAATTCTTCCCGGGGATACAGAATTTACAAGTGAATGAGGATGTACATGATTCCTGCAAGGGGAATATCCCCATTGACTATCACACCACATGACGTCATGGAATACACTTGCATCGCAATCATCTTTACCGATCATGAAGTGTAGGTTGATTGCAGTGCTGCCGCTAGCTTTGGCGGTATGTCTTTCCTGTTCCTTGGCTCAGCGACAGACGAGTAAGTGTGTTATTATTCGGTCCTTAACTATTGCTTCAGCTTAGTACAATTAGCACTGACCGGTGGCGTGCCGCCGAGGTAATCTATAGCCCCTGAGCATGACAATACTTGCAGCTACAATTATTACATTGTTCGGCAGGAGTGCAATTTTCACATAATGGCGTGATTCATTGGTTGGGATTTAGTCGTTTAATTTTGAGACATTGTGCTTTTGTAATATGAAGCTGCTCTACTACAGGATCTCACTGCCCTATTGGAGAATTCCACAGTCTTGCTAGCAACAGCTGTGTGTCTGAGTGTCCTTGTGGAATGTATGGAGAAACATACAGCGCTATGTGTAGGCAAGGTGAGATATATCCTCAGGCATAATGAATTCATTGTTCATGATAGACTGAATTTTGCATAGGAAACATGATGTTCTTTAGCAAAGATCGTTTCAATATCACCGGATCTGTGCGAGGAAATGCATCATTTGGTACTGTCAACCTTATAGTTGAAGAAAGCTACATTACAAATTCTCACCTACAATTGCGCCAGCCTTATTTCTATCAATACACAACAGACCCATGGTGTCGATATGGTTATCATGCTTGTCATTACATCGATTCTTTGTTGGCATCTTCAAACTATGACTTAAAAGTAAATGGCAAGCAATATGTGGCAAATCAGAACATCAGTTTAGCTACTAGCAACACCTGCTCAAGAGGAAGCCTCACCTATCTTTCTTACTCAATCAAATTGTACCTATCAAATGTGACTGGTTCTTTCGATATTGATCTCAATGCCAGGCTGCACAGCTCAACAAGAACAAGATCTGTATACACATCAGGTCAAGTGAACATTGAAAATGGTAACAGACTAGTTATTTTTTCTTGTCAATATAATTATGCTACACCTGCACTATAGGTTGTAGTGATGACCTTCAGTACGACATCACTAGTGGAGAGTGTGTTGAAACCTGTCCATGTGGATCCATTTTAATATTTGGATCATGCCAACCTCTTTCCAGGACAGGTATATTGTATTGTGTATAGAACTACTGTTTATTAATAATTTAGGACAAATTTACATGTTTGATATGGTGCCTAAAAACATCATCGTGACACCAAGATCAACAGCTGGTTCAATAATTGGTACTATCAATTTTTTGATCAATGATGCAATCAACATAACGGAGGGATCAATACTACGTTTCTATTCGTTACCATACTATTACTATTCTGGCTTAGTATTACATAACTTCAGTGGGGAATCATTTCCTGCATGGAAAAACATTCATCCAACTTTTCAATTTACAACAAACAATACCTTTTCATCTGATATGAATCACTATGGTCTAACATTCAATGCATCTTCTCTTGCTAAGCTACGAGACACACCATCAGCTCAGTGTACTGATGGTACAACACGATATCTTATACTGACATTGAATCTAGTTTTAACCAGTGACTCACTCTATCATCTGGCTGATCACAGCGTAATTATTGAAGTATCTTTTATGAATACTTATTATTTTGAATCAAGAATAATCATCAAAGTTGAGGCAGGTATGTGCAGTGTTAATCATTATTTTATCAAGATTAATTATATATTTTTATAATTAATCTTACATAATAGAATGTGATGACTCATCTCTGCTCTATGACTTTGCTACTCATGAGTGTGTGTCTCAGTGCTCATGTGGTCATGCTCCATTTAGACGTCACTCAACAGCATACTGTGAAGCAGGTATCAAAATTTAGATTTTAAAAGAATGTTCTTTACTATGTTACACATGCAGCCTATTACAGTTTTGCACAATTTCTCAATGACAAGTCAGTGCATCAGTTCCCATTCAATGCTCCTCCCATCATCACTACTACCAATATCAGCATGTACATCAGGTTTAATGATATCAATAACTACATCAGATATTATGGTAATGGTAACTCAACAGTATTTGCTCGCTTGTCAGTTGTATCAAGCTATTCTGGTATTGATCTACCAGTCAGCAACACTATTGTACCAGTAGTCACTCTCACAGCTCCTAATGGAACAGAATCAATGATTGTGGATATTCTGCTAAACATCAATGAATCTCATATTGAGCGTTGCCATGACAGTCTTCTAAACCAGACTCACACTCTAGTCAATGTACCAGTCAACATACACTCTCCTCTCATGTACACTCAGCTTGGAGAATATGACTTTACTATCACACTGGATCTGATCTCACCTGATAACACAAGACTTAATAGTCTGCTACAAAACCGTGATGATACTTATACTCTAACTGTTAGAATTACCAATCCTGGTAAGCCATAGAATCATTATGTAAAGTGCATAATACCACCAAAATGTTACAACACAGGTAACGAAACAATTAATGGATCTAAACCACAAATAATCTTTGAAGGTAACGAGCCCCGACTTTACTTATTGATGTTATAACTAATAACTAATGTAGGTGTCAACTATTTACCATTCCTGATCTTGGACCATATGCAAGAAATTCCATTGGATCAAGACAAGTCTTCACCTGCCATCACTGTACCAAATGGTGGTCTACCTTTTGATAACAGTGTCCAGACACAAGCATTTGTAAGTGGAGGTTCAAACACTGCTACGGCATTTCATTCCAATTATTGTACTGTATGTAGGTCAATGAAAATGGTGTAATATCATTTGCCAATCCATGGCCATATTCGTCTCCATCCCGATTCCCAACCAGCTGGTACTGGACCAGGAACCAGTATGTGGTTGCACCTTTCTGGAGTGATAATGATATTCGCAGGTCTGGTTCAGTTCACTATGCTAACATTACACTAGGAGACAGTAACCATGGTGATGAGCTGATCAACACAGTCAGCAAATTCATACAACATCAGAATGATGAAGCAGCACAACAGAGCTTTACTGGCCAGTGGATGCTGGTAGCACATTGGGACCATGTGCATCCATACCCTCATGGTTCTATTGGTAGCTACTACTACAACTACTATAATGGATTCACTCAGAAAGTAAGAATACAGTACAGTTGTGTACATTTATAGCTACTATTGTAATGTGCAGGAGAACTCATACCAGGCAGTAGTGATCACTGACGGTGCTAATACATACACTGTGTTCACATACAACTGCAATATGATGGGATGGAGTGGTTTATGGCAACATGCTGTAGTAGGATACAATGCTCGAGGGAACTCATACACTAACCACCCAGCATCAGGATTTGATGTGATCAGTACTGCTGTGGCTTGCCCCAACAATCTCCTCTATCAGGTGCCATGGAGCAATATCGTGTACAAGATCAGTCCTCCACCAGATCAAAAAAGGACTCTAATAGAGCAATGCAATAATCTATTAAGGAAGGACTATAGAGTAGTGGGGCTTCGTGATAATAACATCTATGATATATCAGAAATGTTAGAGCCATGTCCTTGCACTGCCTGGCAGGCATGGAGAGATTGGGGTAGATTCCGCCGAGAGTTTTCACAAGGTCTGTGCTTTGTTCAACGTTCTACATTAGTACAACAAGCAAGAGGGTCTGAGAAGCACTTCACTCAAAAGTGTTGCTATGCGCCATGGGGGTGAGTATGTTACTTGATGCTGTCTTGAAGCTAGTGATTTTGATAATTTTGTTTTAATGTAGAACTCCTACGGCTGGATCGATGCTCACTTCAGGGATCAATGGTGGCTCGATGTTGTATTTAAACAAAAACTATGAAGATTCATTTCAATATGACAGAAATTTTAAAGACACTTGTTGTGGTCTTGCTGAGCAATGTGACTCATACTACAGAAGAAGACCTTCCAATGATTGTACTAATTATGAACCACCTGTCACAAGTAAGTGTGACTAAAATAATCAAAAACATGTTATTGCATGTTCTTACATAAACATGTGAACCACAATTGACAGAAGTCACTCTTTATTCCTCTTGCTCAGCTTGGGGATGGGGTGATCCTCACATTACAACACTGGATGGTAGAACATACACATTCAATGGATGGGGAGAATACACTCTACTGGAACCAGCATCGAATACAACACAGTTTGTACTGCAGGGAAGGACTGCTCCTGTGAATGAGTCTACTAGCAACTCTGCTACTCAGTTCTCTGCTTTTGCCTTAGGAATACCAGAAGAAGCCACCTTTCAGGTAAACTGCAATACATAGTGCCTATAATTATTGTTTGTGCACTTTAAAGGGCTTTTATTACATTAGTCTGAAAATGATTACTACTAATTTCCTATCAAAACTGCATAATTTAAGAGGCTGTAAATGTGCTTTAGTCAATAAAGAAATTATTTCAGCATAGTACTCCAGTATACATAGCAAATGTATTTTAATGCAAGGTCATGTAGGATTTCATTATTTGGTTAGGTTGGCATAGAACAAGGGGAGTTTGTAGTGTACAGCACAGAAGAGTTTGATAAAGACATCAGTGACCACCTCTCACAAGTCAATGGTACATACAATGTCAGTGATAGTGACACAGAGGCTGAACTCACAAGACTAGACCAGGACACAATCATTGCTGCATTCTCTAATGGAGTCGGCTGCACCTTCACTAAATCTGTTGGTATACTCAACTTTGTGCTTGCTCTCCCTCGTTCGTTTATGGGACAGACCAGAGGATTACTGGGAAACAATAATGGGGACAAGACAGATGACTTTATGATGAGAGGAGCTACCCATAGCCTGCCAGACAACCTGACAAATGAGGAGATATTCTTATTTGGGAAATCATGTAAGTACCTTCACTAAAATCAGTGGCTTAATTTAATAACATCAATCTTTAGGGAATGTGTCAGAATCAGAAAGTTTATTTTCCTATGATGGATCATTCTATGCAATGTTTCAACATCCTGACCACACTCCAGTGTTTGTAGCTCAGTTGAACCCTACTAGTGAACAGATTGCTGTCTGTGGAGAGGATAAGCAGTGTCTGTATGACTTTGTACAGACTGGGAATAAAGAAATAGCTGTTACTACAATGAAAACTGCCGAGACCAATGAAATGGACCGTATAATATTGAGTAAGCATACCAAGTATATTATAAAATCATTTTACATTCCTTGTAATATGTAGATAACTTTCCTCCTAACATTACTGGAATGGACTCGTTTACTGTCATGGTGGGACAGAATAATGTCTTCAACTTCACGGTAGAGGACACTGACAGCAACATCACAGTGGCTCTTGTTGGAGGACTGCCAAGTGGTGCTAGTCTTGTTAACAATGGAGACAGCCAATACTCTGTACACTACAGACCCACAGTGGTCACCAATAATGAGACACTGACAATCATTGCCACTGACCCACACAGTGCATCATCCACCATCACTCCCACACTGTACATCTGTGCCTGTGCCAATGGAGGAAGCTGTACACTGGAAGGGCTTCCTTCATCTGATGCTAAAACAGTAATCATGAACTGTGCCTGTAGTCAAGGTAATTATAAATATTCCAATGTAAACAATATGTTGTTAATCTGTGCTGCAGCTTATACTGGTAGATATTGTGAGGAGGATCGTGATGGTTGTTCAGCTGTACAGTGCTATGTGGAATCAAGTTGTCGTGATGTGCCAGCTCCTGGAGTGGGGGCTGAGTGTGGAGCATGTCCTGTCGGGTTTACTGGAGATGGAATCAAGTGTTTAGGTATGAACTGAATCAACTCACATCATGTGTGGTACAATATCGTGACTGCAGATATTGATGAGTGTCAGGTGAACTCAAGTGTGTGTGATCAAGTATGCACCAACAGTGCTGGTAGCTATACATGCAGCTGTGAGCTGGGATACAAGCTGAATACTGACAACCAGTGCATAGGTGAGCATGTACATCTGTTTGAGTGTTTACACATGAGAAACGTGTTTGTGAACAGATGTGAATGAGTGTCTCTCAACTAATGATTGCCAGCAGTTGTGCACAAACACTGAGGGTGGCTACAATTGCAGCTGCTCTCAGGGATTCACTCTCAACAGTGATAGAAAAACATGTGATGGTATGTACAAGTTAAAATAAATAATTGCCGATTTGGAGTACGTATTATATAATAATTATCATTCAGCTCTTCAAGAGTGTGCTACTAATCATGGCTGTTCTGATGGTTGTGCTATTGTTAACAACACTCAACAATGTTTCTGTCCTTCAGGATATACTCTCAACATCAAACAATGCACTGGTTTGTGGAGTAGGACAATAATTATTTTTATAGTAACGAATTACATTTTGCGTGCTTACTGCAGATATTGATGAGTGCTCTATGTTTAGTTCATGTGAACAAGAATGTACGAACACTGATGGGTCCTACCAGTGTTCATGTACAAATGGTTTTATACTTAAAAGTGACAAGTCGACTTGTCAAGGTTAAATTACTTTAGTATAAAATTAATAATTAATTGTTCTATTTCATAGATGTCAATGAGTGTATGTTAGCTGCTCTCAATGGTAGTAGTCTATGCTCTGATAACAGTGAATGTGTTAATACTCATGGATCATATGAGTGTGTCTGTGTACCAGGATATGATCTGACTAACGGAACCTGTCACAGTATGTTACATGATTGTTGATATTGTATTGAATTATACATGTTGATAGGAATTGAAGAGGAACCATCTGCTCCACCTCAAATTGTGCCAAATTTTGCTCAAGACAACACATACAGTTTTACAATCAGTTCACTGGAAATCGCAGTAAGACCAGTACAATTATCTATCCATTGCTTACTTTGACATTGTATTTTAGTTCAAGCAAGCAAGGCAGCAGTTGTTCAGAGTTACAACAGCCATGGTCATCAATGAGTACTGTTCTATTAACCTGTGTACCATAGTACCATCCAATGGAGACCCACCAGTGAGGTATAGAACAGTGCTTGTAATATCCAGGCTAGTAATGACACTCGCATCTCTACTCTAGAATCAGTGGTCTGTCAGTCAGTGAGCAAGATGTGGCAATACCAAACAGTTTATTGTCTCATAATGGTCAAGGACAGTTAGTGGTTGGGTTCTACATACAGACACAGCAGGGATTCATTGCTCTGGCAACCATACAACAATCAGTGATGGTATGAAAATAAGTTTATGAATAATTTATTATGATAATGTATGTCATTATTATTGTAAGGCTGGAGAAAGACGCTATACAGATGCCGGGTTTGGTTTAGTGGTCTATCCATCGTCCTCAATGGCAAGCTCTGTTCATGAAATCAGCACTAGTACAGTCCCAATGGTCACTAGCACACCTCCTCCAGTAGCACGAGAAGTGTCATCGCTGGTAGTACCACTAGTAGGAGCTGTGGGTGGAGCTGTTGTACTGGGAATACTGGTTACTATCATTATCATCGCAGTGGTGTGGTAAGAAAAAGTTCAATTTAGCTATAAATAATTATTATTAACTAATCGTATTATAGTGTGAAACATTCCAAGCTTCCTAAGACGACTACTTCGTCCACTGAGAACACATACATCACTCTAGACACAGTGAAGAAGGACTCCATCGAGATGGGTGGATTCAGTAATCCTTCTGTTGTTGAACAGGTAAGAAATAATGTACACAGCATTATAGCTTCGGTTTATTTGATTTTTTGCAGAAGTCATAAGATTTGATCATGAAATAAGTGTGATCCGAACTTAAAAGAGAACAACATTTTAATAGCAGCTGTGTGATGTTTTTATAGATTGAAGCTTTCCCTACTTTCTCAATAAAGTAAAATTGTAATGTTTAATAATTATTATCATTTTTTGATGTACTATGCAATTCCTGTTATACGCTAGCTTTCTGGGTCAAGAGGCATTGAAACATGAGTCAGGGAACACAAATGTAGCGAGGCAGTTACTGTCACCTTTATCATTGTGGTAATTATTTTACTTTTTTGGAACTTTATAAACATAATGCAACTTGTAAAGTAAAGTAAAAAAGCTTTAATAAAAAAACTGAAAAGTGTAGGGATGACTCTTAAAAAAGGAAAGGAACAAGATGGGATGATGCTTGCAAAAGTAAAGGAACAAGATGGCATAATGCTTGCAATTGTAAAAGTCCCAAGTATCCCTACATCAGCGGCTTGCTGCGACAACGTGCAACTGACAAATGTGGAATCCTCTTCCTATACCTTTAAAACCGTCAATTACTTCATCGGACTGCGTCCTCCAAACACAGCTACCTGCAGCATATTTACAACTGTCAACTACTTCATCGGACTGTGTCCTCCTAAACACAGATACCTCTAGTTACAACCGTCAAGTACTTCATCAGACTGCGTCCTCCAAACACAGATACCTCTAGTTACAACCGTCAAGTACTTCATCGGACTGAAACATTCATGTTCCCTGAAACATGAGTCAGGGAACATGAATGTAGCGAGGCAGTTACTATCACCTTTATCATTGTGGTAATTATTTTACTTTTTGGAACTTTATAAACAAAATGCAACTTCTATAGCTTCTAGTTATTATGCCATGCGGTAGTCATGGCATATTTAGGGTTGGGCGGAATTCAAGATGGCGGCTACACTTAGGCTAAACGCAATAATTCACGTATATCTTGGCTGTTGACGATATTAGGGGTATTTTAACTACCTAGGGGCTATCCTAAGAGGTAAGCGCTTACAATGAGTCTACTAAGAAAGACTATAAGGCCAGGTGCTATGGGCATGAAAAGATGGCGTCTCGCCTGGAGGCACGACTACGGCACTGCCATATCTTCGCCGTACGGGCGTTTCAAGCTAATCTAACGTTCTGAAGCTCTTTGCACGATTTGTGCGATTACAAAGAGACCTTCAGAAGCAAAAGAGACCAAGTCTAAGGTGGTAAACCAGAGTTCACGTGGTCACCCGTTTGTTCATCTTCTTTCTTCTTCTTCTTCTTCTTCTTCTTCTTCTTCTCCAGCCAGCCTAGGGCCGTGGCGAGTGAACTATTCAAGACAAAACCTACACAGAAACTACACTAGTCGTTGGGAGCAGTGCACCTGATATCTATTTAAGCCTAAAACACTAGCAGAAGCGAGTATTTTCAAGAAAACAGCGATTTTTGGTCCATAATCAGACTCCATTCCATCATTCTGTTTGAACTCCGTTACTAGGTTACGCCTACTCGCGCACGCCCGTGTATGTAATTATTCTAATACAAGCGCACCTTAGTACAAATTGCATCATGGCTTGAAACCGAGCTTGAAACGCGAGTCATGCTGCCACTAGCAGTGTTCACAGCAGACAACGAGCAAATCGTCACTGTTACACCGGATTTGTCTGTTCAGGCTTGTAAGAATGCTAGCTTAAGTTTAGCTAATGTTGCATGGTACGTGTTGCATGCAGTGCAGACTGACTCGCTGAGAGTCGATTGAGTGCATTGCGGAGCTGCCCGGCACTTAGTTCTCTTTATACACTGTATTAGCATAAGTGCCAACTAAGTCATTAATAAAAAAAGAAAAGAAACAAGTAATAAAAACATTTTAACCAAAATGGAAGAGATTTAGGGTTGCTACATTTATCGAAAAAGTATGGAAACAAGAGTTTGAAATGAAAAGAATTGTAACAATAGCAGTGTAATGCTACCTCCCTAAATTAACTGCTTTCGATAGTTGTGGTTAATTTAATAGGGAGGTAGCATTACACTGCTATTGTTACAATTCTTTTCATTTCAAACTCTTGTTTCCATACTTTTTCGATAAATGTAGCAACCCTAAATCTCTTCCATTTTGGTTAAAATGTTTTTATTACTTTAATAGTTAAAATAACATTGTCTAATGATGTTCCGAATCAATGAGTTTCACCTTTGTCACCAGCAACCTGGAGAGAAACAGACATAACATGATTAACTCACAAAATTTCATCTACATGTGATTTCACACACCTTCCACCCAATAATATACCTACTGTACTTACCCGTTTAAAATCTTTCATGTTTGTGGAGTCCAGTATGTTACCATAGATACCAATATATTGTACTACAGTAGTTTGATTGCCTCCTTTGTTATCTCTGATAAATATCTGTGAGCATAAAAAGTATAATGGGACTTCGATGTTGGGGCACAATAGAAATTTTAGCTGTAAAAATGTACATGACAAATAGCACAAAGGTCGGTGCAATTTTTTACACACCTATCCAGAAAAATTGCTGCAAAATGGTTTTTTACACAGTTGAGTAATGGTTGGTCGCATCAGAAGACACATTTGGTAGACTCTGATAATTTCAAATGCAGACAGCTGAATAAGTTTTGCTAGCTTGTTAGCACAGCTTCTGTAGGCCCAATGCACTATCATTCAGATATTAGGGAGGCACGGTAGTGACTCCCTATGTAGGGTTCAACGGAAAAACAAGATGGCGGATACATACAATGTATTAGCGTTCAAACGCTGATATTTCACCTGGTGGTGAATTTTATACGTCCATAAACACTTAGATCTGCTCTCTGGCGTTGCCCCATCTTACAGTAGCAAGGAGATGGCTCGAAATTGTTACTAAAGTGACGAACCTGGAAACGGTGAAAATCGAGTTTCGTCATCTTCGTTTTCTTTCTTTCTTTCTTTCCACTCGCCTAGCACCCTTACACGAGCAGTGCCGAGACCAAAACACCCA
This sequence comes from Haliclona indistincta, assembly GCA_964017065.1. Classification (NCBI taxonomy): domain Eukaryota; kingdom Metazoa; phylum Porifera; class Demospongiae; order Haplosclerida; family Chalinidae; genus Haliclona; species Haliclona indistincta. Next base: position 3,153,968 of record OZ024786.1, on the reverse strand, counting down.
CGAATAGTCGTGAAATTCTCCTGGCACGTGCCTTTTGAACTTTGTTTTTAGCGAAACGGCGATATACATTCCGCGAGTTCTCGATCGTGATCCATTGTCAGCTAACGCCATTAGTGTGATTGCGCAATACGCACGTGACCAAGCAGTGGCTAGCGCACGTGACCGAGCACTAGCTTGAGTATAGCCACGCCGTATGGAACACGGAGAACACATATTTGTCTGGAGTCGTCGAAGAACTGTAAGCTCGTGTAGAATCAACATTCTGCGCTCGCCAGATCATTATAACCGCCGTATGGTCTACAAACAAGTGTGGGCGGGGCTCGAATGCATGCCTAGCCTGCATGCATGCACTATGCGTAGGCGACCTGATATACAGCATAACAATATTTTTAGCTACAAGTTTAAAATTGTTAATAAAGAAAAGCCATCAATAACAGGAAAACTAAACCAATGGTGGAAACAAAGACGGCTCAGTACATGCATGATATTGAACTGCACATCACTGAATAAGAAAAAAGGACTCAAACAAGAAAATAAAAAGATTTCTATCGAAATCAAAAGGATGTAGGGTTGTGAAATCTACCACTGGTCCACAATGTAAACTAACAAGGAACAAGCATGGAATGGTAACACGATTGACTTGCTAACAGACCATAGATCCCTACATCAGTGGCTGTACATAAAAATGCACGTCAGGTGTCAATCAACAGCAACTAGCAGAACTAGCTATCGTCAGCCAAAGCAGCCACTGATGTAGGGATCTATGGTCTGTTAGCAAGTCAATCGTGTTACCATTCCATGCTTGTTCCTTGTTAGTTTACATTGTGGACCAGTGGTAGATTTCACAACCCTACATCCTTTTGATTTCGATAGAAATCTTTTTATTTTCTTTATAGGTAGACATTGATAATTATATTCATTTTGTTATATTTTTAACGTTTGAGCATCTTATGTCAGTTCACGAAGCATAATTCTTTCATAGTACATGACTATCATCATACTAGTGACAAGCTATGGAGTTTGCTTACAGTGAAATTCTGAACATTTTGAAACTTGAGATAGTTCAAACCGGGCCGATAGCGCTCGCAACCAATGCACGAGAGTGCCTAGTCTCAGGGCAAGGTAAGAGCATAGACGGTATATAATAGCAGCTGAGTCAATCAGTTGCAGACAATTTATGGATGAGCGTGAATACAACGCAAATATTGGTTTCCCAATGTTTTGGTGCATGTGTGAGTCAGTAATTGCCGGGCGGTGTCTTTAGCAACCAGGGCACAAAGCCATCCAAGTTTGGATCTATTCTGAAGCCCACAGACAGAAATTTATGTATTGTTCACGATCTTGGCTGGCTACTGTCAATTATTCTTATTCTTGACGTGCTTGTACAAACAGTGAATGCTGTCTTCGGGTCACAGTGCAGCCACTGAATTAGGGACGGTCTATTAGCCAGTCAATTGTGTTACCATTCCGTGCTAGTTCCTTGTTGGTTTACATTGAGGACCAGTGACAGATTTCTGCATCCCTAGTCCATTTGATTTCGTTAGAATTCTTTTTTAATTTTCTTGTTTGTGTACATTTGTACTTTCTTCTTTGTCTGTGAGTTTCAAAATTTTGGCGCAGTTTAAGCTAGATCCGCACATGTATGTACTGATGGTTTTAGTGTCACCATTAGTTTAGTTTTTGCTATTGTTGATGGCTTTGCTTTCTAACTTGTAGCTCATATCATGCTGTACATCTCTAAATTCCTAAACTACTAGCTCACCCATGCATGCAAGCTCTTCATACGAGCCCCGCCCACTCTCACATTTTCAAAAAATTATCATTGCCGCTCCCCGCGATTTAACATATAATACGGTTTCTGACATCGCTATTATAGATTCTCAATTTCAGTCATGGAGTTGAGGTCATTTGGATTGCTCCTGTTTCTAGCAGGGTGTCTTTCCGCCGGTTCCTTGGCTCAGCAAAGACGTGAGTGTTAATTTAACAGAGGCCGGAGCACGTTTTCATTCTCTGGTGACTGAGTCGCGAAACTGCACCGTCGGGAATCCAGAATTCAGTGCCGTCCGTATTTCACCTATTGCGTTGACGTACTATTAGCTATTAGCGGTACCGTAGATGACTGTACAATGATATCCGCGAAACTATTGCGCTCTTTCATGCGTATTGTAAGATATTATGCATGCAGAATCATATTAAACCGTTTTCGAAAACAGAACCTTGTTCTACCGGAGAGTTCTACAGTCATGCTAGCAATAGCTGCGTCATTGAGTGTCCTTGTGGAATGTATGGAGACATGCAAACAGCTATGTGCAAGCAAGGTACGTTATTCATGGTAACAGTGGCGGATCCAGGAGGGTTTAATTGGTGCAAGTGAACCACCTTTGGCTTCACACAATAGTTATAGTCATAAGCCATACAGCCTTATTTAGAAATAGTTTGTACAGAGCGCAGTAACTTGGCTAGCTGTGGTAAAAATGAAATTTCAATGCTCAAATAGTACCAAAGTTTTAGGTGTGAACTCCTCTCTTGCTAGATCCACCACTGTGGTATGTTGATGTTGTTCTTTATAACTATTATTATTACTTGCAGGAAATGGAATGTTTTTCAATAAAAATATTTTGAAAATAACTAGAACATTGAAAAACATATCACCTCCTATACTGATTCGTCTGGCTGTTGAAGACAACCTGGTTAATGATTCTAATTCTTTATGGTTTAATACTTATGCAAGCCATGACTACTCCAACCAGTATTATTCTTTGAGATCATTGCTACGTTCAAACCTCTACATTCAGTTCAGTGATCATGAGCAGCAGATAATATTTCAATCGTTGTACAATTTGAACTTAAAAGAAACCAACTCCGTCTCCTGTTCAACTGGAAACCGTACATACTTTTATTTCCCAGTTCAAATTACATCAAAAAATATAACTGGATCAGTCAGAATCAATTTTGTTGCTCGTATTGCAAATGATCGTGCATTTTCTACTGTTATGTTAACAATTCACAATGGTGAGGCTATTATTGTAATTATTGTTTTCATGCATGTCTATATGTAGGCTGTAATGGAGATTTACTGTACGATTATAGCAGCGAAACATGTGTTGAAAGCTGTTCTCTGTGTGAAGTTGCAGTAGCTGGTTCATGTCAGTCTTTTGCTAAACTCGGTATGTGCACACAATGCTTCTAACATCAATGCTTCACATGTACATGTAGGAAAAATGTTCATCAGTCCCGGTCATGATTTGGCACAGGAAACATTTATTTCTGTTACACCAAAATCAGCACCTGGTTTACTGCTAGGCAGTTTTGTCATTAATATTAATAAGGAAATAATTACTAGCACTTCAGAGTTAAGAGTTAGTGGATATCCAAATGGTGTCCAACACAATCACAGTGATGGGCTAACACTGAACTATCACTACATCTATCCAATATTTCAGTTGACAGCAAACAACTCCATCTCATCGCAAATGAATAATTATCATACCACCTTCAATACATCTTCTCTTGCTAAGCTACGAGACACACCATCAGCTCAGTGTACTGATGGTTCACAGTACTATATGCTAAAGCTATATCTCGTTTTAACTAGTGATTCACTCTATCATCTTGGTGACCACAGAGCAACTATTTATGCAACAATTGATTCAAATATTATGTATTTCAGCACAAGTCAAGTAGTTCAATTCAGAGTTCAAGCAGGTAACTATGATAGATTGATAATTATAATGTACATGTATCATTGTAGAATGTGATGATCCATCTCTGCTCTATGACTTTGCTACTCATGAGTGTGTGTCTCAGTGCTCATGTGGTCATGCTCCATTTAGACGTCACTCAACAGCATACTGTGAAGCAGGTATTGATAAAATTAATTAAAACACTTTCTATTATGCCACGCGGTAGTCGTGGCATATTTAGGGTTGAGCGGAAAACAAGATGGCGGCTACACTTAGGCTAAACGCAATAATTCACGTATATCTTGGCTGTTAACGATATCAAGGGTATTTTAACTACCTAGGGGCTATCCTAAGAGGTAAGCGCTTACAATGAGTCTACTAATAAAGACTATAAGGCCAGGTGCTATGGGCATGAAAAGATGGCGTCTCGCCTGGAGGCACTACTACGGCACTGCCATATCTTCGCCGTACGGGCGTTTCAAGCTAATCTAACGTTCTGAAGCTCTTTACACGATTTTTGCGATTACAAAGAGACCTTCAGAAGCAAAAGAAACGAGGTCTAAGGTGGTAGACCAGAGTTCACGTGGTCACCCGTTTGTTCATCTTCTTTCTTCTTCTTCTTCTTCTTCTTCTTGTTCTTCTTCAGAGAGCCTAGCGCCGTGGCTAGTGAGCTATTCAAGACAAAACCTACACAGAAACTACACTAGTCGTTGGGAGCAGTGCACCTGATATCTATTTAAGCCTAAAACACTAGCAGAAGCGAGGATTTTCAAGAAAACAGCGATTTTTGGTCCATTGTCAGACTCCATTCCATCGTTCTTTTGAACTCCGTTACTAGGTTACGCCTACTCGCGCACGCCCGTGTATGTAATTATTCTAATACAAGCGCACCTTAGTACAAATTGCTTAGAACGCGAGTGCTAGCTGCTGCCACTACTGAGCAGTGTTCACAGCAGACAATGAGCAAATCGTCACTGTTACACCGGATTTGTCTGTTCAGGCTTGTAAGAATGCTAGCTTAAGCTTAGCTAATGTTGCATGGTACGTGTTGCATGTAGTGCAGACTGCAGAGTCGATTGAGTGCATTGCGGAGCTGCCCGGCACATACGTTTTCTTTATACACTGTATTAGCATAAGTGCCAACTAAGTCATTAATAAAAAAAGAAAAGAAACAAGTAATAAAAACATTTTAACCAAAATGGAAGAGATTTAGGGTTGGTACATTTATCGAAAAAGTATGGAAACAATATTTGAAATGAAAAGGATTGTAACAATAGCAGTGTAATACTACCTCCCTAAATTAACTGCTTTCGATAGTTGTGGCTAATTTAATAGGGAGGTAGCATTACACTGCTATTGTTACAATCCTTTTCATTTCAAATCTTGTTTCCATACTTTTTCGATAAATGTACCAACCCTAAATCTCTTCCATTTTGGTTAAAATGTTTTTATTACTTTATTATTATGTATGTGCAGCTGCCTATTACAGATTGTTCAATGATCAGTCAAAGCATCAGATCCCATTTAATGCTCCTCCTGCCACCATTACTACAAACATCACCACTTACATCAACTTTCGTGATGTTGATAATTTCTTAAGTTTTTACAACTCCACACTGTTTGCTCGCTTGTCAGTTGTATCAAGCTATTCTGGTATTGATCTACCAGTCAACAACACTATTGTTCCAGTAGTCACTCTCACAGCTCCTAATGGAACAGAATCAATGATTGTGGATATTCTGCTAAACATCAATGAATCTCATATTGAGCGTTGCCATGACAGTTTTCTAAACCAGAGCTTTAATCGAATCACGTTGTCAGTCAATATACACTCTCCTCTCATGTACACTCAGCTTGGAGAACATAACTTTACTATCGCACTGGATCTGATCGATTACCGTAATAAGCAGGAGTATGCAAATTTTCATCTTGATGATTATATACTAACTGTCAATGTCACCAGCAATGGTTAGTTCCAATAATTTTTATTACCCGAATATCACTATTTTATACCGTTTACAGGCAATGAAACACTTAATGGGTCTAGCTCACAAGAAATCTTTGAAGGTAATTTTACACCAAAGTCTGAATAGTATAGTCTGACAGTCAATATTGTCTGTAAGGAAGCTTTGATGTAACACCCAAAGTCTGAATACTACAACCAATGTTGTCTGTAAGGAAGCTAGTACTCTTAATGCATGTAACACAAATAGTCCACTAATAGTAACATAATGCTGTAGTAACAATTTATTTTATCAAAATATTAATAAAGGTATCAACTATCTGCCATTCCTGAAATTGGACCAAAAGCAAAAAATTCCTTTGGAACAAGACAAGTCTTCGCCTGCCATCACTGTACCAAATGGTGGTCTACCTTTTGATAACAGTGTCCAGACACAAGCATTTGTAAGTGAAGGTTCAAACAATGCTACAGCATTTCTATTGTACTGTATATGTAGGTCAATGAAAATGGCGTAATATCATTTGCTAATCCATGGCCATATTCGTCTCCATCCCGATTCCCAACCAGCTGGTACTGGACCAGGAACCAGTATGTGGTGGCACCTTTCTGGAGTGATAATGATATTCGCAGGTCTGGTTCAGTTTACTATGCTAACATTACACTAGGAGACAGTGACCATGGTGACGAGCTGATCAGCACAGTCAGCAAATTCATACAACATCAGAATGATGAAGCAGCAGAACAGAGCTTTACTGGCCAGTGGATGCTGGTAGCACATTGGGACCATGTGCATCCATACCCTCATGGTTCTATTGGTAGCTACTACTACAACTACTATAATGGATTCACTCAGAAGGTTAGGAATACAACAGCTACACATACATTAAGCCATTCTTTATGCTATAGGAGAACTCATATCAGGCAGTAGTGATCACTGATGGTGCTAATACATACACTGTGTTCACATACAACTGCAATATGATGGGATGGAGTGGTTTATGGCAACATGCTGTAGTAGGATACAATGCTCGAGGGAGCTCATACACTAACCACCCAGCATCAGGATTTGATGTGATCAGTACTGCTGTGGCTTGCCCCAACAATCTCCTTTATCAGGTGCCATGGAGCAATATCGTGTACAAGATCAGTAATCCACCAGATCAAAAAAGGACACTAATAGAGCATTGCAATAGTCTATTAAGCAAGGACTATAGGGTAGTGAGGCTTCGTGATAATAACATCTATGATATATCAGAAATGTTAGAGCCATGCCCTTGCACTGCGTGGCAGGCATGGAGAGATTGGGGTAGATTCCGCCGAGAATTTTCACAAGGTCTGTGCTTTGTGCAACGTTCTACATTTGTACAACCAGCAAGAGGGTCTGAGAAGCAGTTCACTCAAAAGTGTTGCTATGCGCCATGGGGGTGAGTATTTTATACCTGATGCTGTTTTGAAGCTAGTGAATTTTTGATAATTATTTGTTTTGATGTAGAACTCCTACGGCTGGATCGCTGCTCACTTCAGGGATCAATGGTGGCTCGATGTTGTATTCAAACAAAAACTATGAAGATTCATTTCAATATGACAGAAATTTTAAAGACACTTGCTGTGGTCTTGCTGAGCAATGTGACTCATACTACAGAAGAAGACCTTCCAATGATTGTACTAATTATGAACCACCTGTCACAAGTAAGTGTGACTAACATAATCAAAAACATGTTATTGCATGTTCTTACATAAACATGTGAACCACAATTGACAGAAGTCACTCTTTATTCCTCTTGCTCAGCTTGGGGATGGGGTGATCCTCACATTACAACACTGGATGGTAGAACATACACATTCAATGGATGGGGAGAATACACTCTACTGGAGCCAGCATCGAATACAACACAGTTTGTACTGCAGGGAAGGACTGCTCCTGTGAATGAGTCTACTAGCAACTCTGCTACTCAGTTCTCTGCTTTTGCTTTTGGAATACCAGAAGAAGTCACCTTTCAGGTAAACTGCAATACATATAATACCTATATTGTTTGTGCACTTTAAAGACCTTTTATTACATTTCTCTGACAATAATTACTACTAATAATTATTCTTATCAAAACTACATAATTTAAGAAGCTGTAAATGTGCTTCAATCAATAAACAAATTATTTCAGCATAGTACTCCAGTATACATAGCAAATGTAATCTTGAAGGATTTCTTTACTTGTTTAGGTTGGCATTGAACAAGGAGAGTTCATAGTGTACAGTACTGAAGATACTGATGAGAACATCAGTGACTACCTCTCACAAGTCAATGGTACATACAATGTCAGTGATAGTGACACAGAGGCTGAACTCACAAGACTAGACCAGGACACAATCATTGCTGCATTCTCTAATGGAGTCGGCTGCACCTTCACTAAATCTGTTGGTATACTCAACTTTGTGCTTGCTCTCCCTCGTTCGTTTATGGGACAGACCAGAGGATTACTAGGAAACAATAATGGAAACAAGACAGACGACTTTATGATGAGAGGAGCTACCCATAGCCTGCCAGACAACCTGACAGATGAGGAGATATTCTCATTTGGGAAATCATGTAAGTACCTTCACTAAAATCAATGGCTTAATTTAATAACATCAATCTTTAGGGAATGTGTCAGAATCAGAAAGTCTATTCTCCTATGATGGATCATCATATGCAATGTTTCAACATCCTGACCACACTCCAGTGTTTGTAGCTCAGTTGAACCCTACTAGTGAACAGATTGCTGTCTGTGGAGAGGATAAGCAGTGTCTGTATGACTTTGCACAGACTGGGAATAAAGAGATAGCTGTTACTACAATGAAAACTGCAGAAACTAATGAAATGGACCGTATAATATTGAGTAAGCATACCGAGTATAATTATTATAAAATCATTTTACTTTCCTTGTGATATGTAGATAACTTTCCTCCTAACATTACTGGAAAAGACTCGTTTGTTGTCATGGTGGGACAGAACAATGTCTTCAACTTCACGGTAGAGGACACTGACAGCAACATCACAGTGGCTCTTGTTGGAGGACTGCCAACTGGTGCTAGTCTTGTTAACAATGGAGACAGCCAATACTCTGTGCACTACAGACCCACAGTGGTCACCAATAATGAGACACTGACAATCATCGCCATTGACCCACACAGTGCATCATCCACCATCACTCCCACACTGTACATCTGTGCCTGTGCCAATGGAGGAAGCTGTACACTGGAAGGGCTTCCTTCATCTGATGCTAAAACAGTAATCATGAACTGTGCCTGTAGTCAAGGTAACTATGATCCAATGTAAACAACATGTTGTTAATCTGTGCTGCAGCTTATACTGGTAGATATTGTGAGGAGGATCGTGATGGTTGTTCAGCTGTACAGTGCTATGTGGAATCAAGTTGTCGTGATGTGCCAGCTCCTGGAGTGGGGGCTGAGTGTGGAGCATGTCCTGTCGGGTTTACTGGAGATGGAATCAAGTGTTTAGGTATGAACTGAATCAACTCACATGCATGTGTGGTACAATATCGTGACTGCAGATATTGATGAGTGTCAGGTGAACTCAAGTGTGTGTGATCAAGTATGCACCAACAGTGCTGGTAGCTATACATGCAGCTGTGAGCTGGGATACAAGCTGAATACTGACAACCAGTGCATAGGTGAGCATGTACATCTGTTTGAGTGTTTACACATGAGAAACGTGTTTGTGAACAGATGTGAATGAGTGTCTCACAAGTAATGATTGCCAGCAGTTGTGCACAAACACTGAGGGTGGCTACAATTGCAGCTGCTCTCAGGGATTCACTCTCATGAGTGATAAAAAAACATGTGATGGTATGTATACATGTTAAATTAAATAATTGTTGATTTGGAGTGATTATTATATAATCATTACCATTCAGCTCTTGAAGAGTGTGCTACTAATCATGGCTGTTCTGATGGTTGTGCTATTGTTAACAACACTCAAAAATGTTTCTGTCCTTCAGGATATACTCTCAACATTAAACAATGCACTGGTTTGTGGAACATGGCAATATTTTTATATTAACGGATGATATATTTACTTGTTTACTAGATATTGATGAGTGCTCTATGTTTAGTCCATGTGAACAAGAATGTACTAACACTGATGGGTCCTACCAGTGCTCATGTACAGAAGGCTTTATACTTAAAAGTGACAACTCTACTTGTGAAGGTAAAAATTACTTTAACGTAAATTAATTTCCTTTGCTCTATTTCGTAGATGTCAATGAGTGTATGTTAGCTGCTTTCAATGGTAGTAGTCTATGCTCTGATAACAGTGAATGTGTTAATACTCATGGATCATATAAGTGTGTCTGTGTACCAGGATATGATCTGACTAATGGAACCTGTCACAGTATGTTACATGATTGTTGTTATTTTATAGATTTATACATGTTGATAGGAATTGAAGAGGAACCATCTGCTCCACCTCAAATTGTGCCAAATTTTGCTCAAGACAACACATACAGTTTTGTAATCACTTCACTGGAAATCACAGTAAGACCAGTACAATTATCTGTGCAATGCTTACTTGACCTTGTAATGTAGTTTAAGCAAGCAAGGCAGCAGTTGTTCAGAGTTACAACAGCCATGGTCATCAATGAGTACTGTTCTATTAACCTGTGTACCATAGTACCATCCAATGGAGACCCACCAGTGAGGTATAGAACAGTGCTTGTAATAACCAGGCTAGTAATGACACTCTACTCTAGAATCAGTGGTCTGTCAGTCAGTGAGCAAGATGTGGCAATACCAAACAGTTTATTGTCTCATAATGCTCAAGGACAGTTAGTGGTTGGGTTCTACATACAGACACAGCAGGGATTCATTGCTCTGGCAACCATACAACAATCAGTGATGGTATGAAAATAAGTTTATGTAAATGATATTGTTTTTATATTATTGTAAGGTTGGAGAAAAACACTATCAAGATGCCGGGTTTGGTTTAGTGGTCTATCCATCGTCCTCAATGGCAAGCTCTGTTCATGAAATCAGCACCAGTACAGTCCCAATGGTCACTAGCACACCTCCTCCAGTAGCACGAGAAGTGTCATCACTGGTAGTACCACTAGTAGGAGCTGTGGGTGGAGCTATTGTACTGGGAATACTGGTTACTATCATTATCATCGCAGTGGTGTGGTAAGAAAAAGTTCACCTTAGCTATAAATATTATTAACTAATCGTATTATAGTGTGAAACATTCCAAGCTTCCTAAGACGACTACTTCGTCCACTGAGAACACATACATCACTCTAGACACAGTGAAGAAGGACTCCATTGAGATGGGTGGATTCAGTGATCCTTCTGTTGCTGAACTGGTAAGAAATAATGTACACAGCATTATAGCTTCAATTTGTTATTTGATTTTTTCCAGAAGTCATAAGATTTGACATGAAACAAGTGTGATTCGAGCATAAAAATGAACAAAATTTTAATAGCAGCTGTGTGATGTGTTTATAGGTTGTAGCTTTCCCTAATTTCTCAATAAAGTATGTTGTAATGTTTAATAAAAATTATCATTGAGATGGACTATGCAATTCCGGTTATACACTAGCTTTCTGGGTCTAGAGGCAATAATACATTAGATGGGGAACACAAATGTAGCGAGGCAGTTACTATCACCTTTATCATTGTGGTAATTATTTTACTTTTTGGAACTTTATAAATAAAATGCAACTTCTATAGCTTCTACTTATAATAGTTTAAATAACATTGTCTAATGATGTTCCTATTCAATGAGTTTCACCTTTGTCACCAGCAACCTGAAGAGAAACAGACATAACATGAATAACTCACGTACAAAATTTCATCTACATGTGACTTCACACATGCACCTTCCACCCAATAATGTACCTACTGTACTTACCCGTTTAAAATCTTTCATGTTTGTTGAGTCCAGTATGTTACCATAGATACCAATATATTGTACTACAGTAGTCTCATTGCCTCCTTGGTTATCCCTGATAAATATCTGCGGGCATAAAAAATATAATGGGACTTCAATGTTGGGGGCACGATAGAAATTTTAGCTGTAAAATGTACATGTACATGACAAATAGCACAAAGGTCGGTGCAATTTTTTACACACCTATCCAGAAAAATTGCTGCAAAATGGTTTTTTACACAGTTGAGTAATGGTTGGTCGCATCAGAAGCTACATTCGGTAGACTCTGATAATTTCAAATGCAGACAGCTGAATAAGTACTGCTAGCTTGTTAGCACAGCTTCTGTAGGCCCAATGCGGCACTATCATTCAGATAGGTAGACATTGATAATATTAATTTCGGTATATTTTGAACGTTTGAGTTTAGCTTGATGATAGAGACGGACAGACAGATAGACAGCACGATTATTGTAAGCCTCGTATGTCAGTTCACGAAGCATAATTCCTTCTTAGTACATGACTATCATCATACTAGTGACAAGCTATGGAGTTTGCTTACAGTAAATTCTGAAAATTTTGAAACTTGAAATAGTTCAGACCGCGCTCTCTTCACTCATATCATCAGGTGATAATCTATAGCAATAACAGCACATGGCTTGAAAAGATGAGCAATTTTTTATTAGTAACTGTCATTAGTTTAAAAGCAAATTGCATTCATACACTGTATCTTTACATGTTAGTATAAATCCTTCATGCACCTTACTTAGTCTGGTTATTGAAAGGCTGAAGGCTAGCTACCAACACTACATTAAAGCGCCAATTCCAGTGTGTAAGTGCAACTCTGGTGCTGCTGCTCCTGTAACACAGCAACCAATGCACAAGAGTGCCTAGTCGCAGGGCAAGGTATAGCATAGACGGTATATAATAGCAGCTGAGTCAATCAGTTGCAGACAATTTATGGATGAGCGTAAATGCAATGCAAATATTGTTTTCCCAAATATTTTGGTGCATGTGCGAGTCAGTAATTGCCGGGTGTCTTTAGCAACCAGGGCACAAAGCCATCCAAGTTTGGATCTATTCTGAAGCCCACAAACAGAGTTTTATGTATTGTTCACGATCTTGGCTGGCTACTGTCAATTATTCTTATTCTTGACGTGCTTGTACAAACAGTGAATGCTGCAGCCACTGAATTAGGGATGCATGGTCTATTAGCCAGTCAATTGTGTTACCATTCCGTGCTAGTTCCTTGTTGGTTTACATTGTGGACCAGTGACAGATTTCTGCATCCCTAGTCCTTTTGATTTCGTTAGAATTCTTTTTTAATTTTCTTGTTTGTGTACTTTCTTCTTTGTCAGTGAGTTTCAAAATGTTGGCGCAGTTCAAGCTAGATCCGCACATGTATGTACTGAAGGTTTTAGTGTCACCATTAGTTTAGTTTTTTGCTATTGTTGATGGCTTTGCTTTCTAACTTGTAAACTACTAGCTCACCCACGCATGCAAGCTCTTCGTACGAGCCCCGCCCACTCTCACATTTTCAAAAAATTATCCTTGCCGCTATGACGGATGCCCGCGATTTAACATATAATACGGTTTCTGACATCGCTATTATAGATTCTCAATTTCAGTCATGGAGTTGAGGTCATTTGGATTGCTCCTGTTTTTAGCAGGGTGTCTTTCCGCCGGTTCCTTGGCTGAGCAAAGACGTGAGTGTTAGTTAATTTAACAGAGGAGCATGTTCTCATTCTCTCGTGGCTGCATGAGTCGCGAAACTGCACCGTGGCCGGGAATCCATGCATCCGGGAATTGCTGTCCGGATTTCACCTATTAGGTCGACGTACTGATGACTAATAGCTATTAGAGAGGCAAGTTGCGCAATTTACCGTTCACGATGACACGGTAAATCATACAGTCGCCAAGTGCACTAGCGCTCCACTTTCTTTAAGTAGGAGATAAAATTTACTGTCTTAGAGATGGAGTTAGGAGGCTGAATCGCTAATGCGAGAGGCCGCTGTCTGAAAGGAAGTACGCTGGGACATGCCGTTTGGTAAACTGCGCAACCTCTCTATTAGCGGTACCGTAGATGACTGTACAATGCATATCCGCGAAACTATTGCGCTCTATCATGCGTATTGTAAGATAGATAATATGCATGCAGAATCATACCAAATTAAACCGTTTTTGAAAACAGAACCTTGTTCTACTGGAGAGTTCTACAGTCCTGCTAGCAATAGCTGCGTCATTGAGTGTCCTTGTGGAATGTATGGAGACATGCAAACAGCTATGTGCAAGCAAGGTACGTTATTCATGGTAACAGAGGCAGATCCAGGAGGGTTCAATTTGTACAAGGAAAGAATCTGAATCATAATAGTAATATTCCTTTGGCTTCACATAATAGTAATATTCATATGCCATACAGCCTTTTTGGAAATAGTTTGTACAGAGTGCATTTAACTAAGTTAGCTGAGGTACTGTACTGTATCAACAGCAGTGAAATTGCACTAAAAAATGAAATTTCGGTTCACGAAGCATAATTCCTTCTTAGTACATGACTATCATCATACTAGTGACAAGCTATGGAGTTTGCTTACAGTAAATTCTGAAAATTTTGAAACTTGAAATAGTTCAGACCGCGCTCTCTTCACTCATATCATCAGGTGATAATCTATAGCAATAACAGCACATGGCTTGAAAAGATGAGCAATTTTTTATTAGTAACTGTCATTAGTTTAAAAGCAAATTGCATTCATACACTGTATCTTTACATGTTAGTATAAATCCTTCATGCACCTTACTTAGTCTGGTTATTGAAAGGCTGAAGGCTAGCTACCAACACTACATTAAAGCGCCAATTCCAGTGTGTAAGTGCAACTCTGGTGCTGCTGCTCCTGTAACACAGCAACCAATGCACAAGAGTGCCTAGTCGCAGGGCAAGGTATAGCATAGACGGTATATAATAGCAGCTGAGTCAATCAGTTGCAGACAATTTATGGATGAGCGTAAATGCAATGCAAATATTGTTTTCCCAAATATTTTGGTGCATGTGCGAGTCAGTAATTGCCGGGTGTCTTTAGCAACCAGGGCACAAAGCCATCCAAGTTTGGATCTATTCTGAAGCCCACAAACAGAGTTTTATGTATTGTTCACGATCTTGGCTGGCTACTGTCAATTATTCTTATTCTTGACGTGCTTGTACAAACAGTGAATGCTGCAGCCACTGAATTAGGGATGCATGGTCTATTAGCCAGTCAATTGTGTTACCATTCCGTGCTAGTTCCTTGTTGGTTTACATTGTGGACCAGTGACAGATTTCTGCATCCCTAGTCCTTTTGATTTCGTTAGAATTCTTTTTTAATTTTCTTGTTTGTGTACTTTCTTCTTTGTCAGTGAGTTTCAAAATGTTGGCGCAGTTCAAGCTAGATCCGCACATGTATGTACTGAAGGTTTTAGTGTCACCATTAGTTTAGTTTTTTGCTATTGTTGATGGCTTTGCTTTCTAACTTGTAAACTACTAGCTCACCCACGCATGCAAGCTCTTCGTACGAGCCCCGCCCACTCTCACATTTTCAAAAAATTATCCTTGCCGCTATGACGGATGCCCGCGATTTAACATATAATACGGTTTCTGACATCGCTATTATAGATTCTCAATTTCAGTCATGGAGTTGAGGTCATTTGGATTGCTCCTGTTTTTAGCAGGGTGTCTTTCCGCCGGTTCCTTGGCTGAGCAAAGACGTGAGTGTTAGTTAATTTAACAGAGGAGCATGTTCTCATTCTCTCGTGGCTGCATGAGTCGCGAAACTGCACCGTGGCCGGGAATCCATGCATCCGGGAATTGCTGTCCGGATTTCACCTATTAGGTCGACGTACTGATGACTAATAGCTATTAGAGAGGCAAGTTGCGCAATTTACCGTTCACGATGACACGGTAAATCATACAGTCGCCAAGTGCACTAGCGCTCCACTTTCTTTAAGTAGGAGATAAAATTTACTGTCTTAGAGATGGAGTTAGGAGGCTGAATCGCTAATGCGAGAGGCCGCTGTCTGAAAGGAAGTACGCTGGGACATGCCGTTTGGTAAACTGCGCAACCTCTCTATTAGCGGTACCGTAGATGACTGTACAATGCATATCCGCGAAACTATTGCGCTCTATCATGCGTATTGTAAGATAGATAATATGCATGCAGAATCATACCAAATTAAACCGTTTTTGAAAACAGAACCTTGTTCTACTGGAGAGTTCTACAGTCCTGCTAGCAATAGCTGCGTCATTGAGTGTCCTTGTGGAATGTATGGAGACATGCAAACAGCTATGTGCAAGCAAGGTACGTTATTCATGGTAACAGAGGCAGATCCAGGAGGGTTCAATTTGTACAAGGAAAGAATCTGAATCATAATAGTAATATTCCTTTGGCTTCACATAATAGTAATATTCATATGCCATACAGCCTTTTTGGAAATAGTTTGTACAGAGTGCATTTAACTAAGTTAGCTGAGGTACTGTACTGTATCAACAGCAGTGAAATTGCACTAAAAAATGAAATTTCGGTGCGTACCAAAGTTTTAGGTGTGAACCCCTCTCTTGCTAGATCCACCACTGTGGTATGTTGGCATATCGTTGTTCTTTATAATTATCATTATTACATGCAGGAAATGGAATGTTTTTCAATAAAAATATTTTGAAAATAACTAGAATATTGAACAACATATCACCTCCTATACTGATTCATCTGGCCGTTGAAGACAACCTGGTTAATGATTCTGATTTTTTTGGTTTAGAACTTATACAAACAATGATTACTCCAACCCGTATTATTCTTTGAGATCATTGTTACGTTCAAACCTTTACATTCAGTTCGGTGATCATGAGCAGCAGACAATATTTCAATCGTTGTACAATTTGAACTTAAAAGAAACCAACTCCATCTCCTGTTCAACTGGAAACCGTACATACTTTTATTTCCCTGTTCAAATTACATCAAAAAATATAACTGGATCAGTCAGAATCAATTTTGACGCTCGTATTGCAAATGATTACGCATTTTCTACTGTTATGTTAACAATTCACAATGGTGAGACTATTATTATTGTAAATTGTTGTTTCATGCATATGTATATGCAGGCTGTAGTGGAGATTTACTGTACGATTATAGCAGCGAAACGTGTGTTGAAAGCTGTTCTCTGTGTGAAGTTGCAGTAGCTGGTTCATGTCAGTCTTTTGCTAAACTCGGTATGTGCACGCGATGCTTCTAACATCAATGCTTCACATGTACATGTAGGAAAAATGTTCATCAGCCCCGGTCATGAAACTATTATTTCTGTTACACCAAAATCAGCTCCTGGTTCATTTGTTGGCACTTTTGTCATTCATATCAATGAGAGCTTAATTACTAGCACTTCAGAGTTGAGACTTCGGCAATATTGGGATGTTCTACACAATCACAGTGATGAGCTAACACCATACTATCACAACATCCGTCCAATATTTCAGTTGACAGCAAACAACTCCATCTCATCGCTAAGAGATGATTATCGTACCACATTCAATGCATCTTCTCTTGCTAAGCTACGAGACACACCATCAGCTCAGTGTACTGATGGTTCACAGTACTATATGCTAAAGCTAGATCTTGTTTTAACTAGTGATTCACTTTATCATCTTGGTGATCACATAGCAAGTATTTATGCAGAAATTAATTCAAATATTATCATGTATGCCAGCACAAGTCATGTAGTTCAATTCAGAGTTCAAGCAGGTAACTATGATAGATTTGGTAGATATACTGTACATGTATAATATTTTCATTGTAGAATGTGATGATCCATCTCTGTTCTATGACTTTGCTACTCATGAGTGTGTGTCTCAGTGCTCATGTGGTCATGCTCCATTTAGACGTCACTCAACAGCATACTGTGAAGCAGGTATTGATAAAATTAATTAAAACACTTCATATTTTTATTATTTATGTGCAGCTCCCTATTACAGATTTTTCAATGATCAGTCAATGCATCAGATCCCATTTAATGCTTCTCCTGCCACCATTAGGGAGGCACGGTAGTGCCTCCCTATGTAGGGTTGAACGAGAAAACAAGATGGCGGCTACATACAATGTATTAGCGTTCAAACGCTGATATTTCGTCTGGTGATGAATTTTATACGTCCAAAGACACTTAGATCTGCTATCTGGCGTTGCCCCATCTTACAGTAGCAAGGAGATTGCTCGAAATTGTTACTAAAGTGACGAACCCGAAAACGGTGAAAATCGAGTTTCGTCATCTTCGTTTTCATCTTTCTTCTTTCTTCAGCGCGCCTGGCGCCTTTACGAGAGCAGTGCCGAGACCAAAACACCCATGAACAGTCGTGAAATTCTTCTGGCAGGTGCCTTTTGAACTTTGTTTTTAGCGTAACGGCGATATAAATTCCGCGATTTCTCGATCGTGATCCATTGTCAGCTAAGTGTTAGACGCCATTATTGTGATTGCGCAATACGCACGTGACCAAGCAGTGGTTAGCGCACGTGACAAAGCACTAGCTTTAGTATCGCCGCGCCGTATGGATCACGGAGAAGTTGGAGAATACATAATTTGTCTGGAGTCTTCGAAGAACTGTAAGCTCGTGTAGGATCGCCATTCTGCGCTTGCCAGATAATTATAACCGCCGTACAAACAAGTGTGGGCGGGGCTCGTATGCACTGCATACATGCATGCGTAGGCGACCTGATATGTACAGCATAACAATTATTTTTAGTTACAAGTTTAAAATAGTTAATAATAAAGAAAAGCCATCAACAACAGGAAAACTAAACCAATGGTGGAAACAAAGACGGCTCAGTACATGCATGATATTGAACTGCACATTACTGAAAAAGAAAAAAGGACACAAACAAGAAATTAAAAAGATTTCTATCGAAATCAAAAGGATGTAGGGTTGTGAAATCTACCACTGGTCCACAATGTAAACTAACAAGGAACAAGCATGGAATGGTAACACGATTGACTTGCTAACAGACCATAGATCCCTACATCAGTGGCTGTACATAAGATCAATATTTTGTCACAAGCTGAATGCACGTCAGGTGTCAGTCAACAGCAACTAGCTGAACTAGCTATAGCCAACCACAGCAGCCACTGATGTAGGGATCTATGGTCTGTTAGCAAGTCAATCGTGTTACCATTCCATGCTTGTTCCTTGTTAGTTTACATTGTGGACCAGTGGTAGATTTCACAACCCTACATCCTTTTGATTTCGATAGAAATCTTTTTAATTTCTTGTTACTACTAACATCACTACTTACATCAACTTCCGTGATGTTGATGACTTCTTAATTTTTTATAACTCCACACTGAATGCTCGCTTGTCAGTTGTATCAAGCTATTCTGGTATTGATCTACCAGTCAACAACACTATTGTACCAGTAGTCACTCTCACAGCTCCTAATGGAACAGAATCAATGATAGTTGATATTTTGCTGAACATCAATGAAACTTATATTGAGCATTGCCATGACAGTTTTCTAAACCAGAGCTTTAATCGAATCATGTTGTCAGTCAACATACACTCTCCTCTCATGTACACTCAGCTTGGAGAATATAACTTTACTATCACACTGGATCTCATCGAATACCGTAATAACCAGGAGTATGTAAATTATCATCTTGATGATTACACACTAACTGTCAATGTCACCAGCAAAGGTTAGTTCAAATATTACCAGAATATCACTATTTCGATACCGTTTACAGGCAATGAAACACTTAATGGGTCTAGCTCACAAGAAATCTTTGAAGGTAATTTTAAATTAAAAATTACTGTTTATTTTAACAAAATAAAGGTAACAACTATCTCCCATTCTTGAAGTTGGACCAAAAGCAAAAAATTCTATTGGATCAAGACAGCTCTTCACCTGCCATCACCATACCAAATGGTGGTCTACCCTTTGAAAACAGTATACAGACACAAGCCTTTGTAAGCCAGTGTAGCTTTATCAACTCATCTTTTACATGTATGCTATGAAGGTCAATGAAAATGGTGTAATATCATTTGCCAATCCATGGCCATATTCGTCTCCATCCCGATTCCCAACCAGCTGGTACTGGACCAGGAACCAGTATGTGGTGGCACCTTTCTGGAGTGATAATGATATTCGCAGGTCTGGTTCAGTTCACTATGCTAACATTACACTAGGAGACAGTGACCATGGTGATGAGCTGATCAACACAGTCAGCAAATTCATACAACATCAGAATGATGAAGCAGCACAACAGAGCTTTACTGGCCAGTGGATGCTGGTAGCACATTGGGACCATGTGCATCCATACCCTCATGGTTCTATTGGTAGCTACTACTACAACTACTATAATGGATTCACTCAGAAAGTGAGAATACAGTAGTTGTGTACATTTATAACAACTATTATAATGTGCAGGAGAACTCATACCAGGCAGTAGTGATCACTGATGGTGCTAATACATACACTGTGTTCACATACAACTGCAATATGATGGGATGGAGTGGTTTATGGCAACATGCTGTAGTAGGATACAATGCTCGAGGGAACTCATACACTAACCACCCAGCATCAGGATTTGATGTGATCAGTACTGCTGTGGCTTGCCCCAACAATCTCCTCTATCAGGTGCCATGGAGCAATATCGTGTACAAGATCAGTCCTCCTCCAGGTCAAAAAAGGACACTAATAGAGCAATGTAATAATCTATTAAGGAAGGACTATAGAGTAGTGGGGCTTCGTGATAATAACATCTATGATATATCAGAAATGTTAGAGCCATGTCCTTGCACTGCCTGGCAGGCATGGAGAGATTGGGGTAGATTCCGCCGAGAGCTTTCACAAGGTCTGTGCTTTGTGCAACGTTCTACATTTGTACAACCAGCAAGAGGGTCTGAGAAGCACTTCACTCAAAAGTGTTGCTATGCACCATGGGGGTGAGTATATTACTTGATGCTGTCTTGAAGCTATAGTGAATTTTGATAATAAATATTTTTTTATGTAGAACACCTACGGCTGGGTCGCTGCTCACTTCAGGGATTAATGGTGGCTCGATGATGTATTTGAACAAAAACTCTGAAGATTCATTTCAATATGACAGAAGTTTTAAAGACACTTGTTGTGGTCTTGCTGAGCAATGTGACTCATACTACAGAAGAAGACCTTCCAATGATTGTACTAATTATGAACCACCTGTCACAAGTAAGTGTGCCTAAAATAATCAAAAACATGTTATTGCATGTTCTTACAAAAACATGTCAACCACAATTGTCACTCTCTTTATTCCTCTTGCTCAGCTTGGGGATGGGGTGATCCTCACATTACAACACTGGATGGTAGAACATACACATTCAATGGATGGGGAGAATACACTCTACTGGAGCCAACATCGAATACAACACAGTTTGTACTGCAGGGAAGGACTGCTCCTGTGAATGAGTCTACTAGCAACTCTGCTACTCAATTCTCTGCTTTTGCTTTCGGAATACCAGAAGAAGTCACCTTTCAGGTAAACTGCAATACATAGTACCTATATTGTTTGTGCACTTAAAAGGGCTTTTATTACCTTGTCTGACAATAATTACTACTAATAATCTTATCAAAACTACATAATTTAAGAAGCTGTAAATGTGCTTCAATCAATAAACAAATTATTTCAGCATAGTAATCCAGTTTACTTAGCAAAATATATTTTCAATGCAAGGTCATGTAGGATTTGGTTATTTGCTTAGGTTGGTATCAAACAAGGAGAGTTTGTAGTATACAGTACTGAAGATACCGATGTGAACATCAGTGACTACCTCTCACAAGTCAATGGTACATACAATGTCAGTGATAGTGACACAGAGCTGGCTGAACTCACAAGACTAGACCAGGACACAATCATTGCTGCATTCTCTAATGGAGTCGGCTGCACCTTCACTAAATCTGTTGGTATACTCAACTTTGTGCTTGCTCTCCCTCGTTCGTTTATGGGACAGACCAGAGGATTACTAGGAAACAACAATGGGGACAAGACAGACGACTTTATGATGAGAGGAGCTACCCATAGCCTGTCAGACAACCTGACAGATGAGGAGATATTCTCATTTGGGAAATCATGTAAGTGAACAAAAAGCCAATGGCTTAATTTAATAACATGAATCCTTTAGGGAATGTGTCAGAATCAGAAAGTCTATTCTCCTATGATGGATCATCGTATGCAATGTTTCAACATCCTGACCACACTCCAGTGTTTGTAGCTCAGTTGAACCCTACTAGTGAACAGATTGCTGTCTGTGGAGAGGATAAGCAGTGTCTGTATGACTTTGCACAGACTGGGAATAAAGAGATAGCTGTTACTACAATGAAAACTGCGGAGACTAATGAAATGGACCGTATAATTTTGAGTAAGCATACCAAGTATATTATAAAATCATTTTACTTTCCTTGTGATACTTAGATAACTTTCCTCCTAACATTACTGGAAAGGACTCGTTTACTGTCATGGTGGGACAGAATAATGTCTTCAACTTCACTGTAGAGGACACTGACAGCAACATCACAGTGGCTCTTGTTGGAGGACTGCCAACTGGTGCTAGTCTTGTTAACAATGGAGACAGCCAATACTCTGTACACTACAGACCCACAGTGGTCACTAATAATGAGACACTGACAATCATTGCCACTGACCCACACAGTGCATCATCCACCATCACTCCCACACTGTACATCTGTGCCTGTGCCAATGGAGGAAGCTGTACACTGGAAGGGCTTCCTTCATCTGATGCTAAAACAGTAATCATGAACTGTGCCTGTAGTCAAGGTAACTATAGTCCAATGTAAACAACATGTTGTTAATCTGTGCTGCAGCTTATACTGGTAGATATTGTGAGGAGGATCGTGATGGCTGTTCAGCTGTACAGTGCTATGTGGAATCAGGTTGTCGTGATGTGCCAGCTCCTGGAGTGGGGGCTGAGTGTGGAGCATGTCCTGTCGGGTTTACTGGAGATGGAATCAAGTGTTTAGGTATGAACTGAGTCAACTCACATCATGTGTGGTACAATATCGTGACTACAGATATTGATGAGTGTCAGGTGAACTCAAGTGTGTGTGATCAAGTATGCACCAACAGTGCTGGTAGCTATACATGCAGCTGTGAGCTGGGATACAAGCTGAATAATGACAACCAGTGCATAGGTGAGCATGTACATCTGTTTGAGTGTTTACACATGAGAAACGTGTTTGTGAACAGATGTGAATGAGTGTCTCTCAACTAATGATTGCCAGCAGTTGTGCACAAACACTGAGGGTGGCTACAATTGCAGCTGCTCTCAGGGATTCATTTTCAACAGTGATAACAAAACATGTGATGGTATGTACATGTTAAAATATTGTCGATTTAAAGTCTGTATTATATAATATCATTTAGCTCTTCAAGAGTGTGCTACTAATCATGGCTGTTCTGATGGTTGTGCTATTGTTAACAACACTCAACAATGTTTCTGTCCTTCAGGATATACTCTCAACATTAAACAATGCACTGGTTTGTGGAGCAGAACAATATTTTTATACTATAACTTTTGCTTGTTTACTGCAGATATTGATGAGTGCTCTATGTTTAGTCCATGTGAACAAGAATGTAACACTGATGGGTCCTACCAGTGCTCATGTACAAAAGGCTTTATACTTAAAAGTGACAACTTGACTTGTCAAGGTAATAATTACTTTAGTATGAATTAATTTCCTTTGCTCTATTTCATAGATGTCAATGAGTGTATGTTAGCTGCTCTCAATGGTAGTAGTCTATGCTCTGATAACAGTGAATGTGTTAATACTCATGGATCATATAAGTGTGTCTGTGTACCAGGATATGATCTGACTAATGGAACCTGTCACAGTATGTTACATGATTGTTGTTATTGTACTGAATTATACATGTTGATAGGAATTGAAGAAGAACCATCTGCTCCACCTCAAATTGTGCCAAATTTTGCTCAAGACAACACATACAGTTTTACAATCACTTCACTGGAAATCACAGTAAGACCAGTACAACTATCTGTGCAATGCTTACTTTGACCTTGTAATGTAGTTTAAGCAAGCAAGGCAGCAGTTGTTCAGAGTTGCAACAGCCATGGTCATCAATGAGTACTGTTCTATTAACCTGTGTACCATAGTACCATCCAATGGAGACCCACCAGTGAGGTATAGAACAGTGCTTGTAATAACCAGGCTAGTAATGACACTCTACTCTAGAATCAGTGGTCTGTCAGTCAGTGAGCAAGATGTGGCGATACCAAACAGTTTATTGTCTCATAATGCTCAAGGACAGTTAGTGGTTGGGTTCTACATACAGACACAGCAGGGATTCATTGCTCTGGCAACCATACAACAATCAGTGATGGTATGAAAATATATTATGAATAATTTATTTTGATAATGTATGTCATTATTATTGTAAGGCTGGAGAAAGACACTATAAAGATGCCGGGTTTAGTTTAGTGGTCTATCCATCATCTTCAAGAGCAAGGTCATCAAGTGTTCATGAAATCAGCACCAGTACAGTCCCAATGGTCACTAGCACACCTCCTCCAGTAGCACGAGAAGTGTCATCACTGGTAGTACCACTAGTAGGAGCTGTGGGTGGAGCTATTGTACTGGGAATACTGGTTACTATCATTATCATCTCAGTGGTGTGGTAAGAAAAAGTTCACCTTAGCTATAAATAATAATTGTTATTAACTAATCGTATTATAGTGTGAAACATTCCAAGCTTCCTAAGACGACTACTTCGTCCACTGAGAACACATACACCACTCTAGACACAGTGAAGAAGGACTCCATTGAGATGGGTGGATTCAGTAATCCTTCTGTTGTTGAACAGGTAAGAAATAATGTACACAGCATCATAGCTTCAGTTTATTTGATTTTTCTGCAGAAGTCATAAGATTTGATCATGAAACAAGTGTGATTCGAACTTCAAAAGAACAACAATTTTAATAGCAGCTGTGTGACGTGTTTATAGATTGAAGCTTTCCCCAATTTCTCAATAAATTAAAATTGTATTGTTTAATAATAATATTATTTTCATTTTTTGAGCGACTATGCACTTCCTGTTATACGCTAGCTTTCTGGGTCAAGAGGCAATGAAACATGAGTCAGGGAGCATGAATGTAGCGAGGCAGTTACTATCACCTTTATCATTGTGGTAATTATTTTTACTTTTGGAACTTTATAAACAAAATTCAACTTCTATAGCTTCTAGTTACAATAGTTAAAATAACATTGTCTAATGATGTTCCTAATCAATGAGTTTCACCTTTGTCACCAGCAACCTGGAGAGAAACTGACATAACATGAATAAATCATTTACAATAATTTATTATTTCATGTACATGTGATTTCACACACCTTCCACCCAATAATGTACCTACTGTACTTACCCGTTTAAAATCTTTCATGTTTGAGGAGTCCAGAATGTTTCAACCATAGATACCAATATATTGTACTACAGTAGTTTCATTGCCTCCTTGGTTATCCCTGATAAATATCTGTGAGCACAAAAAATATAACGGGACTTCGATGTTGGTGGCACAATAGAAATTTTAGCTGAAAATGTACATGATCGATAAATAGCACAAAGGTCTGTGGAATTTTTAGCTACACACATGCATGTTCAAAAAAATATTGTTGCTGTTGGATGATTTTTATGCACAGTTGAGTAATGCATCAGAAGCCACATTCGGAAGACTCTGATAATGTCAGAAATGTCAGATGCAGGCAGCTGATCAAATAAGTTCTGCTAGCTTGTTAGTGCAGCTTCTGTAGGCCCACTGTACTATGATTCAGATAAGCTGATAATGATAATAATTGTTCCATTTTTCAACGTTTGAGTTTTAGCTTGTGACTATGAATGATAGCGACAGGCAGACAGATAGACAGAACGATAAGATGTGTCAGTTCATGAAAGGATAATTCTCTCTTAGCACATGCTACGTAGCTATCATCAGAAATAATACTAGTGACATGTGACAAGCTACATGTATATAGTTTGCTTACAGTGAGGTTCTGAACATTTTGAAACTTGAGATAGTTCAAAGCAATAGCACTCTCTTCACTCATATCATCAGGTGATTATCTATAGTGATAACAGCACATGCCTGGAAAGATTACCAATTTTTATCAATAGTTAAAAAGCACGTTGAAGACATGCACTGTATCTTTGCATGTATAAATCCTTCTTGCAGCTTACTTAGTCTGGTTAGTGAAAGGCTTATAAGGCTAGCTACCAAGACTACATTGAAGCTTCGATTCCATTGTGTATGTGCAACTTTGGTGTTGCTGCTCCTGTAACACAGCAACTAATGCACAAGAGTGCCGAGTCACAGGGCAAGGTAAGAGCATGGACGGTATATACTAGCAGCTGAGTCAATCAGTTGCAGACAATTTATGGATGAGCGTGAATACAACGCAAATATTGGTTTCCCAAAATATTATTTGGTGCATGTGTGAGTCAGTAATTGGCGGGTGTTTTTAGCAACCAGGGCACAAAGCCATCCAAGTTTGGATCTATTCTGAAGCCCACAGACTGAGTTTTATGTATTGTTCACGATCTTGGCTGGCTACTGTCAATTGTTCTTATTCTTGACGTGCTTGTACAAACAATGAATGCTGTCTTATGTGCAGCCACTGAATTAGGGATGCATGGTCTATTAGCCAGTCAATTGTGTTACCATTCCGTGCTAGTTCCTTGTTGGTTTACATTGTGGACCAGTGACAGATTTCTGCATCCTAGTCCATTTGAGTTCGTTAGAATTCTTTTTTAATTTTCTTGTTTGTGTAACTTTCTTCTTTGTCAGTGAGTTTCAAAATTTTGGCGCAGTTCAAGCTAGATCCGCACATGTATGTACTGATGCGGTCAGTGTACATTTGGATCAGTCAATATTCAATATTAAACAAGATTAAAAATATTATAAAATCAGTATTTTCTATTTTTCAACAATGCAATTCAAAGTGTCAAAAACCAAATTTCAATTTTCAATTTCTGCAAGTCAGAATTGGTCATAATCGACGAACTCGCCGTAACGTAACAAACCAGGACTCAGTCCGAAGCGAACGAACACGCCTACTTCGCCACACCTACATTCTACAATTAAAATGGCGACTATAGCAGTACGCGGCCGCGGGCGAGTACTGCTAGTCGAAGCAGCGAGGAATCAAGGAATCCGACTGAGAGTACCAGTCTGTCTACATGTAATAGTGGATGTGTTCTTTAGTATGTTATTTTTGTTGCTACTTTTTATGTGGGGTGCTCTGGTCAGTCTGGTGGTTCTGCTACAAGTAAAGGGTCACTGGTTCGAATCCAACTAGGGCAGGAGAAAATGTGAGTCCATCACGTTCTTCCAGCGCACCCATCTGTAAAGCGGGTACATGCATGGTCTTATACTGGGGAGCAAAGTCCTGTGTCTCACCGTCCAACCGCCAACAGCGTTGTACAATAGTGCCACACACCTGTAGTGGAAGACACAGCTGGTCCTCCTGCGAGTTCAGTTGCTCGGCTCTAGTGCACTGAACACAGTGCCTTTTTAGTGCACAGGTTCCTAGGCTTTATACCTTGCTATGTACGCGTGACCCGGTAGAGTAGCAAAACTTTGCTCTTTGCTTTGTATGTGTGATTGTGTGTGTTTGTATGTGTGTCCAGTAGTAGGCAATCGTGGTATCCGGTACTCTGTCTCATCCATATCAGTACAACAGTCTAGCTTGAAGCAAAATTCACCGACTGTGGTCATGTACAGTAGGGCTGAATATTCCTGGCATAGTGTGGTCTCTTTTTTGTCCGTTCCTCACTCCTCTTGCTATCGTGATGTGACTGAAGCTAAAAGTAAATTCATGAGTCAATGGTGTAACTGTCACATGCTTAGTCACACAAGATTTTCGTGGGAATTGTCAGCCTTGTGTAACCAGCCTATGTGCTAGAGGAAAAACTCATTGAAAAGTCCACTGGCTAATGGTGACAATTTTAGTGAAGCAATTACTTTTTCGAGAAGGTTTAAGCATAGCACCAACATATGGCATCTGCCTTCAAAAGAATTATATGCAATATACGATGTTAGTCACAGTGTTCTATTCTATCTCTCTTTTTCTCAACTACTGTCTCATTTACTAGGGATTGATTTCTGTTAACACCTCTGGAGAGTAGGAGTATCATCAAAGTGTCTCAGACCAGGAGTAAAAGAACTGGATTGTTTGCTCAGGTATGTGCATTTGTGAGCAGGGTGTTACCAATGTGGGCATGGTCAACACACAATGGACTGATTATTGATGTGGTGCATTATTATAATTATAACTTGCCCAGTTGTATCATTCACCTTTTATTGAGTGATAACTAGAGTTCGTAAAACACATAGGTGTTCTATACTACCGTAGTATGAACATATTCACCCAGTCTCATAGTTCACTCAGGCTCACTTGAAGGCTACACCCAGTTACTGGGTAAACTGGTAAAGCTATTACAAGGCATAGTCATAGCACTCGACACAAGACACTCCCGACAGCATTATTATGAAGATATTTCTGGTGCTTTGTGAATAGTAAGACAGTAAATAATAGCTGTCTCTTTGACGATACACACATAATAATAATACTAACCAACCTGATCACTTAACCAGGAGCCCATAAAGAGAACTCTGTATACATGCAACTCTGTATACGGCGAAATCCAAACAGGGCTGCCAAATTATATTTTTAGTAACACCAAATATGGACCTATTCGGCTGTTCTTGTCGTGCTCGTCGTCTACGCGTTCTGAACAGCAAGCAGCAGTGACTAGGCAGTGTTACTAGTGCTGGGCTAACAATATCGACAGCAGTAAATCGCGTGCGCGTTGGCTCAACAACGTAGTGCCAGACTGCCCAGTCACGCCTTCGTGTACACTTCTGGATATAACGAAGAGCTTCTTGACTTCTTCAGGCGTCTTACAAGCTCTTCACCATCGTCCTTACCTTCATTTCGCTGATTTGTTGGGTTCTCTGTGTCTTATAGAAACTTTGTCCATATAAGGGTATACTAATGTTAGAATTCAGCCGCCATGTTTGGATTTCGCCGTATACGTTAGAGTGTTCGGAATTGCATGCTCCCTTCTCTTTATGGATTCCTGCTTAACCCTTACATGTCTACACACAGGGTAACTACTCTCATAACTCAGTATGTGTTGGTCTCTTTTGCAATGTTGATGTGCCTTGTACTGATTTTGGAGCCTTTTCATTCACTGTTGTGTTAATAGTTGACATTATATTGTTATGGTAAATAAATTGATTTTTCTCTCTTCACAACACAGGAGCCGTCATCAGATGGGTGTGCATTATGGCATGTAAAGCTGACAAGTCTGATCGTAAAGACAACCTCGTCACTATGTTACAATTGTACTGTGATAATTATTAATTTGTTTGACTGTTGAAAAATTTTTAATCATTCATTGATTATTGACTACCAATCAATAGTAGTATTTTCACAGAAATAATAATTATTCAGTCTGAAAATGAAAACAAACTGTAGGCATGGTATTATAATTGGTTTGCTAGTCAGTGCGACAATGCTACTCAGACCACTGCAAAGTGATTGCAGGGGATTGCATCGACAGTCAAACAGCATGATGTATAACAGCACTGCATCAGTTACACAGCATGATGTGTAACAGCACTGCATCAGTCACACAGCATGATGTATAACAGCACTGCATCAGTCACACAGCATGATGTATAACAGCACTGCATCAGTTACACAGCACTAGTGTGTGTAACCGCTATATTGCCATCCTGATTTCACAGCTAAGAGGGGTGTTCACTAAACTAGCTAGGTACAGACCCGTTGCATTAGATACACTGTGTTAGAATAAAGATTTCACAGCTATTGCAAGCCTGGTGCCTCTGCAGAGGAAAATTTCAGCATGGTTTGGAGCTTGCCATTCAAACAACTTATTAATCCTCAGACCCTATTAATCCTTACTCACGGTGCAGCTACGACTGTAGAATGCACAGGCAGGCTAGACCCTTGTTTTACTGAAAGTTCCCTCTGCAGTGGTACCAGGCTACAATAGCAGTCACTCATGGTGCACCTACGACTGTCCCTCTGCAGTGGTACCAGGCTACAATAGCAGTCACTCATGGTGCACCTACGACTGTCCCTCTGCAGTGGTACCAGGCTACAATAGCAGTCACTCATGGTGCAGCTACGACTGTCCCTCTGCAGTGGTACCAGGCTACAATAGCAGTCACTCATGGTGCAGCTACGACTGTCCCTCTGCAGTGGTACCAGGCTACAATAGCAGTCACTCATGGTGCAGCTACGACTGTCCCTCTGCAGTGGTACCAGGCTACAATAGCAGTCACTCATGGTGCACCTACGACTGTCCCTCTGCAGTGGTACCAGGCTACAATAGCAGTCACTCATGGTGCACCTACGACTGTCCCTCTGCAGTGGTACCAGGCTACAATAGCAGTCACTCATGGTGCACCTACGACTGTCCCTCTGCAGTGGTACCAGGCTACAATAGCAGTCACTCATGGTGCACCTACGACTGTCCCTCTGCAGTGGTACCAGGCTACAATAGCAGTCACTCATGGTGCACCTACGACTGTCCCTCTGCAGTGGTACCAGGCTACAATAGCAGTCACTCATGGTGCAGCTACGACTGTCCCTCTGCAGTGGTACCAGGCTACAATAGCAGTCACTCATGGTGCAGCTACGACTGTCCCTCTGCAGTGGTACCAGGCTACAATAGCAGTCACTCATGGTGCACCTACGACTGTCCCTCTGCAGTGGTACCAGGCTACAATAGCAGTCACTCATGGTGCACCTACGACTGTCCCTCTGCAGTGGTACCAGGCTACAATAGCAGTCACTCATGGTGCAGCTACGACTGTCCCTCTGCAGTGGTACCAGGCTACAATAGCAGTCACTCATGGTGCACCTACGACTGTCCCTCTGCAGTGGTACCAGGCTACAATAGCAGTCACTCATGGTGCACCTACGACTGTCCCTCTGCAGTGGTACCAGGCTACAATAGCAGTCACTCATGGTGCACCTACGACTGTCCCTCTGCAGTGGTACCAGGCTACAATAGCAGTCACTCATGGTGCACCTACGACTGTCCCTCTGCAGTGGTACCAGGCTACAATAGCAGTCACTCATGGTGCAGCTACGACTGTCCCTCTGCAGTGGTACCAGGCTACAATAGCAGTCACTCATGGTGCACCTACGACTGTCCCTCTGCAGTGGTACCAGGCTACAATAGCAGTCACTCATGGTGCACCTACGACTGTCCCTCTGCAGTGGTACCAGGCTACAATAGCAGTCACTCATGGTGCACCTACGACTGTCCCTCTGCAGTGGTACCAGGCTACAATAGCAGTCACTCATGGTGCACCTACGACTGTCCCTCTGCAGTGGTACCAGGCTACAATAGCAGTCACTCATGGTGCAGCTACGACTGTATAGGGGAGTTCTACTTTCCCATTCGATATTCAATATACAATAAGAATTAATATCAAAAATAATCATGAACAGGACAGTCGGTATGTTATATCACATAAGAAAAGGAGTCCCTCTCTAAATGGTCTGCCATCTCCATTAACTGCTGAAGAAAAAATGACATCAAAAGAGGGAATTCTATCAGCAAAAGCTTGTCTACGGATCTCTGACTTAGAAGTATCACCAAGTAGTGGGTCAATACCAAACCCAGCTGGGTCTGTGATTCTTCCGCCACATCTCCTGTATCTTTGCACCGCTTCAGCAGGAGTCCACAGCAACGACTGGTCAATCCGCTTCACACGGTCATCAATGAATCTTCTCTGATTAGGTATACCCTGAGGAAGTCCATGTCTTCGACCTTTTAAATAAAAGAAAAAACTAAGTCATAGATAGCCACAGTAGCTATACCCAGGAGCCCACAAAGAGCCTGAAGGAGTGGCTAACTTTTGTTAGCTGTATGAAAAATTGTAGGCTGCTCCCTCCCTCCCTTCATGGGTTTCTAACAAGCGCAAAACTAGTGTTCCACACGAAGAGAGTAGAAAATGTGCTTTCATACATTTTGCTTCATATCACAGGAACAAACTATTCTACTATCATGTAGTAGGTATCAAAATGACACTCTACCCACCCTGGTTCATATGGCTTCGCATCACGTGATATGGGCGTGGCACAACATGGCGAGATATCAGACTCTCTGGAAAGATTACCTTTAGCCATGATCTTTGGAAATACTGGTAGTTAAGATTTCTTAATGCTGCACCACAACTTTCACCTACGATGCTTACCTGTGGGCAGTGTCTTGCTATAGTTCAGCGACAGGGAGCCAAAACATGGCCTTTGCAAGTGGGAAAAATTTTTGCTCGGGAAATCGGAGTCACGTTCCAAAACTAGGAGACTGCAATGCTAATACATTATTCTTTACACTAGGACTTGTGCAGCATCTGTAAAAATACGCACAACGACAAATGCGACTGCTTCCCATGAGAGACCTGGTTTCTGGCCGCCATCCTGCTAAATTAATAGATTTTGTGATGTCACATGTTGGTTATTAGCATGTGATGAGTCATAACTATTACACTGATTCAATGTGTTTTCAATAGTTATGACATTTTACACAGCTAATAAAATTAAGAAGGGTTTCTTTTATGGCGGCGTCCAAAATTTTGGCCTAATTAATTATTCATAATGGGCAGTTGATCGATTTTTAGTGCAAAATCACCAATGCGAGACTTCAACACGCATACAGAACTGCTCCGGAGGTGCTATAGTTATTGTTTTGGAAGCTAGCTGCTTGACTTTGTACTCTAAACAGTCAAGAATAGTGGACCTTCAGGTGACTGTGTAGTTCGTCCGAACCTACCGAACCTCCCTGTCTACAGGCCTGGCACAGAAACCAGCTTAGGCTCACCCTGTGTTATTTACAACGATGATATTAGAAGAACCCTGTTTATCTGAATACCACTACAACACTAAGAGCCATAGACTGACTATCACACTAGCATTAATCTGCTGCCACTAGCATAACATGCACAAATAATTCAGCTAAACCAGGCTGTATAATAATGAATTGACATACCAGGAATTGGATGTTCGTTCCAAGAAGAAACCAACAACGTTAATCCAACCTGAGCAACACGCAGTGTAAACCTAAAGAACAAGAACCACACTCATTGTTTGCTGAGAAAGAACAGTAGAGCAAGTCAATTTTTCAGTAAAACAATTCAGTAGCTAATTAGTTAATGATATTCCTTCTACAAGTTATGTCACTGTGGGACAAAATTTGAATGGTTTCCAAAGGCACACTTGGCAAGTCAGCTGTCAATCAAAAGCTCTACCTCAGGATCACTCATGCGTAATAATTCCCACGTTACCCCCTATTGGGGGTCAGAAATGACACATTGATAATTCATAAATGCTATAAGTGTTCACTAATAATAAGGTACTGGTTTACCATGAAGTACAAAATTTGTGAAGTGGATTGTCCATATCTATCTCCTCAGAATCTGCCATTACAATTAAAATCCTCTTGATAGGATAGTTAACACGGGTGTTAACTTCGACCCAGATCCGTTCTACCACATGATTCTAGCAGGTACAATTATTAATCACACATTGAGTTAATTCAGTTTTCAATTTTTACCCTTTTTGAGGATGTTTGAAGAAATGGTGCCTTAGATAGATCATTACGAAGATGTGACAAGTGATCCTGAGCATATAACATCAAAAACCATTCTCTGCCATGGTCCACTCTGATCTGGTTCCACAAGCCAATATCTTTAGTAATTTTTCTATAGAGAACAAACAGACAAACTTAACATTAATTTTGAGTATAATAGTTAAAACTAACAAAAATACATCCTCATAAATAATAACATTATTTTTGATGGGCATGGAACACAGTGCCATTATCCGTCCAGTGAATCCGTCGATAGCACAGACATGAGTGACACCAAATGCTACTAGTTTCTCATTCTGATCTATGTGGATTTTTTCGCCGTAATAGTTTGCGATATACGGACAAGGATTTGTTTGCCTCTCTGTAAGGGACTGTCTTCCTCTATGGTAGCCTGGATGAGCGGTTTGTAAAGCAAGCCCAACGCGACTTTGCGCAACACGAAATCCTTGTGAACTTAAAAGGCCAGTCATAGTCTTTCTTCCATATTGAGGTCCAACCTATATTATCATACAAGTACAAAATAATCATAAACGGTAAATACTGTTGTCTTACTCGCATGACATTCAAGGAAACGAGTCTGTTGACAGTAGACTGATCAATTCTGGACGTCTTGTGTATGTCGTTATCCAGGCAATAGCGCTTTACGCTAGCGGTACTCAATCCTCGAAGATGGGGATAACTTGCTCTCAGATTTATACCAACTTGCTCGTGTGACATGCGTCGGATCTGGACGGCCTCACGAATGAAAGTTTCAATACCTGCTATACTGGCAAGTGTAGCCATGAGAAATCACGTGTAGTCGCACAAGCCTGAAGGAGCCTAGTATATACCGGCCTCCACCACCAAAGTCTAGTCACGATCGCACGCAGTTATAGGCGGAGCTCTAGTGGCCGTAAACGCCCATTAAATTTTTCCTAGTATTAAGTTTACAGTATAATCCACGTGTCTGACTAGATCAATTCGTGTCGGTCAAGATAAATTCCACGTGTCGGTCAAGATCAATGTCAGTCCAACTAATACGAGAAGGTTGTGACTCCATTGAGGTCCAAGTACAACAGGTTACTCCGGAAGCGGTGTGCTCACTGTTTTCTGTAAGTGTGTATACATATAAACATTACACGTGGTAAGTAACGCCTTAATTTTCCAGATTGACATCAAGACTGTTTATCTCAAAGCAGAGTTTAGTCCCAAGGTGTTCTTCCCCCACCAAGGAAGCAATACATTTTCCTTTACTAGCGACGTGGGTGACACCATCATATCATTAACAGTACACGGACTCCCATCATTCATCAAGAGACCAATCATTCATCAAGAGAAACCATCTCGCTCGTTTGACTATCGCTTTGTACGAACTTCAAAAAAAGCCGGACCGTCAGGCACGTATTCGCTGAAAGTGATGAGAGCTGAAGTGTCTAGGATGTCAACTGGTAAAATATCTCTGGAAAACAGCACAACTGGGCAAACCTTTATCCTGCTGGATGAGACTACAGCAAATGTTGACTTCATAAATTGTGAGGTCCAGAAAGTTTGGGGAAAGAAGTACATCATCGTCACTGGTAATGGATTGCCCATCGAGGATTCAAGTGGTACCCAAGGTACTACTGTTATTGCATATTGTCAAGTTCTTGTGTTTTAACATCCAAAGGATGTGAGCCTTTAACAGTCTGGTACAGAATTTAAGTAAAACAGCTGTTGTTCTTGCAATACTGAATTATGAAGAATGTTACCTGATAGATGCTTACAAATGGCTACGTGGTGCCAGACAGCACTCGTTCTTCGTAGCTGTAATCTCGCGTACGGGCTTTGCTCGGCAAAATAAATATGAAGGCTTCTGCACAGATAGTAGACAAGCTTGCGTGAGCAGTTTTAGCTCCCTGTGTTTCATAAACCGAAGAGAAAACCGTTTGCAATCGATCGTGCTTAGTCTACACGGGGCGAGCTCGTCGTTTCGTGGTGTCCAACGCTCCATGGCTACAACTTGCTATGATCAATGTCTATCGACGGGCAAACAACTTGCATACTCTAGCTGTGGCTGCACGAATACACACGGCTAGAAATATATAGCTGCTTGCAAAATAATGAATATCGTTAAAATGGCGGCAAGTACTTCGTATTAAAGTGCTTCGCCCTTTGAATTCTTCCAGGTCTTCTTTTTACGACAAGGTGCGCGTGTCATACATCAAAATAAGCGGTCTAGAGCGCTTATTTTAATGGTGAAAAACCGCCGTTTATAGCTTTTACAGTAACAGAGTTATTCGTGGGGCTAAAGTGGACAAGTCAGCGTGACCCTAGTATAGTGAGGTGTGGAAATACTTCGGTTTTCCTGCAACCAAAGAACATCAGTCATGACAATGATAGTA
Organism: Haliclona indistincta; assembly: GCA_964017065.1. NCBI lineage: Eukaryota > Metazoa > Porifera > Demospongiae > Haplosclerida > Chalinidae > Haliclona > Haliclona indistincta. Next base: position 3,118,355 of record OZ024786.1, on the reverse strand, counting down.
GTACTATTGTCAGCTCTAGCCAATAGCCACTTTTGAAGCAAGTCCGGTGTTAGCCTCGTCCCCAGGCCCCGCCTCCCAAAGCTGAGGAGAGGGCCTGGTATATACTGTCAACGCATGCGTAAAATATTCATTGACAATGACGTGCAATCAAAGCAGCGTGAACGCCTTCTGACGTACACACTAGTCTGGAAACAGTTTCTTCTCGTTTTCTCTGCTGTGAAATATTATCTAGTCTTCCAGCCATGCTTGTTACAGGTGGGAGACTCTATTTAAGCATGTTCTTCGTGCATGGTGTCACGGATCTTACACGGTAGGGCTCATGCATGCAATAACAAGCGAAGAACGGTTATTTTACTTGTCTGACAGACGTGCAGCCCTTTATTCTTTACCTTGCAAGCTATGAACTCGATCGTTCATCATAGTCTCAACAGCAAGCTAAGTAACATGGTCGAGAACTTGATAGTCTAGATATAGGCGTGTCCAAAAGAAGGCTGAGCATGCTACATCCTTTATTGTACGGAAAATATGCAGTTTTATTGGAATTCCGATAATTACAGCACATGCGCACACAGTATATACCAGGCCCTCTCCTCAGCTTTGGGAGGCGGGGCCTGGGGACGAGGCTAGTCTGGTGTGTGCGAAAATTTTAACTCATGATTATTGATGAAGTTGTAAAAAATCAAACGAGTATAGGCTGTATTATGGACAATAATATTCACAAGCAGTTCATGGCAAATACTATGCCTGTGTCCTTGTCATAAACAAAGCAATATCCTGGTCGCTGATCCTGGTAAAAAGTTGTCCCAACCACCACTTACTACAGGCCTGCGACAGATGCAGACAATAATAGATGAAGGTTGCCATCCTTGACAATGCATGATTATACATTAAGATTGTCTCTTCACTTATTTACAGGGTTGCAATTCTGGCGTGTGGGCAGTAGAAAGGTATATGCTGTTCCAATCGACGAAGTTTGCCATAACAAGAGAAAACGGAAGAGGACTGATAGTGATGACGATAGCGAATCAAAGAAGTCACATGAAGTCATAAAAGAGATTGCCAAACTGAGGAGTGAGATCCGCTATTCAACCGTCAACTCACGAATAGCTGATGCATTGAAGTGCACCATTTGTCTCAGCATCGTAAAACCACCTGTAATGTACACTCACTGCTGCTTAAGAATCGTTGGGTGTAAAGAATGCATCGATGCTTACGGTCAGGATCGGTGTCCTTTGTGCAGGGTGGAAAAGTACAAAACTACCGTCATATTAGGGTTAGATGACCTACTGAAGGACTTAGCCTCGCTTTCCAACTCCTCTGAATATGCCCACATGGACAGCAGCCGCTCCTTCCCACATCCCTATGATCTTGCGGGAACGGACAGTGATGACGACTTTGTGTGATCTCAGTAATCAATCAGTCACAGATGACGACTTTGCGTGAACATAGTAATCAATCTCAGTACATGTAATCAAACTTGATAAGGCTGAACTGCTTAATTCACCGGTATAAACCCCACTTGCTGTTATTTTGTATATTCAATGTCACTTTATTGCTATTATTATACCTCGTCTTATACCATGTTATCAGTAATTTTTTGTATACATGTATATAATAATAAAACATGATCACTGAAATGACATGATTTAACACGTAAGCTATAGTGTACATGTCCTTTAAAAGGCACACGTGTGTACGTAAAATAGGTACAGTAGATCGCATACCAGTGTGCTGTCTCAACGCTGCTGTACAGGACTTCTGGGCCATGGGTCGGCCCCGGCTAGATATTGATCGACACGCCCACATACGGCACGTGATTGATTCTTGTTAGTCCGTTACCATGAGGACTCAGCGGGACTCAGACACTTGGCCTTATTGAACAAGCAAGATGTTTGAGCACTTCGGTCCAGTGACCATCTCAACAAACTACAAGACCAATAGTCTATCGTAAGCTTGTATCATGAGTGTAAGTCGTGTAATGCGCATAGATAGGCGCCCGCGAGCTGGTGTGAGCCTCGGACGATCGCCGATCGAGCTCATGATCAGCCGTCTTCCTTGCATCTATCATGCATCTATTATAAGTATAATAATATGCATCAGCTAGGGTTGAAATACATACAAGTTATATTATTGTTGATAAGTATTTGGAACTCCTTTAGCACTCCTCAATTCAGCACTCCTTATAACCACACTGCCTGAAAATGCCAAGGAACTGAGAAAACAGGCATTTTGAGAAACAGGCATTGACCCTCATGAATCCGAAGGACACCACACCGGTAATAACATCTAGATGATTGTACACGTACATACTGTAATAATAATTATTCACTACTGATTTTGGTACATTTGAGGGGTTGACCTTAGATTTTCCTTCTTATTATGAGCAGCTTGACCTAATGCATCAAGTGATTTATGTGCTTTTTACAGGAAGGAGTTCCTAACTGTCATCCGCAATTGCTGTTGCTAAACTAAGGACTTCTGTTCCGACCCTCAAAGAAGCAGTATCTTTGTTTGAAGTCTGGCTGATAGCCTTGATCTATAATTATTTCACAGGAGACATGCTGAATTCATCAGTAGATATCCATTTTGGCCAGTTTATTTTATTAATGGCAATAATGCCTTGTTTAGAATTAACATAAATCATCAATAATAATGTCGCAGTACAACGGTTGTCTTTATGATCTCTTGTCAGCTTTACATGGCATAATACACACCCATCTGATGACATACAGCACCTGTGTTGTGGAGAGAGTAAATCAATTCATTTACCTACCAATACTAATAACACAACAGTGGATGCAAAGGCTCCAAAATCAGTTGATATCGACTGAGAAAAAATAATTATTGTCAACTCTTTACAAAACACATCAATATTGCAAAAGAGACAGACACATAGTGTGTTATGAGAGTAGTTATTAGCAATAAAACACTTCAGTTCAAGCTAATTTGCTTCAATAGATTGTTCTAATCACATGGCTATCGACCACGCCTACATTGGTAACATCCTACCCTCAAACTAAGGAATAGCTTCGATTCTTTTGCTGCATTACATACACATATGCACGCACAAAACAAAACAAAGCAAAGGCAAAGCAAACACACACGTGCATATACACACACACACACACACACAAATAAAGGAGGAATACACACACTCTCTCTCTCTCTCACCGAAGTACGTCTCACTACGGTTCTACCTCGAGGGTCACGCGTACCTGGTTGATGAGACACAACTCAGAGCCTAGTGCTATGATCCATGCAGTCACTAGCACACCGGCCGTCAGCATGGACGACAGCTCAGCTGTTTTTCCTCTTACACTACAGATTCATACTGCACTGCTAGTCGCCATTTTATTTGTGGGTGTCACAAAGGGTGTGTTCGCTTTGGACCGAGTCCTGGTCCGTTACGTTACGGCGAGTACGTCGATTATGTCAATTCGATCTTGCAGCAATAGAAAATTGAAAATTGGTTTTTGACACTTAGAATTGCATATTTGAAAAATGGAAAATACAGATTTTAGTCCTTTTTTATTCTTTTAATTAATAGAATATTGACTGATCCAAATGTACACTGACCTGATGCCTTAGTGTCACCATTAGTTTAGTTTTTGCTATTGTTGATGGCTTTGCTTTCTAACTTGTAGCTCATATTATGCTGTACATCTCTAAATTCCTAAACTACTAGCTGACCCACGCATGCAAGCTCTTCGTACGAGCCCCGCCCACTCTCACATTTTCAAAAATTATCATTGTCGCTATAAAGGATGCCCACGATTTAGCATATAATACGGTTTCTGACATCGCTATTATAGATTCTCAATTTCAGTCATGGAGTTGAGGTCATTTGGTTTGCTCCTGTTTCTAGCAGGGTGTCTTTCCGCCGGTTCCTTGGCTCAGCAAAGACGTGAGTGTTAATTTAACAGAGGAGCACGTTTTCATTCTCTCGTGACTAAGTCGCGAAGCTGCACCGTCGGGAATCCAGAATTGCTGTCCGGATTTCACCTATATTGCGTCGACGTACTATTAGCTATTAGCGGTACCGTAGATGACTGTACAATGCATAACCGCGAAACTATTGCGCTCTGTCATGCGTATTATAAGAGAGATAATTATGCATGCAGAATCATACCAATTAATTTAATTAAACCGTTTTTGAAAACAGAACCTTGTTCTACCGGAGAATTCTACAGTGCTGCTAGCAATAGCTGTGTCATTGAGTGTCCTTGTGGAATGTATGGAGACATGCAAACAGATATGTGCAAGCAAGGTACGTTATTCATGGTAACAGGCGGATCCAGGAGGGTTCAATTTGTACAAGGAAAGAATCTGAATCATAATAGTAATATTCCTTTGGCTTCACATAATAGTAATATTCATATGCCATACAGCCTTTTTGGAAATAGTTTGTACAGAGTGCAGTTAGCTGAGGTACTGTACTGTATCAACAGCAGTGAAAACGCACTAAAAAATGAAATTTCGATGCATACCAAAGTTTTGGGTGTGAACTCCTCTCTTGCTAGATCCACCACTGTGGTATGTTGGCATATTGTTGTTCTTTATAATTATCATTATTACATGCAGGAAATGGAATGTTTTTCAATAAAAATATTTTGAAAATGACTAGAACATTGAACAACATATCACCTCCTATACTGATTCGTCTGGCTGTTGAAGACAACCTGGTTAATGATTCAGATTCTTTCTGGTTTAGTACTTATGTAAACCATGATTACTCCAACTACTATTCTTTGAGATCACTGTTACATTCAAACCTCTACATTCAGTTCAGTGATCATGAGCAGCAGATAATGTTTCAATCAACGTACAATTTGAACTTAAAAGAAACCAACTCCATCTCCTGTTCAACTGGAAACAGTACATACTTTTATTTCCCAGTTCAAATTACATCAAAAAATATAACTGGATCACTCAGAATCAATTTTGACGCTTATATCGCAAATGATCGTGCATTTTCTACTGTTATATTAACAATTCACAATGGTGAGGGTATTATTATAAATTGTTGTTTAATACATGTGCATGTAGGCTGTAATGGAGATTTACTGTACGATTATAGCAGCGAAACATGTGTTGAAAGCTGTTCTCTGTGTGAAGTCGCAGTAGCTGGTTCATGTCAGTCTTTTGCTAAACTCGGTATGTGCACACGATGCTTCTAACATAATGCTCATGTACATGTAGGAAAAATGTTCATCAGTCCCGATCATGATTTGGCACAAGAAACTATTATTTCTGTTACACCACAATCAGCTCCTGGTTCTTTGCTTGGCGGTTTTGTCATTAATATTAATGAGACCTTAATTACTGACACTGCAGTGTTGAGATTTTGGAATTATTGGGATGTTCAACACAATCATAGTGATGAGCTAACACCATACTATCGGCACTACATCCGTCCAATATTTCAGTTCACAGCAAACAACTCCATCTCATCGCAAACAGATGATTATGATCGTACCATCTTCAATGCATCTTCTCTTGCTAAGCTACGAGACACACCATCAGTACAGTGTACTGATGGTACACAGTACTATATGCTAAAGCTATATATTGTTTTAACTAGTGATTCACTCTATCATCTTGGTGACCACAGAGCAACTATTGATGCAACAATTGCTTCAAATTTTATGTATGTCAGCACAAGTCAAGTAGTTCAATTCAGAGTTCAAGCAGGTAACTAGATAATAATTATAGTTCAAGCAGGTAGATTCAGAGTTCAAGCAGGTAGATTAGATAATTATAATGTATAACATTTTTATTGTAGAATGTGATGATCCATCTTTGCTCTATGACTTTGTTACTCATGAGTGTGTGTCTCAGTGTTCATGTGGGCATGTGCCATTTCGACGTCACTCAACGGCATACTGTGAAGCAGGTATTGATAAAATAATTATTATTAATTAAAACACTTTCTATTTTATTACGTATGTGCAGCTGCCTTTTACAGACTTTTCAATGATCAGTCAAGGCATCAGATCCCATTTAATGCTCCTCCTGCCACCATTACTAATAACATCACCACTTACATCAACTTCCGTGATGTTGATAGGTTCATAAGTAATAATGATAACTCCACATTGTTTGCTCGCTTGTCAGTTGTATCAAGCTATTCCGGTATTGATCTACCAGTCAACAACACTATTGTACCAGTAGTCACTCTCACAGCTCCTAATGGAACAGAATCAATGATTATTGATATTTTGCTGAACATCAATGAATCTTATATTGAGAGTTGCTATGACAGTTTTCTAAACCAGAGTTATAAACGAATCACGATGTCAGTCAACATACACTCTCCTCTCATTTACACTCAGCTTGGAGAATATAACTTTACTATCGCACTGGGGGTGATCGGTTACCATGATAACCAGGAAAATTTGAACGTTCATCTTGATGATTATATACTAACTGTCAATGTCACCACCAATGGTTAGTTCAAATAATTATTACCAGAATATCACTGTTTTATACTGTTTACAGGTAATGAAACAATTAATGGGTCTAGCTCACAAGAAATCTTTGAAGGTAATTTTACACCAAAGTCTGAATAATATAATACTACGGTCAATATTGTCTGTAAGGAAGCCTTAATATAACACCCAAAGTCTGAATACTACAACCAATGTTTGTCTGTAAGGAAGCTAGTACTCTTAATGCCTGTAACACTAATAGTCCACTAATAGTAACATAATGCTGTAGTAACAATTTATTTACAAATAAAGGTATCAACTATCTGCCATTCCTGAAATTGGAACAAAAGCAAAAAACTCCATTGGATCAAGACAAGTCTTCGCCTGCCATCACTGTACCAAATGGTGGTCTACCTTTTGATAACAGTGTCCAGACACAAGCATTTGTAAGTGAATGTTCAAACACTGCTACGGCATTTCATTCCAATTATTGTACTGTATGTAGGTCAATGAAAATGGTGTAATATCATTTGCCAGTCCATGGCCATATTCTTCTCCATCCCGATTCCCAACCAGCTGGTACTGGACCAGGAACCAGTATGTGGTGGCACCTTTCTGGAGTGATAATGATATTCGCAGGTCTGGTTCAGTTCACTATGCTAACATAACACTAGGAGACAGTGACCATGGTGATGAGCTGATCAACACAGTGAGCAAATTCATACAACATCAGAATGATGAAGCAGCACAACAGAGCTTTACTGGCCAGTGGATGCTGGTAGCACATTGGGACCATGTGCATCCATACCCTCATGGTTCTATTGGTAGCTACTACTACAACTACTATAATGGATTCACTCAGAAAGTAAGAATACAGTACAGTTGTGTACATTTATAGCTACTATTATAATGTGCAGGAGAACTCATACCAGGCAGTAGTGATTACTGATGGTGCTAATACATACACTGTGTTCACATACAACTGCAATATGATGGGATGGAGTGGTTTATGGCAACATGCTGTAGTAGGATACAATGCTCGAGGGAACTCATACACTAACCACCCAGCATCAGGATTTGATGTGATCAGTACTGCTGTGGCTTGCCCCAACAATCTCCTCTATCAGGTGCCATGGAGCAATATCGTGTACAAGATCAGTCCTCCACCAGATCAAAAAAGGACACTAATAGAGCAATGCAATAATCTATTAAGCAAGGACTATAGAGTAGTGAGGCTTCGTGATAATAACATCTATGATATATCAGAAATGTTAGAGCCATGTCCTTGCACTGCCTGGCAGGCATGGAGAGATTGGGGTAGATTCCGCCGAGAATTTTCACAAGGTCTGTGCTTTGTGCAACGTTCTACATTTGTACAACCATCAAGAGGGTCTGAGAAGCAGTTCACTCAAAAGTGTTGCTATGCGCCATGGGGGTGAGTATATTACTTGATGCTGTCTTGAAGCTAGTCATTTTTGAAAATTTTGTTTTGTTGTAGAACTCCTACGGCAGGGTCGCAGCTCACTTCAGGAATCAATGGTGGCTCGATGTTGTATTTAAACAAAAACTATAAAGATTCATTCCAATATGACAGAAAATTTAAAGACACTTGTTGTGGTCTTGCTGAGCAATGTGACTCATACTACAGAAGAAGACCTCCCAATGATTGTACTGATTATGAACCACCTGTCACAAGTAAGTGCCTAAAACAATCAGTTATTGCAAGTTCTTACATAAACATGTGAACCACAATTGACAGAAGTCACTCTTTATTCCTCTTGCTCAGCTTGGGGATGGGGTGATCCTCACATTACAACACTGGATGGTAGAACATACACATTCAATGGATGGGGAGAATACACTCTACTGGAGCCAGCATCGAATACAACACAGTTTGTACTGCAGGGAAGGACTGCTCCTGTGAATGAGTCTACTAGCAACTCTGCTACTCAGTTCTCTGCTTTTGCTTTCGGAATACCAGAAGAAGTCACCTTTCAGGTAGAACTGCAATACATAATACCTATATTGTTTGTGCACTTTAAAGGGCTTTTATTACATTTTGTCTGACAATAATTACTACTAATATTCCTGTCAAAACTACATAATTTAAGAAGCTGTAAATGTGCTTTAGTCAATAAACAAATTATTTCAGCATAGTACTCCAGTTTACATAGCAAAATATATTTTCAATGCAAGGTCATGTAGGATTTCGTTATTTGCTTAGGTTGGTATCAAACAAGGAGAGTTTGTTGTATACAGTACTGAAGATACTGATGTGAACATCAGTGACTACCTCTCACAAGTCAATGGTACATACAATGTCAGTGATAGTGACACAGAGCTGGCTGAACTCACAAGACTAGACCAGGACACAATCATTGCTGCATTCTCTAATGGAGTCGGCTGCACCTTCACTAAATCTGTTGGTATACTCAACTTTGTGCTTGCTCTCCCTCGTTCGTTTATGGGACAGACCAGAGGATTACTAGGAAACAACAATGGGGAGAAGACAGATGACTTAATGATGAGAGGAGCTACCCATAGCCTGCCAGACAACCTGACAGATGAGGAGATATTCTCATTTGGGAAATCATGTAAGTAGGAACGATTTTAAATGCGGAAACCATATTTTGAAAATATTTTAGGGAATGTGTCAGAATCAGAAAGTCTATTCTCCTATGATGGATCATCGTATGCAATGTTTCAACATCCTGACCACACTCCAGTGTTTGTAGCTCAGTTGAACCCTACTAGTGAACAGATTGCAGTCTGTGGAGAGGATAAGCAGTGTCTGTATGACTTCGCACAGACTGGGAATAAAGAAATAGCTGTTACTACAATGAAAACTGCCGAGACCAATGAAATGGACCGTATAATATTGAGTAAGCATACCGAGTATATTATAAAATTATTTTACATTCCTTGTAATACGTAGATAACTTTCCTCCTAACATTACTGGAAAGGACTCGTTTACTGTCATGGTGGGACAGAATAATGTCTTCAACTTCACTGTAGAGGACACTGACAGCAACATCACAGTGGTTCTTGTTGGAGGACTGCCAACTGGTGCTAGTCTTGTTAACAATGGAGACAGCCAATACTCTGTACACTACAGACCCACAGTGGTCACCAATAATGAGACACTGACAATCATTGCCACTGACCCACACAGTGCATCATCCACCATCACTCCCACACTGTACATCTGTGCTTGTGCCAATGGAGGAAGCTGTACACTGGAAGGGCTTCCTTCATCTGATGCTAAAACAGTAATCATGAACTGTGCCTGTAGTCAAGGTAACTATAGTCCAATGTAAACAACATGTTGTTAATCTGTGCTGCAGCTTATACTGGTAGATATTGTGAGGAGGATCGTGATGGTTGTTCAGCTGTACAGTGCTATGTGGAATCAAGTTGTCGTGATGTGCCAGCTCCTGGAGTGGGGGCTGAGTGTGGAGCATGTCCTGTCGGGTTTACTGGAGATGGAATCAAGTGTTTAGGTATGAACTGAATCAACTCACATCATGTGTGGTACAATATCGTGACTGCAGATATTGATGAGTGTCAGGTGAACTCAAGTGTGTGTGATCAAGTATGCACCAACAGTGCTGGTAGCTATACATGCAGCTGTGAGCTGGGATACAAGCTGAATACTGACAACCAGTGCATAGGTGAGCATGTACATCTGTTTGAATGTTTACACATGAGAAACATGTTTGTGAACAGATGTGAATGAGTGTCTCACAACTAATGATTGCCAGCAGTTGTGCACAAACACTGAGGGTGGCTACAATTGCAGCTGCTCTCAGGGATTCATTCTCAACAGTGATAACAAAACATGCGAAGGTATGTACATGTTAAAATATTGTCGATTTGGGGTCTGCATTAAATAATATCATTCAGCTCTTCAAGAGTGTGCTACTAATCATGGCTGTTCTGATGGTTGTGCTATTGTTAACAACACTCAACAATGTTTCTGTCCTTCAGGATATACTCTCAACATCAAACAATGCACTGGTTTGTGGAGCAGGGCAATAATTATTTTTTTACTAACGGATATTTTTTGCTTGTTTACTGCAGATATTGATGAGTGCTCTATGTTTAGTCCATGTGAACAAGAATGTACTAACACTGATGGGTCCTACCAATGCTCATGTACAAAAGGTTTTATACTTAAAAGTGACAACTCAACTTGTCAAGGTAAACATTACTTTACCATAAATTAATACCTTTCTGTTCTATTTCATAGATGTCAATGAGTGTATGTTAGCTGCTCTCAATGGTAGTAGTCTATGCTCTGATAACAGTGAATGTGTTAATACTCATGGATCGTATAAGTGTGTCTGTGTACCAGGATATGATCTGACTAATGGAACCTGTCACAGTATGTTACATGATTGTTGTTATTGTATTGAATTATACATGTTGATAGGAATTGAAGAGGAACCATCTGCTCCACCTCAAGTTGTGCCAAATTTTGCTCAAGACAACACATACAGTTTTACAATCATTTCTCCGGAAATCACAGTAAGACCAGTACAATTATCTGTGCAATGCTTACTTTGACCTTGTAATGTAGTTCAAGCAAGCAAGGCAGCAGTTGTTCAGAGTTACAACAGCCATGGTCATCAATGAGTACTGTTCTATTAACCTGTGTACCATAGTACCGTCCAATGGAGACCCACCAGTGAGGTATAGAACAGTGCTTGTAATAACCAGGCTAGTAATGACACTCTACTCTAGAATCAGTGGTCTGTCAGTCAGTGAGCAAGATGTGGCGATACCAAACAGTTTATTGTCTCATAATGCTCAAGGACAGTTAGTGGTTGGGTTCTACATACAGACACAGCAGGGATTCATTGCTCTGGCAACCATACAACAATCAGTGATGGTATGAAAATAAGTTTATGAAAAATGATATTGTATGTCGTATCATCGTAAGGCTGGAGAAAAACACTATCAAGATGCCGGTTTTACTTCATTGGTCTATCCATCGTCTTCAATAGCAAGCTCATCAAGTGTTCATGAAATCAGCACCAGTACAGTCCCAATGGTCACTAGCACACCTCCTCCAGTAGCACGAGAAGTGTCATCACTGGTAGTACCACTAGTAGGAGCTGTGGGTGGAGCTATTGTACTGGGAATACTGGTTACTATCATTATCATCTCAGTGGTGTGGTAAGAAAAAGTTCAACTTAGGTATAAATAATAACTAATCGTATTATAGTGTGAAACATTCCAAGCTTCCTAAGACGACTACTTCGTCCACTGAGAACACATACATCACTCTAGACACAGTGAAGAAGGACTCCATTGAGATGGGTGGATTCAGTAATCCTTCTGTTGTTGAACTGGTAAGAAATAATGTACACAGCATCATAGCTTCAGTTTGTTATTTCATTTTTTGCAGAAGTCATAAGATTTGATCATGAAACAAGTGTGATCCGAACTTAAAAAAGAACAACATTTTAATAGCAGCTGTGTGACGTGTTTATAGATTGAAGCTTTCCCCAATTTCTCAATAAATTAAAATTGTAATGTTTAATAATAATATTATTGTCATTTTTTGAGCGACTATGCACTTCCTGTTATACGCTAGCTTTCTGGGTCAAGAGGCAATAAAACATGAGACGGGGAACATGAATGTAGCGAGGCAGTTACTATCACCTTTATCATTGTGGTAATTATTTTACTTTTTGGAACTTTATAAACAAAACGCAACTTCTATAGCTTCTAGTTACAATAGTTAAAATAACATTGTCTAATGATGTTCCTAATCAATGAGTTTCACCTTTGTCACCAGCAACCTGGAGAGACACAGACATAGCATGATTAACTCACTTACAAAAATTCATGTACGTATTATGTTACAGCCAGATTCACAACCTTTGACCCGCTTCAAAGCCGGTCGACCGGTTTCGAAGCGGGTTAGCTGGACGCCAGATTCAAAGCGTGTATAAGCATAATGCTGCTAAGTGCGCGCGTGTAATAGACTTCGACTACTAAACATAACGTGTACTCTGAGTGTCCATATACATTGCATCGCAATCATGTTCTTTAAATTTGCTTCCATGTACAGGAGTCACGTCTGAAGAAGAAGCTGTGACATGTTCCTATGGATTTTAGTGCAGTTTGATTGTTAAAAACAACTGTTGCATGCACACAACATTTCTTGCTGCGCTCCGTTGCTGAACCACTCGTAACGGAATTCCTGTCAATTTAGCAGGTAGGCTTGCTGTGCTGCGCTGCTAAACCACTTACAACGACGCCCCTGTCGATGACTGTAGTAGCACATGATGCTCTAAATCGCCTCCACGGACACTTTCCAGTCTTGCTGCGCTGCACTGAATGAGCTATAACCGCGACAGCACTCCTATGTAGGTTCTGTCGATCTAGCATGCAGGTGGGCACCCTGAAGCATTGAAACGCTCGGCTTTAAACCGGGTCAACTGAGTTACGTGGTTGTAAATCGGGTTAACCGGCTTCGAAACGGGTCAGGTTGTGAATCGGGTCGTAACATATACACGACTTACGCCTGCTTCACACACCTTCCACCCAATAATGTACTTACTGTACTCACCCTTTTAAAATCTTTCATGTTTGTGGAGTCCAGAATGTTACCATAGATACCAATATATTGTACTACAGTAGTTTCATTGCCTCCTTGGTTATCCCTGATAAATATCTATGGGCATAAAAAATATAATGGGACTTTGATGTTGGGGCACATTAGAAATTTTAGCTGTAAAAAGTACTTGACAAATAGCACAAAGGTCGGTGGAACTTTTAGCTACACACATGCCATGTTCAAAAAAATAATATTGCTGTCGGATGGTATTATTTTATGGACAGTTGAGTAATGGCTGGTCACATCAGAATCGGTAGACTCTGATAATGTCAGAAATGTCAGATGCAGACAGCTGAATAGTTCTGCTAGCACATGCAGCTTTGTAGGCTCAATGCATTATCATTCAGATAAGCAGACAATTGATAACATTTTTCAGCGTTTAAGGTTTAGCTTGTGATAAGGAATGATAGCGACAGACAACAGATAGACATCACGATTATTGTATTTGTAAGCCTCGTATGTCAGTTCACGAAAGCACAATTCCTTCTTAGTACATGTAACTAACATCAGAAATAATACTAGTGACAAGCTACGGAGTTTGCTTACAGTGAAGTTCTGAACATTTTGAAACTTGAGATAGTTCAAAGCAACAGCGCTCTCTTCACTCATATCATCAGGTGATAATCTATAGAGATTATAGCACATGACATGAAATTATTAGCAACTTTATTAGTAACTGTCATGAGTTAAAATGCACATTGTGACACAGAATCTTTACATGGTAGTGTAAATCCTACTTGACAGATCACGGTTTGGCAATTGAAATGCTGAAGGCAAGCTACCAACACCACATTTAAACACAGATCCCAGTAGCAGGGCAAGGTAAGACCACATACGATATAATTTATACTAGCAGCTGAGCCAATTGGTTGCAGACAATTCACGGCTGAGCATGAATACAGTTAGCAAATACAATTTTCCCAAATATTTTGGTGCCGGCTGTCTTTAGCAGCCAAGACACAAGGCTAGAGCTACATTATAGGCACCAAAAGCAATAAAATTATTATTCAGAAGCTCAAAAATCTCTTTTACGTAACTGACTTAATTACTATAATACAATATCTTCATTTGTACAGTGTAAATTGAACCAGAACTCACGTCAGCATTTGAACAGGAGAATTGCTTTCTGCAGTGTCAAAATCTATAGTATGAGTCTGATTAATAAATATCTTAATTGTCTTTGGAGCTGAGCCTATGTAAAGAGAAAAGAAGTAATGGTTACTAACTTGCCAAAATTATGTATATTAATTTAAGGTAGCGTAGATGAATGTATAGGTAGGAAATAGCAAGCCACAACGCACAAAGAAAGGCCCAAGTTCTAAGTAGCAACAGCGCACGGCGGCAGACTTTAGATTTCGATATTACTATAGCGAATACGGCAGTTGAATGCTCCTAGCAATAGGTATACATTTTAAAAATTTATTCAAAATGTAAGCACATTTGTGACTATGGGGTGTTTTAATGTGTATTCTAGAAGAGTTGCACCACTCCACTTAATGTGCACTCACCATCTGGAGGTGCTAATAGCTGTAGAGAGTGTAGCTTTACAGGTTGATGGAAGCCAAGAGAAAGAATTAACTGGAGGGAGGGAGGGAGGGAGGGAGAGAGAGAGAGAGAGAGAGAGAGAGAGAGAGAGAGAGAGAGAGAGAGAGAGAGAGAGAGAGAGAGAGAGAGAGAGGAGAGAGAGAGAGAGAGATAGGTAGGAAAGGAGGGAGATAGAGAGAGAGAGAGAGAGAGAGAGGGAGAAAGAGAGAGGGAGAGAGATATATAGGTAGGTAGGGTGGGAGGGTGGGAGAGAGAGAGAAGAGGAGAGATAGAACGAAAATAAGGAAAATGGTGGAAGAGAGAAGAAAAACAGCAGAGAAAGTGATGTTTGTACATTATAGATCTAATATTTTGGTTTGAGCGACTACAATAATGTTGTGCAAAGACAACTAATTCCCTCTCAAATAATTGACAAATAATTGTTTTACCATTTTCCTTGTTGTGTACTGACCTGTTCGTCACAGTCACTCTCAAGGTACTTCTTTCCTACTGACAGTGCTCCAGCGAACACATGATCATCACTCTCATTCAGGCACTCACTGCCTGACATGTCTACCACTGAATTTAAGAGCATCTGAAAAAGAATAATAAAATAAATAAATATAACATTATTCTGCTTATCATGAGATGTATACAGTACATGTTGCATCCAGATTTGGTTCTTTCATATGTGAACAACTAGGTATCCGCTAAATTAAGTTTGGTATTTATATTACTGTACTGGCGCGTTATTAGGTAAGACGATGGATTCGAGGTGTCTACGGCATTTACACATGTATATTGCCATGGAAACCGATGTTTCAGACATCCCGAGCGTGTAGCGCGTCTACAGTACCGCTCACGAGTAAGTGGACCAACACCCGCAGGAGACTCGCAGGCAACCCGGGGGTAATTTTGTCTTGCCCGCGGAACCGTGTATCATTAACCGCGGGTTGATGCGAATACAGAGTGCATCACGCACTGGTGCGGATACGTGCGAGCACTGTATATGCTCGCGAAAGTCACACAACGACAACGTGAGTCTGCCTAGCTATCTAGCGGGTCGCGAGTGCATGCAAGGCTGCATGAGGGCCGCGGGTTAGTGTGGTGCGGGCAGCGGGTACACGTTCATGGACCCGCGGGCACCCCCGAGTAACGCGCGGTTAGCCCGCGGGTTTGAGTACACTTACTCGTGAGCGGTACTGTATTTCGGTTTCCAAGGTGAGCTAAATCTCGTATGCACTGAGAATCTATCGTCTGAGGAGTTTTTAGACCATACCTGCGCTTTAGCAAAGAGAAGTTCCCAGAGTCAAGCAACAGCCCGTTTTCAAATGATGGCAGTGCATTTACAAGTAAACATGACTTTTCACATGTATGCCTCAACATAACTATAAAGTGTACCTGTCCTGGTATTGATAGGCTGGTAGAACTGGAATCACTCTTTGTAAAGCTTGGAGTAGGCTCATCCTCAGACTGAGACCCGCCCTCGATATTACCGAGATTCTTTAATATTCCACTCTCAAGAGCGACTGCATCAGCTCCACAAACCTACAACAAACAGGAAAAAAGAAGTGGATATTATTAAAATCTGCAAATAGGCAATTTGAATGCATAATACAGTAGGTCATCGCTACATCAACTAGACACTATCGACGAGTTGAATAGTGAGTGAGCTTTGTTGCCGCAGCATACAGCAGTTTTCTGAGATCTTGCAATACTGTATACCGTCAAGCGTCGCACGCATGCGTGTTCGTAACTCTGTCTGTGAGAAGATAACAATTGTGTACACCCGCAGAGAAGTTAGAAATAGACGTCTACTACTTCCTTCCACCGTGATTTGAGTTACCTAGCTGTCACAAGAGCTCTGAGAGCTGCATCAATTCCCATTGAGATCACATTGCGCATGCGTAGTCCTTGTTTACTGTCGGCCGTTGACGGTTGATAGTTGCAAGATCTTGGAAAACCGCTGTACCGTATAGCGGGAAATTTTCGCGAATGCGCGAGATAGAGCATTTCGCGAAAAATACAAAGCATTTTCGCGAATCAGCGCTATTACCCTATCTTTGTTAACAAAAACAAGACATTCGCGGATAACATTTTCGCGAATAGCCTGTAATCCGCGAAAATATTCTCCCGCGAAAATTTCTCGCTATTTACGGTATGAAACGGTGATGGTTAAAATGTTTCAATCTGAGGATCATCAAAAAAACAGATGTTAAGGCTGAAACAGGAGTCCATAATCGACCTCGCCTATTAAGAGAAGGAGTGTGAATCGCCCACGCTTTAATTGGATTTTCTGCCAGCGAACTGTCGCTAGCGGAAGTTTTTCCCCTGTAGAAGTAGCAGTACCTGTTACTATTTTAAGCCTTAACAACTGTTTCATTTTTTGTAACTGATGATGATCCTCTGATTGAAACATTTTAACCATCACTGTCTCATATGCTGCGGCAACAAAGCTCACTATTCAACTTGAATATACAATTATAGATGATAGATTATGGTTAGCAGTACCTGTTCAAGCCGCCCTTGCTTATGGAAGAAGATAAACGTTGGCATAGACTTGACCCCATATCTCAAAGCAGTGTTCTGCATAACAAAGACACATGATTTTATATTATAACAATTTCATTGTGAAAGAACCCAACTCCAGTATAAATTACATGAAGTGTGAAATCTAAAATAATCTTAGAGACAATAGCAGAGTATGTAGACACGCTGAACTTGGCTTTCCGGTTAAATAACCAACAACTAAAAAGTAAATTAATTTGTAGAAGTGCAGTGAAACCTGTCTTAAAGACCATTCTTGTGTAATACGACCACCTCTATAGGCCTCTATATTTTGGTTCGAAGGGTGTCTTATTAAGCAGTATAGCACAGTTTACACACACCAAACTCGGATCATGACCAGCTTACGTGTAAGCCAAAACACAGGTGATTTCGACATGACCAAACTACCATCTTGTGCTCAACAGAAGGGAGAACCTTGCTACACACTCCACATTTACTGTTGCAACAAGTCAATAAAGACCGGAATAGTCAACCTGCAGCATGCTCACTTTTGGTAAAAAAAATTGTGCGGCCGACACGGTAGCCTACAATATGTCTAGAAATCGGTTTTTTGCTATTCCAAGACTTGTCTTGGCTAAGAAACGATGGCTAGAGAGAAGAACATGTATCGCCGTCCTTCTGATGTGCAATGCTAACTACAATTCATCCAGAGAAGACTAGTAACAGCACATACAACTGTTTACATGTGGACCCAATCCGGATTAATACGGATTCAATCCACCTCAGGATGTAGATGAGTTCAATCTGGCTTGGAGGCGTCGCGTCAACGGGGCTTATGAGAATGACTGTATAGTCTTCAAGTTGGTGGATCAGTTATAACAGCATCATTGTTATGCCCTTGTCTTAACATCAAGCTTGCCCTCAACATAACGTTCCCCAAACAGAAAAGGTTGTCTCGGCATAATTACTTGTGCCTATAGTAGCTCTGCGATGACAAATGACGGCTAAAAACAAACTATTGCGTGTCACCACATTTTTTGTCTGAAGTGATGTTAATAGACATTTTCAGACGTTCATACTCATGAAAAGTCTTGAATGGTTAAAAAATTGCTACAGTGACACCATGGTGGTTTGTAGAGATTATAGACACCACTAACTAAAATTGCCACTCAAGGCTCACAGACACAGTCCATCTTTCTTTTGCTATCAGACTAATCTTGAGTAAAAATTAATGACAAAGTCTTTGCACGTCTTTGATTTAATGATGTTTCTATAAACAGAGAAATTTAGCAGCAATGTCATAATTTAAAACAATGATATTGTTCAAAGGAAGACAAATCAATGGCTACAGATAGCTGTGTCGCCAATAAATAGTCCAATTTATTTACCAAATAATTGCGATTACAAGATGAGACAGTTGTAATCAGCAGTAGGTGATCACTCCATTATCATCACCAATGTATAGTCGACCAGTCTGATCGTATAAATGGATCATTGAAACTAGAGCCATCACTGTCACCGAAGTATCCAAGAAACTTTCCATTACTACTAAACATGCTCACTATATTACAGCAACACTCAGTCACGTAAAGTATGCCATTACCATCGACACACACACACACCGAATGGTTCATTCAATTGACCTTCTTCATCTCCCTTGCTATCAATGACAGCCAACAGCTTACCATCGGGAGTGAACTTCTGAACTCTGTTGTTGTTAAAGTCAGCTACATAGACCATACCATCAGCATCAATAGCTATACCATGTCGAATTCTCCAGGTTGAGCTCCTTTGCTACCAAAACAGTGTGAGTAGGTAAGGTCAGAATTGAGGACCTGGACACGATTGTTACCAGTATCACCCTTTGTGATGAACGGCTATGCCTGTAGGAAAGTTAAACTGTAGTGGTTGAGATACCTCACTGCCCACTGTAGCTATGAAGGCACCCTCTGCTGTCAACAATTGTAGACGATGATTCAAATAGTCAGCTACAACTATGTGACCATCTTGGGTCACTGCCATCCCTTGTGGGAACTTGAACTGTACTTGTCCAGAACCATGCTATCCAAAACTCTTCATTTTCTTCCCATTAGTAAGGTCAACAATGGAAATGCAGTTTTTGGTATTCTCTACAACAATGAGGTATCCTTCTCTTGTGATGGCTAGTCCCCGAGGACTATCTATCCCAGGGAATGTCTGTCCTGCTCTTCTAGGTACATTCAGAGGTGTGTCAGTCATTTCTAGAAAGTCAGAATGGAATCCACTCACTCCACTTTCAGGTATGTCTACAGTCTCATGGCACACAGAGCAGGTGATAAAGTGTATGTTCGCTTTCATTTCTACTGAAAAACGACAGAGACAGAAAGAGTGGAGGCAGGGCAGTGAGTACAGTGATCCAGACAGATTGAACAGGTCAGCTGCTGCTTGAGATTACAAAGAGCCTCACTAGCTGTCTGCTCTTTCTCTGCCATTACAACACGCCTAGCAAGGGCTGGTCATGGTTAGAATTATTCTATGATAAGACTGTGTCCTGAGCAGTAGGTGACCATCAGTGTGTTTGTGTAAAGAGCTTTGTACAACTAACACTTTGTACTAACAGTTCAATCCCAACAGTCACCAATAAGGCAAAGGAACACCACAGAAAAAAAGATTCTTTGCACCAATTGTGGTTGTAGCACATATAGGCTACGTTAGATACCGAGTCGAGGGTCATACGGGATTTATAAACCCGACGAGGTTGTTGTGACGACCGAGCGTAGTGAGGTCGTTACTTACATGTACCGCGGAAGGTTTATAAAACTCGTATGACCCGCGGACGAGGTATCTAAGTTATTTATAGCATAGCAACTGTACTTTCGACGCAAAAGCTACGATGGAACGCTCTCTTGCTGACTTGAGTGTCCAGAGCTGCTGCGTTTTTGTCAAGATGACGACGTTTTTGACCCATTAACTACTCAACAAGTTACGGCTAGTCTTCCAACAGCAGTAGATTTTATCCCAGCTCGTGACTACCACCACCACCACCTTCGCGCAGCTCGCTCTGACTTCCAACGATACTAGCCCAGCCCTTGTGAGCTCCACCATTCATCTGCTACCGCTACATACATACGTACGTACCTCCCATCAACTTCCGTCTTAACACCACCCACCAGCTTTTTCCAGAATGCCTCTTCGCCACTAACTAACTCCAGTCCACTCTCTCATCTACTACTGTTCCAGTATTTCCATCAACCAGCTCCTCCCTCACCTGCCTCTTCGACGCTATCCAGCTCTGTTACAGCACTATCTACCTACTCTGCACCCCCTACTAGCTCCTATCATCAGCAGCAGGCTTCTAGCTCTAGGTTCACTCAGTACCTAAAACAAATCAGCAAATCTCTGCAGTCATCATTCACATGCATTCTGTGTTGTATTCCGACTTTGTTTACACAGCAGTTATTATGAATAGTATTATCAATCATGAATTCCATTAATAACACAATGACTTGTAGCCGGGTCATATGAAAACCGTGGGTCATATGAGAAATATAACCCGGCAACTGGACAATCTGATTGGTCAAACACTCGTAGCTATGCTATAAACCCTTCTAGAGAAGGTGTCTATATGTATGCCCTTCCACCACGATAGAAGAAAAAGTTGAATCGACTACGATGACCACTATATATGATGGCACTATCATCCTCTATCTGTTGGTCTCGATGAGAAACTAAATGTTATGTTAAAACAATGATCATAGCAAACATGGATCAATATTTATTAGCTAACGTATTTTCAGGTTAGTAAGTGACTACACTGTTCTTATCACTGATGTACAGTCGACCTGTCTGGTCAGATACAATGAAAACAGGAGTCTCAAAACTAGAGCCATCACTGTCACCGATGTATCCGAGAAACTTGCCGTTACTACTGAACATGCTCACTGTATTAATATCACACTCAGTCACATAAAGTATCCCGTTAGCATCGATATACAGACCATGTGGATGATCCAACCAATCTCCTTCTTTTTTACAGATAATAAATGTCAGTAACTCACCCTCGGGGGTAAACTTCTGAACTCTGTTGTTCTTATAGTCAGCTACATAGACCATACCATCAGCATCAATAGCTATATCTTGAGGATAATTTAAGTAACCAGGTGAAGCTCCTTTACTACCAAAGCAGTGTGAGAAAGTGAGATCATGATTAAGGACCTGGATACGATGGTTATCACTATCAGCAACAAAGATCTGTCCATTGTAGTGAACAGCTACACCAGTAGGAAAGTTGAACTGTAGTGGTTCGGATCCCAAGGTACCCTCTGAAGCTATAAAGGCACCTTCTCTTGTCAAGACTTGCAGACGGTGATTTCCATAATCAACAATAATGACACGATCCTCTCGGGTCACAGCAACACCTTCTGGACGAATAAATTGTCCTTGTCCTGGGGGTGCCCAAAGCTTTTCATCTTCTTCCCATTAGTAGGGTCAATGATGGCGATGCAGTTCCTTCCACCCTCCTCTACAACAATGAGGTCACCTTCCTTAGTGATGGCTAGTCCCCGAGGACTTGATAAATTAGTGAAAGTCTGCCCAACCCTTCTGGGAAAGACTTTTTGATTTAAAGGTGTATCAAAAGCATCGGCTTCTTCCACCAGAAACGTGGACTGCAACTCTCCTTTTTTGGACTGTTGTGTTGTCTGGAGACACACAGGACAAGTGATAAAGTGTTTGTTTTCCTTGATTTTCACAGGGAAGTTACTAAGACAGCCATGACAGAATGAGTGAAGACAGGGCAGTGTCCTTAACTTACTGTAGTGAGCAAGACAAACTGGACAGGTTGAAAGAAGCTTAAGATCAGCTAGAACCTCACTAGAATTGGGTGCTTTCTCTGCCATTGAAACTAGCTAGCACTAGCAGCAAACACACCCAGAATTGTGGTTGAATTATGTCATGTGATAGTTATGATGACGCATTCTAATGTATTCATAGTAGTATAGGTGGTCTAGTACAGTCAATACCAAGTGAGTTTATATAGAACACTGCTCTGTGCAGGATAAACATGTTTTTATGGACAAAGCATTAAAATTAAAGGTTGGTTCTCAAAATTTGTTAGTAAGTAATAACACCATTGTTGTCACTGATGTACAGTCGACCTATCTTGTCTGACACAATGTACTTTGGTCGATTGAAACTAGAGCCATCACTGTCACCGATATATCCGAGAAACTTGCCATTACTACTAAACATACTCACTGTATTACTACTCCACTCAGTCACATAAAGTATGTCATTAGCATCGACACACAGACCATGCGGACGATTCAACCGATCTCCTCCTTCTCCTCTCCTATTGATGACAGCCAGCAGCCTACCATCGGGACTAAACTTCTGAACTCTGTTGTTGATATGATCAGCAACATAAACCATGCCATCAGCATCGAAAGCAAGGCCTTGTGGAAAACTAAAATCACCAGGCTGGGCCCCCTCTCTGCCAAAGCTGTGAGAGTAAGTAAAGTCATCATTGAAGACCATGATTCGATGATTGCATTTATCAGCCACAAAGATTTGTCCATTGTGATGAACAAACACACCTGTTGGATACTGTGGTCTAAAGCCCTTAGTGCCGATTGTAGCTATGAAGGCACCTTCTGATGTTAACACTTTTAGACGGCGATTCATGTAATCAGACACGACAATGCGGCCATTTTGGGTCATTGCCACGCCTTGAGGATTGTTAAATTGTACTCGTTCTTTACCAAACTGTCCAATGCTTCTGGTTTTCCTTGTGTTTGCAGGATCGATAAAGGTGATGCAGTGTTTGCCACTTTCTAACACAATAAGGTGACCTTCCTTTGTTATAGCTAATCCTCGTGGATCTGAGAGATCGTTGAATCTCTGTACCGCCCTCCTGGGCATGATACTTACATTGAGAGGGGCGTCAAGGATATCAGACCCTCCAACCTGCACTCTCAGCTGGTGGAGACCAGCAGTGGGAGGAGAATAATGAACCTTAAATTTGCCAGGAGTCACTTGGTGTACGACACACCTAACAATAACTGTGGGGTCGACTGCTGGAGAGAGCTGGCAAGAGACCTGCTTAGACGGGAAAGGAGCTGCACTGCAAAGATCAAAGCTTGCTTCGTCACCAGCGGCCTTAAACTGCCCAAACCTAACCACACTACCCAGACTGTGAAATGCCTCTAAAACCCTAGCGCCCTTTATAAACCTCACTCTGATCTCTTCCACTGGTTGGAGGTTGTCTAGTGAACAGACAGCTGCCATGTGCTCCACCATCTGTCTTTTCATCACAAGGATCTGCTGCTGGCTCCCGATCCTCAGCCCCTCCTCTGCAAACTCTTTGCAGCTCTTCAGCTTTGTGATGGTAATGTCTGACTCTTTCTTAAAAGCTGAAATCTTCTTTATATAGGCATCTGTGACTTGGTCGAGCTCTCTCATCGATTGCCTCTTTAAATCTTGCAATAACTGTACCAGTTTCTCAACAGTGGCTTCGATATCTCTCCTCGCAGCTACTACCTGTTCCAATATATCATTTTCGCAGGTTTCCACTGCTTGTGTAACAGTGGTAAAAGCAGTTAGCTTTTCTTTAACTTTCTTAAGGTTATCCACAATCTGCTGCCGGTGTCTCGGGAAGGAATCAGTGATCGGCTCGTAATCATGGTTGCGATGTGCCTTTGAAGTAGTGCAAAGCTGGCAGATAAGCTTATCACATGTGTCGCAGTACACTTTCAATGGCTCACCATGACTGCTACACTCCATAGTGAGTTGCTCCTTGAGAGGAATTAGCTTGGAGGCAGTGTTGGTCACATCTTCCACCCCCAGAATCTGGTGGCTGGTGAAGTCTACCCATGAATTGTGCTTGTCAATACAGGTCTGGCAGAAGAATCTAGAGCATTGTTTGCAGTATCCAGTGGCTTGTTCTTTGAGGCAGTTCTCACAGTTATTCTGCTGAGATCCAGACACCTTCTCTAGCACTTGATGGAGCTCCAGGAGGTTGTTGATGAGAAAGGCAGACTGGAATCCACTCACTCCCTTGTCTGGTTGTTGTGTAGTGTGGCGGCACACGGGGCAAGTGATAAAGTGCTTATCACCTTTTATATCCACTGGAAAGCGACCAAGACAGTCATGACAAAACGAGTGAAAACATGGCAGTGTTCTGGGCTGGTTATAACGGTCCAGACAGACTGGACAGGTCAGCTGCTGTTCGAGATTAGCAAGAGCCTCACTAGCTATGGGTGGTTTCTCTGTGGCCATTGAAACACAAGCTGGTAGAGGTATTGATCAGAGATTTGGTGAGCACAGCAGTGGTTAGGATTATCTCATGACTGTTATTATAACGTTGCCAAGTAACATGTTAGTGGTTATTATTACAGTGTTAATGCTAACCATGTGACCTCCAGATCTGCCAGAAGGTGTCCTAAACAGACTACTCTTGGCGTGCCAAAAACAGTCTTGAATGCTGACAATGCACTCGCCTTCATCTCGTGCATTATCACGCGTTTGGCGTGCCAATAACAGTCTTGAATGCTGACAATGCACTCGCCTTCATCTCGTGCATTATCACACGTTCTCAACCAAATCATGTAAAATGTACCTTACCATCAATGGTATGTAGTACGCCGTATCCTTCGTGAATAATGCTGCATGCTTATCAAGATGAAGTCTAGTGCACTGATAACCATCAGAATATGATATGACAGTAAAAGACATCAATTGCGACAAAAGAACAATATAGAACAAGACTTACATGCAAGTCGCTTTCAGTATAAAATCAAAGAAAAGATTAATTTCTGATGCTCACAAGTGAATTATCTGTACACATATGAATCACCGTGTTTACCATGGTCAGTCTGCTGAACTCAGGACTAGTTCACCATTGTTCACAGTATCATGTTACATTCTGCCCTCAGTCATTATCCATCATCAACTATCTCTGTTGTTTAATACCATACGACAATTAATATATTTACACTCAGTCGCCTGTTTACTGTCGCAGTACACATACATGTACATCCTGTCCTTGATCGACCGTACGTAGTTAGGCGCTGCTTGCTTATAAGTACACATCATCTGTTAACCGCATAAAACTGCTTTGCATCTCACATAGAAGCTCATATTTCTTTGCTGTGGAAATAAACACATACGGCTAATAACATGCCTTCCTGTTGATTATAAGAAAAAACTGTTGAAGCATGTAGCAGCTGTGAAAATGATGGATCAATCAAATAGTTCTTAACCACGCCCACAACCACCACCTACATGTAGATTGCCTCAACCACTTTGGTTCCAAATATTCGGTTTTCTAAGCAGCGAGTCATACTTCAGTAGTGGTTTATAAGCAGTGTGTTGTACTCCAGTGTAGGGCTGAAACGAATACTTGTACTATTCGACTATTGGATCGTTTTTACAGTATTCGAATGCTATTGCAGCTATTCGAATATTCGTTTGAAGTCTTTTAGCAGTTGGGAAACTTGGGCTATTTGTAACCAGTCCACAAATCAAGCCAGAGCCCTGACTTTATGTTGATATACAACTTTCTAACATAATTATTTGTTCTTGCGCACTGGTTGCTAGACCTAGTTTTATTCCGATAATAGAGTATTCGACTATTCGTTCGTTTTAGCTAGTGACTATTCGAACATGAAAATGTGTTATTCGTTTCAGCCCTACTCCAGTGGTGGTTTCTAAGCAGTGTGTCATACTCCAGTGGTGGCTTTTAAATCACACAAAAGCATGTTGCACATAAGGCTAAGCAGGTGTGCATGTTGTTGCTGCAATGTGGAATAACGTGTGATTCTCTTTAGGAGTGATTGCTTAGTGAAGGTTCTACGAAGATTATAGCTGTATAGAACGACAGACTCAAATCACAAGGTTAGTGACAAAATCGAGTTCAGTTTCACTAAAATTAATTAATGATAGTGTGATCGAATTCCTATTGCAGCTACCAAACCAGTATCAAACAGGACTGCGTGTGAAACTGGAACCCTTAACTGCATAATCCAGATTACCAAAATTGTCATAAATCAAGTGTTTCAGCATTTCACTGACCAGCCCCGATAAATTAATTATTGATTATGTAGGTTTTCTGTACTTGGAAGTCCATTAACAATAAACGTCACGGTGACTTTCATAAATGCACATTGCTAATATTATTCCTTGAAATTTTTTAGCAAATTGAGAAGAATTATTTGAGAGAGTAGCATGCACTCTGGCCGAGGATTGACACATAGCATGTGCCCTGCCCTGAGGATTGACACATAGCATGTGCTCTGCCCGAGGATTGACACATAGCATGTGCTCTGCCCGAGGATTGACACATAGCATGTGCTCTGCCCTGAGGATTGACACATAGCATGTGCTCTACCTGAGAGCATGCACTCTGCCCTGAGGATTGACACATAGCATGTGCCCTGCCCTGAGGATTGACACATAGCATGTGCTCTGCCCGAGGATTGACACATAGCATGTGCTCTGCCCTGAGGATTGACACATAGCATGTGCCCTGCCCTGAGGATTGACACATAGCATGTGCTCTACCTGAGAGCATGCACTCTGCCTGAGGATTGACACATAGCATGTGCTCTACCTGAGAGCATGCACTCTGCCCTGAGGATTGACACATAGCATGTGCTCTACCTGAGAGCATGCACTCTGCCCTGAGGATTGACACATAGCATGTGCTCTACCTGAGAGCATGCACTCTGTCCGAGGATTGACACATAGCATGTGCTCTACCTGAGAGCATGCACTCTGCCTGAGGATTGACACATAGCATGTGCTCTACCCTGAGGATTGACACATAGCATGTGCTCTACCCTGAGGATTGACACATAGCATGTGCTCTACCTGAGAGCATGCACTCTGCCTGAGGATTGACACATAGCATGTGCTCTGCCCGAGGATTGACACATAGCATGTGCTCTGCCCGAGGATTGACACATAGCATGCCTGCCCTGAGGATTGACACATAGCATGTGCCCTGCCCTGAGGATTGACACATAGCATGTGCTCTGCCTGAGGGCTAGGGTGGGGCTCATTACTTAGTTACATACACGTCAATACTTTTATTACAATCAAACAAGTCAAACGGCTCATTATGCATGGTCACTAGACGCCTCACTATCCAACAATACATTGATCATATCCAAGACATTGCCTTAAACTATTATTATTTGCAGGTACTAAATTTAGCGATGGCATCAATAAACAGCTAAATATTAACACGCCCACACCTTACCCCAACCACTTTGGTTCTATTTATAAAACAGCGCGCTGTACTCCAGTGGCGGTTTTCATCTAGAACATTATAAACAACACAAACGCATTATGCTAAATTAATACGCCCATGCCTCTAGGGTTGATACTAGGCAACGTATCCCTCCTTGTATGACTGTGAATAAGATGAGTACTCACTTTACATATTTCAACATCTGCTCTTAGAAATACTGCAGCCTCATACTTGGTACTGAGCTGGTTGAATTTGGGAGCTATAGTTTTACACGGGGCACACCTGAGAGAGAGAGAGAGAGAGAGAGAGAGAGAGAGAGAGAGAGGGGGGAGGGAGGGAGGGAGAGAGAGAGGGGGGAGGGAGGGAGGGAGGGAGGGAGGGAGGGAGGGAGGGAGGGAGGGAGGGAGGGAGGGAGGGAGGGAGAGAGGGAGAGAGAGGGAAGGAGATAGAGAGATAACAACAGAAAGAGACAAACGAACAGACAGAGTTGATAAGTGAGTAGAAAATTCCATGACAGACTCATACATGCAGGAGTACTACTAGCCGTGCCACAGTCCGACGAGTTCTAGAAAAGTGACTACTTTTAGATTAAAACATTTTACCACGTAGCGAAGAAGTCCACTACAACCAGACGCTCCGCAGCAAGAACCAGCTCTTTCTGAAACTCAGAGTCCGACTGAATGGTCTTCACTTTACCTCCACCGCCATCCGCCATTTTTACGATTGATTGTAACTTAACTCCGCCTACCAAACTTACTAGCCACACCCACCAGCATAGTCATCACAACAAAAGAAGGCGCTGGCTCAGAACAACTGCGCTGGTTCGAATTTCAGTTTAGGTGAGATGATGGCATGCTGTTGTTAATGTTGACGAAAGAGAAATGAGAGAGAAGTGTGTGTGTGTGTGTGTGTGTGTGTGTGTGTGTGTGTGTGTGTGTGTGTGTGTGTGTGTGTGTGTGTGTGTGTGTGTGTGTGTGTGTGTGTGTGTGTGTGTGTGTGTGTGTGTGTGTGTGTGTGTGTGTGTGTGTGTGTGTGTGTGTGTGTGTGTGTGTGTGCGTGTGTGTACGTGTGTGTACGTGTGTGTGTGTGTGTGTGTACGCTCTAATTTACTCTATTGCTTGTTTCAGTAGACTAGCTGTCCTCAGTGTCAGCTATGTCACACGGCCACTTCTTCAACAACTATTTTGGAGGCACTGGGAACTCATTCAATATTAGCCAGAACATGTACACTATGCACCAGCATCATGCTCCGCCCACTGCCACACCTCCTGATCAGTACAATGCTTATTATAGTGATAATAAAGCAACAAGACAAGGCCAGCAGACAAAAGCAGCAAAGGTCTATTTTGAAGAAGGTAAGCTTTTTAGCATGACTCATCTTGTCACGTATAGTTTCTTTATTTCACAGATCGTGTTTCACACAAATGGTCACTTGCACACACTGTCTCACAATGTGTTTCATAGTTTTTTGTATGCTAGAAATACGTTAGGTTTACTACCCATCAATTTTTATTAATCATGCGCCAATGCGCCAATTTTTATTAATCATTTTTATTATCTGCTTCACGTCCACCTGCTTTTTGCATGACTGTTTATCGTGTTCTTAGAGAACTATTTCCGAAGATTGTATGCAGTTGTACATGTTGATGATGTTGATTTCTAATGTACGTACTGGATGACATGTTTGAATAATTATTAAGTAGAGATTAGATACTCACAAAGTTATCCGCTATTGCCCAAGATAATCTTGCTGTCACCAGTAAAATAGTAAATTTTGCAATGACACCATATCAAAATTTTCACATGCAAGAAAATTCGAATTTTGTAGTCAGGGTCTATCCTCTATATTGCTCTCGTGACTGAGTTGTAATTGTCATTATAGGTGATCCCGATCAGGATGAACTAACTGATCTTGCTGAGAGTGTGATTCCGTTCATTCAACCATATGGCATCGAGTGGTTCGGAGACAAGCTAAGGCTGCCTCGATTCCACACGATGTCCATTAAACACGACGAAAAGACTCTTTACGCACAAGTTAGTAGAATACTGCAAACATGGTTAGAGGCAGACGAGAGAAATGATCGTACGAGATTAGCTGAATTACTGAGAACAATGGACATGTACACTATTGCTACAAGAACACTAAGACACAAAATAGATTCACAATAATTATTAATGTATTTTGATGATAAAATTATGATATTAAAATTTGATCTATAAATACAATATCAATTCTTGCGGAATAATTATTAAAGCCAAGGATTGTTAGTGGTGAAAATCAGATTTATGAAAGATTTATGATGTTTTAAATTGACACCAACGTAAAAATTGGGCAAGTGCATGCTGTTTGCCCGTTACATTGAGGTGTCCCTTACATGGAGGTTCAATCTCTTTCTTGTTATGTGCATCAGCAAAATAGTCGTTACATGCATGGAGGTGTCTGCTGTTGGGAGTGTCCACTATGAGAGGGTCCACTATACTTGCAGTATATGGACTATCAGCAAGTGTGCCGGCTAGAAAGTGCATAATGTTATGATAATTGATCAGTGTATGCTGATCTGCATCTTGATGCCTCCTATCTGACTTTTTTGCTTCGAATTCGTCGCTGATCTAGTATTCAAGTGGAAACGTTTTGTACAATGTATCTGGAGTAGTGCTAGACCGGTGAGTATTACATTGTTACTAATGGCTGAACTATTGTACCTGCTCTGAAGGAATGGTTCCTCATCTCATTGCAGTAGCTATGGTAGACCTTGTCTTCCCGGTACAATATCTCAGCAAGTACTGTATGTAATCTTGTCTTCCTCACAATAAAGTAATACAGTCTGTATATCAGTAGTGTACATTATTAGCTTTACTGTCTAGATACAGTACTGTCATACAGGCATAATGTTCCTTTAGCACATTGTATTAGAGACTTGTCTTCCTAGAGGTACTGCAAGATACAAGACATTTAGTGGAACTATTACGATAATATACAAGTATCAATGCATGAGTACGAGAGTGGTACTTCTATGCCATACTTGCGTACACTAGTTATTAACTAGTTATTAAAGAAAGCAACCATTTAGTATAAAAGTTGCTCAGTGATCTGCACCAGTTGTGAACCTTCTTTACTAAGTTTTGTATGATGAAGTCGGCTTCCATTTTAGTCCTGCTGGTATCAACTACTCTAGTACTGGCTGTTCAGTACAAAGCAAATTTATGTGATGACAACTGTTGTCCATGTGCTACTGAACTGGATGATGCCGAGACTAAGTTGACTAAAAATGGGAAAGAGGTCACTCTGAACATTCATCCAGTTTTTGGTACCTGTCTTCCAAATGGTCGTGATATGAAGTTTTTGTAAGTAAACAAAAAAATTAATATTAATTATTTTAATGCATAATTATTGTGAGCATTCTCGTCAATTTTGAGTAAATATACAGATGTCATTAATTTTTTTAAAGACTTAAAAAAATTATTTCATTTAGGCTAAAAAATTAAAGCAAAAATAATATTATTCTACAGCATTAATTTAGATGGCATTTTCTGTTATGACTTTTTTGCAGTTCTGAAGTCTATTGGGGAGATGAAACAGAAATGAAAAACTCCACTGAGCATTTAGTTGATTCTTACACTGTCAACCACACTTACGAAGAAGATGGCTGCTATCATATCATTGCAATGTACGGTGCCTACCATGCCTACTGCGGATCACACAAGACCTGGACTATCACAATCTGACCCTACGCACCAATATCCGGACTGATTCACGGGAATAGATCTTCTGTTACTAACTAGTCATACTGCAATAACAAAGTACTTACATTGCATGCTTTTACTAAAATCCAGCTGTTGAGATAACTGTTAGATACTTGAAATAAATCAAAACAAACTCTCTTGGTTCATTGCACACAGTTCTTGATAATTATAAACAGCAATTAAACTACTCTAATCAATGATAATTCACAACTGTCAATATTATTATTTTATATGTAGCTAGCGAACGACAATAATGAAGAATTAGGGGAATTAGGTATTATTCTTTAGCGCATAATTGCTAGTCAAACTCGATTATGGCTTCCTCCTGCAAAATGTGAATTTAATATTACATAACTAAAATGCATCAATGAATATATTTACCACTTCAGTCAGTGCTGGATTATGGAAACCAGTCATCTCAATCGGTTCATCTTTTCCTGACATTGGTTCATCACAATCCCTTGTGCTATACTTAGTGTAGTCACTCAATGTCTTGGTCTTACCAGACATTTTAAAGCTACAAATAATTTTAGAGAGAAACATTTTGTGTGATACAAACTAAAATTTTACATGTAGAGAATTGTAACAAACACATTATTAATTTTAAATTCTGAGTACATGTATGCTCTTATCAGTGTGAAAGTCGAACTCACCACACCACTGCTGTGATGACAATGATAGTAACCAGTATTCCCAGTACAACAGCTCCACCCACAGCTCCTACTAGTGGTACTACCAGTGATGACACTTCTCGTGCTACTGGAGGAGGTGCCATGGTGCCAGTGACTACAGCAACCATACTGGTACTGATTACAGTAACACTTTCAACTACAGACGTATCACGTGATGTAACAATTATTGTAGCTGAAGGAGTAGCCATTAGAGTAAACCCAGCATCTTGATAATGCTTCTCTCCACTCTATGACATGTAGAAACACATTAATAAATTATGCAAACATGTATAGTACAGTGAATAAAGTGGAGTTTGTACCATCACTGATTGTTGTATGGTTGCCAGAGCAATGAATCCCTGCTGTGTCTGTATGTAGAACCCAACCACTAACTGTCCTTGAGCATTATGAGACAATAAACTGTTTGGTATCGCCACATCTTGCTCACTGACTGACAGACCACTGATTCTAGAGTAGAGTGTCATTACTAGCCTGGTTATTACAAGCACTGTTCTATACCTCACTGGTGGGTCTCCATTGGACGGTACTATAGTACACAGGTTAATAGAACAGTACTCATTGATGACCATGGCTGTTGTAACTCTGAACAACTGCTGCCTTGATTGCTTGAACTATATTACAAGGTCAAAGTAAGCATTACACAGATAATTGTACTAGTCTTACTGTGATTTCCAGTGAAGTGATTGTAAAACTGTATGTGTTGTCTTGAGCAAAATTTGGCACAATTTGAGGTGGAGCAGATGGTTCCTCTTCAATTCCTATCAACATGTATAATTCAATACAATAACAACAATCATGTAACATACTGTGACAGGTTCCATTAGTCAGATCATATCCTGGTACACAGACACACTTATATGATCCATCAGTATTAACACATTCACTGTTATCAGAGCATAGACTACTACCATTGAGAGCAGCTAACATACACTCATTCATATCTATGAAATAGAGCAAAGGAAATTAATTCATGAAAAAAAAAGTAATTTTTACCTTGACAAGTCAAGTTGTCACTTTTAAGAATAAAACCTTTTGTACATAAGCACTGGTAGGACCCATCAGTGTTAGTACATTCTTGTTCACAAGGACTAAACATAGAGCACTCATCAATATCTGCAGTTAACAAGCAAAATATCATCCGTTAGTATAAAAATAATACTGTCCTGCTCCACAAACCATTGCATTGTGTAATGTTGAGAGTATATCCTGAAGGACAGAAACATTGTTGAGTGTTGTTAACAATAGCACAACCATCAGAACAGCCATGATTAGTAGCACACTCTTCAAGAGCTGAATGATATTATTTTCATAAGCAATATCTGATGGTACATTCACAATACATACCATCACATGTTTTGTTATCACTGTTGAAAATGAATCCCTGAGAGCAGCTGCAATTGTAGCCACCCTCAGTGTTTGTGCACAACTGCTGGCAATCATTAGTTGACAAGAAAATTAAAAAGATTTCTATCGAAATCAATAGGATGTAGGGTTGTGAAATCTACCACTGGTCCACAATGTAAACTAACAAGGAACAAACATGGAATGGTAACACGATTGACTTGCTAACAGACCATAGATCCCTACATCAGTGGCTGCTGTGGTTGACTGTAGCTAATACAGCTATAGTTACTGTTGACTGACACCAGATGTGCATTCAGCTTGTGACAAAATATTGATCTTATGTACAGCCACTGATGTAGGGATCTATGGTCTGTTAGCAAGTCAATCGTGTTACCATTCCATGTTTGTTCCTTGTTAGTTTACATTGTGGACCAGTGGTAGATTTCACAACCCTACATCCTATTGATTTCGATAGAAATCTTTTTAATTTTCTTGTTTGTGTCCTTTTTTCTTTTTCAGTAATGTGCAGTTCAATATCATGCAAGTACCGAGCCGTCTTTGTTTCCACCATTGGTTTAGTTTTCCTGTTGTTGATGGCTTTTCTCTATTTTAAACTTGTAACTAAAAATAATTGTTATGCTGTACATATATCAGGTCGCCTACGCATGCATGCATGCAGTGCATACGAGCCCCGCCCACACTTGTTTGTAGACCTGTACGGCGGTTATAATTATCTGGCAAGTGCAGAATGGTGATCCTATACGAGCTTACCGTTCTTCGAAGACTCCAGACATATTATGTGTTCTCCGTGAACCATACGGCGCGGCGATACTGAAGCTAGTGCTTGGTCACGTGCGCTAACCACTGCTTGGTCACGTGCGTATTGCGCAATCACAATAATGGCGTCTAACACTTAGCTGACAATGGATCACGATCGAGAAATCGCGGAATTTATATCGCCATTACGCTAAAAACAAAGTTCAAAAGGCACCTGCCAGGAGAATTTCACGACTGTTCGTGGGTGTTTTGGTCTCGGCACTGCTCGCGTAAAGGCGCTAGGCGCGCTGAAGAAAGAAGAAAGAAGAAGGAAGAAAGAAGAAAGAAGAAGACGAAGATGACGAAACTCGATTTTTCACCGTTTCCAGGTTCGTCACTTTAGCAACAATTTCGAGCGATCTCCTTGCTATTGTAAGATGGGGCAACGCCAGAGAGCAGATCTAAGTGTCTTTGGACGTATAAAATTCATCACCAGGCGAAATATCAGCGTTTGAACGCTAATACATTGTATGTAGCCGCCATCTTGTTTTCTCGTTCAACCCTACATAGGGAGGCACTACCGTGCCTCCCTAATAGACACTCATTCACATCTGTTCACAAACACGTTTCTCAAACACTCAAGCAGATGTACATGCTCACCTATGCACTGGTTGTCAGTATTCAGCTTGTATCCCAGCTCACAGCTGCATGTATAGCTACCAGCACTGTTGGTGCATACTTGATCACACACACTTGAGTTCACCTGACACTCATCAATATCTGCAGTCACGATATTGTACCACACATGATGTGAGTTGATTCAGTTCATACCTAAACACTTGATTCCATCTCCAGTAAACCCGACAGGACATGCTCCACACTCAGCCCCCACTCCAGGAGCTGGCACATCACGACAACTTGATTCCACATAGCACTGTACAGCTGAACAACCATCACGATCCTCCTCACAATATCTACCAGTATAAGCTGCAGCACAGATTAACAACATGTTGTTTCATTGGACTATAGTTACCTTGACTACAGGCACAGTTCATGATTACTGTTTTAGCATCAGATGAAGGAAGCCCTTCCAGTGTACAGCTTCCTCCATTGGCACAGGCACAGATGTACAGTGTGGGAGTGATGGTGGATGATGCACTGTGTGGGTCAGTGGCAATGATTGTCAGTGTGTCATTATTAGTGACCACTGTGGGTCTGTAGTGTACAGAGTATTGGCTGTCTCCATTGTTAACAAGACTAGCACCAGTTGGCAGTCCTCCAACAAGAGCCACTGTGATGTTGCTGTCAGTGTCCTCTACAGTGAAGTTGAAGACATTGTTCTGTCCCACCATGACAGTAAATGAGTCCTTTCCAGTAATGTTAGGAGGAAAGTTATCTACATATCAGAAGGACCATAAAATGATTTGTTACATTAATATACCCGGTATGCTCACTCAATATTATGCTGTCCATTACATTAGTCTCAGCAGTTTTCATTGTATTAACAGCTATTTCTTTATTCCCAGTCTGTGCAAAGTCATACAGACACTGCTTATCCTCTCCACAGACAGCAATCTGTTCACTAGTAGGGTTCAACTGAGCTACAAACACTGGAGTGTGGTCAGGATGTTGAAACATTGCATACGATGATCCATCATAGGAGAATAGGCTTTCTGATTCTGACACATTCCCTAAAGGATTCATGTTATTAAATAAAGCCATTGACTTTTTGTTCACTTACATGATTTCCCAAATGAGAATATCTCCTCATCTGTCAGGTTGTCTGACAGGCTATGGGTAGCTCCTCTCATCATAAAGTCGTCTGTCTTGTTTCCATTATTGTTTCCCAGTAATCCTCTGGTCTGTCCCATAAACGAACGAGGGAGAGCAAGCACAAAGTTGAGTATACCAACAGATTTAGTGAAGGTGCAGCCGACTCCATTAGAGAATGCAGCAATGATTGTGTCCTGGTCTAGTCTTGTGAGTTCAGCCTCTGTGTCACTATCACTGACATTGTATGTACCATTGACTTGTGAGAGGTAGTCACTGATGTTCTCATCGGTATCTTCAGTACTGTACACTATGAACTCTCCTTGTTCAAGACCAACCTATCAAATAATACTTTTATGTATTATGAAATATATTATTTGACAACCAGGCTATTTAAGCTTCTATAAAATCTTCATAGTATCCCAAATAACGTCTAATTTCAGACAAAATTCTATAACATGCAAGCATAAAGTTATAATGAGCTTCCATGTCTATTTAAAGTGAATGCAAAAATACAAACAAGATTTCATTTACCTGAAAGGTGACTTCTTCCGGTATTCCAAAGGCAAAAGCAGAGAACTGAGTAGCAGAGTTGCTAGTAGACTCATTCACAGGAGCAGTCCTTCCCTGCAGTACAAACTGTGTTGTATTCGATGCTGGCTCCAGTAGAGTGTATTCTCCCCATCCATTGAATGTGTATGTTCTACCATCCAGTGTTGTAATGTGAGGATCACCCCATCCCCAAGCTGTATGTGTATCATGAATATTAGCTTGGTTACTTTGGTCAGGCAGCAATTTAAACTATGACTGAAGCGTCATATCAATTATTTCTACCTACATGTAATTTGTCACTAAACTTTGGATGACTGCTATTTAACCCTTTAAGCCCAATGACGCCATTTGGCGTCATACATACTTCAGACAGCATAAATTTATGAAAAAGTGCTAAAATATCCCAAAATTAAGCCAAATTGAAGAATACAAATAACAGCCAAAAATTGACTGGTTTTCGGTGCGCCCCCTGCGCTAAACGTATTGGCTTCAGCATTTCTATGGCTTCAGTGCAAATTTCACAACATTTTAGGAAAAAAAAAATGGCTGGCAAGAAAATTTGGACATTATATGGCCTCAGGTGCTCGGAAAACACATTTTCGCGCATTCTCTATGATCTGGGCTACACTTTACACTCACCAAAACCACTGCTATTTGTATGTACTTTTCAGTAGCCAGCCCCAAAGTACTAACTTTGAGCAAAATTTGACGAGGTCACTGCACTTTATCGGCTTCACTTTCGAAGTGGGAGGGGCATATCGACCGACTTGAGTGTGGGCAATTGCGGCTACTCACTGGCGTAAAAGGACGCAAATTTGAGACCAGTAGCACAAAAGACACACGAGATATTCACGATAGAAGTGGTCAGCATTTACGAGGTTAAAATTTCAGCAAGATAATTTAGTAATTAAAGGGTTAAGATGGCAGCTAGGATCAATATTTTCTAGACAGCTGATTAATGCTACAGGCTCACTTCTTACTGGTGGTTGGTATCCAGTGCAATCATGAGATGGTCTTCTAGTGTAGTATAAACTACACATCTGAGCTAGACCACAACAAGTATCCTTGAACATATGATCATCGTAAGGTAGTGGGTTTTTATCGCCAGAGTTCAAGAACAGCATTGAGCCTCCATCAATTCCTGATGTGATCAAAGAACCAGCTACTGGGGAGCTAAATAAAGCAAGAAATTATATTAAGTTGAATTTTCAAAATCATTGACATACCCCCAAGCAGCATAACAACACTTTTGGGTAAATTTCAGTTCTAAATCTTCCATTTGCTGAGAAAATGTTGAACGCTGTATAAAGCATAGGCCTTCAGTAAAATCACGACGGAATCTACCCCAATCTCTCCATGCCTGCCAGGCAGTGCAAGGACATGGTTCTAGTTGCTTTGAAATCTCTTCAACATCATCATCATTAATCTTTAATAGTCCTGGATCAAATCTTTTAGCCCAGGATCGACACGTTTGTAAGTAAATTTCCCTTTGACCTGGAGGAGGACTGATCTTGTACACGATATTGCTCCATGGCACCTGATAGAAGAGATTGTTGGGGCAAGCCACAGCAGTACTGATCACATCAAATCCTGATGCTGGGTGGTTAGTGTATGAGTTCCCTCGAGCATTGTATCCTACTACAGCATGTTGCCATAAACCACTCCATCCCATCATATTGCAGTTGTATGTGAACACAGTGTATGTATTAGCACCATCAGTGATCACTACTGCCTGGTATGAGTTCTCCTGCACATTATAATAGTAGCTATAAATGTACACAACTATACTGTATCCCTAACCTTCTGAGTGATTCCATTATAGTAGTTGTAGTAGTAGCTACCAATAGAACCATGAGGGTATGGATGCACATGGTCCCAATGTGCTACCAGCATCCACTGCCCAGTAAAGCTCTGTTGTGCTGCTTCATCATTCTGATGTTGTATGAATTTACTGACTGTGTTGATCAGCTCATCACCATGGTTACTGTCTCCTAGTGTAATGTTAGCATAGTGAACTGAACCAGACCTGCGAATATCATTATCACTCCAGAAAGGTGCCACCACATACTGGTTCCTGGTCCAGTACCAGCTGGTTGGGAATCGGGATGGAGACGAATATGGCCATGGATTGGCAAATGATATTGCACCATTTTCATTGACCTTATAATAAAAATTCCAGTGCATTAAATTTATTGTAGTTCAGATAATTATTCGTAATAGCTTCACTTACAAAGACTTGTGTCTGAACACTGTTATCGAACGGTAGACCAGTTGGTATTGTGATGGCAGGTGAAGAGCTGTCTTGCTCCATTGAAAGTTGAAGTGAGGAGTCTGTTTCCAAGAATTTCATATAGTCAACTCCTATATTTGGAAGAAAATACATAACGACAAAAAATTATTAAACGATATACACCTTCACTGATTTGCTGTGCATCTGAGCCATTTACTGTTTCGTTTTCTAAAAAAATGAATTAATTTTAACAACAACAATTACCAAAATTGTGTTATTTTAGCGTACCAGTTTTGGTGATGTTGATAGTAAATTTGTATGTATCTTTAAAATATTGTATCCGATTGTTAAGATTTGAGCTATCAGGTGAGATCAGATCCAGTGTGATAGTAAAGTCATATTCTCCAAGCTGAGTGTACATGAGAGGAGAGTGTATGTTGACTGGTACATTGACTAGAGTGTGAGTCTGGTTTAGAAAACTGTCATGGCAACGCTCAATATGAGATTCATTGATGCTTAGCAGAATATCCACAATCATTGATTCTGTTCCATTAGGAGCTGTGAGAGTGACTACTGGTACAATAGTGTTGTTGACTGGTAGATCAATACCAGAATAGATTGATACAACTGACAAGCGAGCAAATACTGCTGAGTTACCACTACCAAAATATCTGATGTAGTAATTGATATTATTGAAGTTAATGTACATGCTGATATTGGTAGTAGTGATGATGGGAGGAGCATTGAATGGGATCTGATGCACTGACTGATCATTGAGAAAATTTGCGAAACTGTAATAGGCAGCTGCATGAGAGATAGATACACTTATCAGTATTATTTTGGTTAAAAGTTGTGTAACCTATGTTGTACGTGATGTAATGTACTGATTTTAAGACATACCTGCTTCACAGTATGCTGTTGAGTGACGTCTAAATGGAGCATGACCACATGAGCACTGAGACACACACTCATGAGTAGCAAAGTCATAGAGCAGAGATGGATCATCGCATTCTTTAAAATAACAAGTAACAAGTTATTTCTAGTCTATGATATTTCTTACCAGCTTTCACTCTCAATAATACAGCTGTATAAGCATAGTTGTTGTAATTCTGATCATATGCATAGATATTCAGAGCGTGGTCACCAAGATGATAGAGTGAATCGCTAGTTAATACAAGATTGAGTTTCAGTATAAGATATCGTGTTGTACCATCAGTACACTGAGCTGATGGTGTGTCTCGTAGCTTAGCAAATGAAGATGTATTGAAAGTGATACTGTAGTAATTCATATTTTGTGTTGAAAAAGTGTTGTTTGCTCTCAGTTGAAACGTTGGGTGAATGTTGTGCCAGGTTGAGTATATATCTGTATCTCCAGTATAATTATGTATTACCCAGTCCAAATATTCATTTATTTTCAATAATCCTGAGCCATTGGCATGTTTTTCGGAAATAATAATGTTAATAGTGCCAAGTATTGAACCGGGAGTTGATTGTGGAGTAACAGTAATAATTTTACCATCAGAACCGAATGAAAAATCTTGTTCTGTAGTTTAAAAATAAAACATGCAGTAACACACAATATTAACAAGAAAATTAAACAGATTTCTATTGAAAATCAAAAGGATGTAGGGTTGTGAAGTCTACCACTGGTCCACAATGTAAACTAACAAGGAACAAGCATGGAATGGTAACGCAATTGACTTGCTAACAGACCATAGATCCCTACATCAGTGGCTGGTGTGGTTGACCTACTTGTTGACTGCTGACACCTGACGTGCATTCAGCTTGTGTATAGCCACTGATGTAGGGATCTATGGTCTGTTAGCAAGTCAATCGTGTTACCATTCCATGCTTGTTCCTTGTTAGTTTACATTGTGGACCAGTGGTAGACTTCACAACCCTACATCCTTTTGATTTCGATAGAAATCTTTTTAATTTTTTTGTTTGTGTCCTTTTTTCTTTTTCAGTGAAGTGCAGTTCAATGTCATGCACGTATTGGTTTAGTTTTCCTGTTGTTGATGGCTTTTAAACTTGTAGCTAAAAATAATTGTTATGCTGTACATATCAGCTCGCCTAGGCTACGTAGCCACACTTGTTTGTAGACCTATACGGCGGTTATCATGAATTATCTGGCAAGCGCAGAATGGTGATCCTACATGGGCTTACAGTTCTTCGAAGACTCCAGACACATATATGTTCTCCGTGATCCATACGGCGCGGCTATACTCAAGTTAGTGCTCGGTCACGTGCGCTAGCTACTGCTTGATCACGTGCGTATTGCGCAATCACACTAATGGCGTCTAACACTTAGCAAGAGTAAATAATAGAAGAGAAAGTATCCAACTCCAATATACCCGTCAGGGACACTCTCGGGAATGTAACGTGACCAGCACGCGAGCAGATGACGTTTATCGGTATTAATTATACATCGTGTAACGTCATGACTTAGTCTTAGTATGCGCGCCCGCGATCACGATTGCAACAGCACTTGAAAGTCAAGGCTAGCATTTTCAAGTCGGATGCGTGATATAGAGCCTGCAGGTGGATGCCAGTACCACAGTTTGAAGTCCACCAGAAGATGGCTATCTTATTTGGTCACGGTGTGTCCCACACGAAATTTAAGCCGCCGTTTTTCCCCAGCCTTGTTTAAGGCAGAAATACAACTATCTGGTGAACGAGTGGCTGCTCGCTTTGCCTGTGGAGCGGAGTCGCTTGCTGTTTATCGAGCTGTTTACAAATGTATAGCTTCAATATGTAGGCGGGGCGCGACAACAAGCTACGAAGGCAATATTTTCACGAATCGCATTATACAAGAAAATTAAAAAGATTTCTATCGAAATCAAAAGGATGTAGGGTTGTGAAATCTACCACTGGTCAACAATGTAAACTAACAAGGAACAAGCATGGATCAATGGTAACACGATTGACTTGCTAACAGACCATAGATCCCTACATCAGTGGCTGCTGTAGTTGACTATAGCTAGTTCAGCTTGTTGCTGTTGACTGACACCTGACGTGCATTCAGCTTGTGACAGCTTATGTACAGCCACTGATGTAGGGATCTATGGTCTGTTAGCAAGTCAATCGTGTTACCATTGATCCATGCTTGTTCCTTGTTAGTTTACATTGTTGACCAGTGGTAGATTTCACAACCCTACATCCTTTTGATTTCGATAGAAATCTTTTTAATTTTCTTGTTTGTGTCCTTTTTTCTTTTTCAGTGAAGTGCAGTTCAATTACTGTGCCATCTTTGTTTCCACCATTGGTTTGGTTTTCCTGTTGTTGATGGCTTTTCTTTATTATTAACAATTTTAAACTTGTAGCTAAATAATTCTTATGCTGTAGATATCAGCTCGCCTACGCATGCATGAATACAGTGCATACGAGCCCCGCCCACACTTGTTTACAGCGGTTATAATTGTCTGGCAAGGCAGAATGGTGATTCTGCGCTTGCTAGCTTACCGTTCTTCGAAGACTCCAGACAAATATGTGTTCTCCGTGATCTATACGGCGTGGCGATATATTGTGCTTGGTCACGTGCGCTAACCACAGCTTGGTCACGTGCGTATTGCGCAATCACATTAATGGCGTCTAACACTTAGCTGACAATGGATCACGATCGAGAAATCGCGGAATTTATATCGCCGTTTCGCTAAAAACTAAGTTCAAAAGGCACATGCCAGGAGAATTTCACGACTGTTCGTGGGTGTTTTGGTCTCGGCACTGCTCACGTAAAGGTGCTAGGCGAGTGGAAGAAAGAAAGAAAGAAAGAAGAAGAAAGAAAGAAGAAAACGAAGATGACGAAACTCGATTTTCACCGTTTCTAGGTTCGTCACTTTAGTAACAATCTCGAGCAATCTCCTTGCTACTGTAAGATGGGGCAACGCCAGATAGCAGATTTAAGTGTCTTTGGACGTATAAAATTCATCACCAGGCGAAATATCAGCGTTTGAACGCTAATACATTGTATGTAGCCGCCATCTTGTTTTCTCGTTCAACCCTACATAGGGAGACACTACCGTGTCTCCCTAATACAGTGAACCCCTGGGGGCGTGTCTATACTACGTGCGCGCGCGTACTCAATCACTATAAATGCTTGTTTGCAGCACTAACCGGTCAGTTGGTTTCGGTGGCTCAGGGGTCTAGTATGGTGGCTTGTAATGCAATCGGTTGGGGTTCGATTCCCACTGAATGCATGCTTTTTGTTGTTGTTATGCCTCGGTGGGCGGAGCCACGAGGCATACAGTAATCGTGGTGTCAGTCAGTCAGTCATTCTGTCAGTCAGTCTGTCGCAACGATTTCTCATAGCTCGCTGAAAACTAATCGCTGAAACAAGCAACACGGATAGAAATCGATACTTGCTCGGATTTGAATTTTCAGAAGTTTGATTTTAAAGCTTAGTGCGTAAGTTACCACGTGAATTGCTCACGGCTGGTTCTGTTTTGTAGCGCACGCTGAAAGTTAGGTTCTGAAACTAGCAATTCAAGTAGAACACGGTATTATCTCGCTTTCGAACATGTGAAAACTTTATACGAAGCTTAGTTCGTGAGTTATGGCGCTATTTGTTCACCATTGCTGGCGATCTGGACTTCTCCACTGGAGGCAAACTTGCTGTCCACAGTTGACTGCATAGAAGCTGCATGTTAGGTTAGAATTTACTACTGGATAGCAGCGCAAGTCCAGAGAAATTATGTAAGCAAGCTATGGAGCTATCTCGCTCGTGGTATGCGTGTAACTGCTGTGCTGTGCTAAACACTGTAGACACGCCCAGTTGAATTGTGGTTAGCACTGATTGGCTTCTGATTGCATAACTAAAGCACTGCATTGTGATTGCTGTACAGAAATCCTGTATACATGCATCTGCAGTTGCTGTATTTGTGGAATGGTGGATAGTTGTGTTTGTGGATAATGTGTCATTCCACCGAGGCATCTGCACCTTAGGTGCTTCATTTTTTTCAGTAAAAATTAAGTTTTTAGCTCCATTCCTAGTGAGGCCTGTTTAGAACGACTCTCCCGACGATCCTTAGGCTTACTAAGGGCCGAAGGCCCGGTTTAGGACGACCCTCCCGACGATCCTTAGGTTTTGAATCCCGTTAAGGGCAGACATTCAACTAGGGTCAAAGGTAATCGCGCGCGTACAGAATTACTATAAAGGCTTGTTTGTAGCACCAAGTTTAACATACAGCTAAACCCAAAACCCTAAAAACCTTCTCCTAACTGCGCAAAGTAGGGAGGGTCTTCCTAACTAACTAAGGATCGTCGGGAGGGTCTTCCTAACTAAGGATCGTCGGGAGAGTCGTCATAAACAGGCCTCGCTAAGGATGAAGCTAAAAACTTAACTTTTATAAATTAAAAAAAAAAACACAAAAAAAAACATGTAATCTGCGAGAATCGAACCCCGACCGACTGCATTACAAGCCACCATGCTAAACCGCTGTGCTACCAAGCCAACTTACCGGTTAGTGCTACAAACAAGCCTTTATAGTAATTCTGTACGCGCGCGATAACCTTTGACCCTACTTGAATGTCTGCCCTTAATGGGATTCTTAGGTTTTCCAAGGGTCGAAGGCCCGGGTTAGGACGACCCTCTCGACGATCCTTAGGCTTACTCGACGATCCTTAGGTTTAGGACGACCCACCCGACTTTGCGCAGTTAGGAGAAGGTTTTTAGGGTTTTGGGTTTAGTTGTATGTAAGCTTTGATGGCGTGAAAACGGGACACGCCCCCAGGGGCTCACTGTACATAGTGAGATTCGATTTTCACTGCCACATGTACGTCAGATTACGTCAATTTGCTCGCGTTACTTTCCCGAGAGTGTCCCTGACGGGTATTGGAGTTGGATACTCTCTCTTCTATTATTTACTC
The DNA here is from genome assembly GCA_964017065.1 of Haliclona indistincta. Classification (NCBI taxonomy): domain Eukaryota; kingdom Metazoa; phylum Porifera; class Demospongiae; order Haplosclerida; family Chalinidae; genus Haliclona; species Haliclona indistincta. The sequence continues at coordinate 3,074,085 of OZ024786.1, read as the reverse complement.
TTGCACTTAGCTGTCAATGGATCACGATCGAGAACTCACGGAATGTATATCGCAGTTTCGCTAAAAACAAGGTTCAAAGGCACCTGCGAGGAGAATTTCACGACTGTTCGTGGGTGTTGTAGTCTCGGCACTGCTCGCGTAAAGGCGCTAGGCGAGTTGAAGAAAGAAGAAAACTAAGATGACGAAACTCGATTTTCACCGTTTCCAGGTTCGTCACTTTAGTAACAATTTCGAGCCATCTCCTTGCTACTGTAAGATGGGGCAACGCCAGAGAGCAGATCTAAGTGTCCATAGACTTAAAATATTCATCACCAGGTGAAATATCAGCGTTTGAACGCTAATACATTGTATGTAGCCGCCATCTTTTTTTCTCGTTCAACCCTACATAGGGAGGCACTACCGTGCCTCCCTAATAAGTCGAATTCATGTCAATACGAGTCTTTACCGAGCAGCCAAGTTAAGCATAATTGGATACAGTTTGAATGTGTTGCCTGTCAGGCCTCATGTTACCTGTAGCAGTAGCATATCTTATGCACGAACTATCTGTTGAAATTTCACAAGTAGTGCAGGTTTCAACACACTGTCCACTGCTGACCTCGTACAGTAAGTCACCATTGCAACCTGTATAAAATCCAAAGATGACGCGAACATTTAATAATTGTTTATTGCACATTTTTCTATACTCACCACTATCAATGGTTAGTGAATCAACATATGCATTAGCATAATGTCTTGTTCCTATCAATGAGAGAATGTTGGCATGCAGTTGGGTTGAGACAGAACCAGTCACATTGACTGGAAAGAATTTGATTGGAAAATAGAAGTATGTTTGATTTTCAGCTGAGCAAGAAGTGTTATTGACTGATGTTAAATCAGCAATCATCAAAACTTGGTTATGTGACACCTGTTCATTGCTGAATTCAATTTTGAGGAAAGATCGAAATAGGGATAGTTCAATTGTTCGATGGTAGTAATAAAAACTGTGGTAGTGGTATCTGTTGTCTTGATTTATATAATAACTAAATCGAAAATCACTCAAACTTCTGACTAAATTTTCTTCAATAACCAGATTTACAGCAGATATTGGACCCTTGTTCACTGATCCAAATAAGCTGAATCTGTTTTTGCTGAAAAAGAATTGATTTCCTAAAATAGAGCAAAAATTAATATGCCACAGCACATACACATACAGTATGCACATACACATACATGCCTTATAGCCATATTCCTATGCAGGTCTGGGAACAAGGCCAACATGTACCTTGTATGCACTTGGAACTGATAGAGTCTCCATACATTCCACAAGGACATTCGGCCACACAACTGTTACTAGCAGGACTATAGAACTCTCCAACAGGACAAGATTCTGCAAATTGGAATTCAATACTATGTTGTAATAAAATTAATTGTAAATGCATGCATGACTGAGTGCCATTGATTCTTGCGTGCAGGTTGCAACAAATCTATACTTAACATAATAATTATATAGTAACATTTATATTACTTATAAATTATGGCTAATAATTATTATTATTATTATTTAATGTCCAACTGAGCTATCGTTATTATATTAATAATAACATAAATGACATAATAATATTATGACATGGTACTAAGCTACCATTATTGCTGCTGTCATTCTGTGTCGATCCAAAATAAAAGCAAAAAGCCAACAGCAGCACCAGCTGTAGAGTAACAACCCTACACTCCATGGGGATCACAATCATGCATGCAGTGTAAGTTACTGAGCAAGTGTGCCCTATAAATACTATGCATGAATTCAGTTGACGTCATCAATCATTACCATGACAACACAACGCAGTGCACGTATACATAATACTGAACAAACATTTTTGGGAAAATTCTTCTATTACTACGGTATTTTAAAATACAAATTGCAGTTAACGCTTCACTACTGATAATTAATTGTAAATCAATACACTTATGTGCACGGCATAAAGGTTGTATGCCATTAGGAAAATAATTTGCAAGTATGTATGGCATGCGTTGTTTCTAAATGCACAATACTGCATTTACAGAATTTATTTTTAAAGAACATTAATTTTATGAAAATTAATATCTAACAGTTGTTGCCTCTTCTTTGTACACTGTTAGTGACATTTTCTGATTAGTCAACTACACTTTGTTGACCCTCCATGTACAAGAAATTAAAAAGATTTCTATCGAAATCAAAAGGATGTAGTGATGAAGAAATCTACCACTGGTTCACAATGTAAACCAACAAGGAACAAGCATAGAATGGTAACACGATTGACTTGCTAACAGACCATAGATCCCTACATCAGTGGCTGCTGTGGCCAGACTATAGCTAGTTAAGTTATTTACTGTTGACTGACACTGAATAGAATTCAGCTTGTGACAAAATATTGATCTTATGTACAGCCACTGATGTAGGGATCTATGGTCTGTTAGCGTGTTACCATTCTATGCTTGTTCCTTGTTGGTTTACATTGTGAACCAGTGGTAGATTTCTTCATCACTACATCCTTTTGATTTCGATAGAAATCTTTATAATTTCTTGTACATGGAGGGTCAACAAAGTGTAGTTGACTGATCAGAAAATGTCACTAACAGTGTACAAAGAAGAGGCAACAATTAACTGTTAGATATTAATTTTCATAAAATTAATGTTCTTTAAAAATAAATTCTGTAAATGCAGTATTGTGCATTTAGAAACAATGCATGCCATACATACTTGCAAATTATTTTCCTAATGGCATACAACCTTTATGCCGTGCACATAAGTGTATTGATTTACAATTAATTATCAGTAGTGAAGCGTTAACTGCAATTTGTATTTTAAAATACCGTAGTAATAGAAGAATTTTCCCAAAAATTTAATTTCTTGTTTGTGTCCTTTTTTCTTTTTAGTGAAGTGCAGTTCAATATCATGCATGTACGGAGAAGTCTTTGTTTCCACCATTAGTTTAGTATTCCTGTTGTTGATGGCTTTTCTTAAACTTGTAGCTAAAATCATTAAGTTGTACGTATCAGGTCTGCCTGGTCGCCTACGCATGCATGCATGCATGCATGCAGTGCATACGAGCCCCGCCCACACTTGTTTGTAGACCTATACGGCGGTTATAATTATCTGGCAAGTGCAGAATGGCGATCCTACACGAGCTTATCGTTCTTCGAAGACTTCAGACAAATGCCGGGTGTGTGTTCTCCGTGATAGTGATCCACACGGCGCAGCGATACTTTTAGCTGCTTGGTCACGTGCGCTGCCCATTGCTTGGTCACGTGCGTATTGCGCAATCACAATAATGGCGTCTAACACTAAGCTGACAATGGATCACGATCGAGAAATCGCCAGATTACCGTTACGCTAAAAACAAAGCTCAAAAGGCACATGCCAGGAGAATTTCACGACTGTTCGTGGATGTTTTGGTCTCGACACTGCTCGCGTAAAGGCGCTAGGCGAGTTGAAGAAAGAAAGAAGAAAACGAAAAGATTACGAAACTCGATTTTCACCGTTCCAGGTTCGTCACTTTAGTAACAATTTCGAGCAATCTCCTTGCTACTGTAAGATGGGGCAACGCCAGAGAGCAGATCAAAGTGTCTAAAGACGTATAAAATTCAACACCAGGCGAAATATCAGCGTTTGAACGCTAATACATTGTATGTAGCCGCTATCTTGTTTTCTCGTTCATCCCTACATAGGGAGTCACTACCGTGCCTCCCTAATTATGGATTATGGATAATGGAGCGAGTGTTGACCCTCCTTAAGTGCATGTGTGTCAGAACACTCCATCACTATAGTTCCAACAAATAATAACGGAACATATAAATGACATGTCATAGTTTAATTTTAAAGAACTAGCTAAATGAAGTTCAATCTCCATTTTTGAAATAAAATAATGGTAACTACCATTGTCTATGCACAAATTAGGATAAGCCATGAGAAATGAAGCTTGAATTCACTACATTACGAGGAGAATGCACTGATTTGATGCACAACATATAAGGCAGGCACAAACAAAGAGAGCTGTGCATTACCACACATAATATACAATAGCATAATAGACAATAATAGCATAATAGCACAATAGACATTTAACAGACAGGTATCTAGTAAGTGATGATAGTATCAATCACCATCAACACTCCCACAGTAGGATATTAACTGACCATGATGCTGCTAATTATGTAAAATATGCTGCTATCAGGTCAGTGTGTACAAACACGCATCAACTGAGTGTACACAGTGGAGCGCGTCTAATGCAGATACCATCGGGACCAACAAAATTGTCCGTTGTAGAGAGGGTATCCTCTGGTTAGGTGTTTATTATTAACATAGCCGCTCAGCAATGATAATGTGGGGATGCACATTATGTGGGTTATATTTGGGATTCAGTAAGTGCCCAATATAGAGGGATGAGGGGTGTCCTCTATAATGATAGACACTATAAATAGACACTAATATCATGTTGTTCAGTCTGTCAACTTGAAGTTGTGACAGAGAGGGGCACGGAGTTGATATTATTGGGTTAATAGTTAATGTTCAGAGATATTCATAGCAGACTTCGGCACAGTCGAGTGAAAGAGTCAGCTCGCATGTACAGCTGTACTGATGATGGTGATTAATCCAAGGAGAGAAGAGAGATAGGCGGAATTAATTTCATTATACAAAAGTTGGTACAAAAAACAATCTCACTAGATTTACTGACCATCATTAGCATGGCTTTATAAGTAGCAAAGATTGTGCAAAAGACTGCTATCAATGAAAATGTAAAGCGACCACTCTAGTGTTTTTCCAGTAATGTACTGAAAATTAGTTCTAGATTAAGTTTTGAACTAAAATTTTTAACTATTAATTTTAGTTTTAGTTGCAGTTTCAGCCGGAACCACAATTTGAACAAATATAGTTCCAATTTGACTTCTAAGAACTTTTAATTATTTTATTTCTATTTTTTTAACTAGAATATAAAATAAGTGTCACTGTGTCTCTCCCTCTGTAGGATCCCAAAGAGGGAAAGGATGGGACCAAGTACGCCGGGAACAAGTTTTATGATTCGTGTACTTGATGCTTCCTTGTTTCTGAGTGTATAGTATGCTCGTACTGAGATGAGCAAGAAATCAATGAATCCTGAGTTTGCTAAAGTGATCAAGATGGACTATCGGTTTGAGGAGGTGCAGAAGCTCAAGTTCTCAGAGTACGATATCGATGATGTCTTAGTGGTGATGCCGGACTAGAGTAAGCCACCAATTATCGGCCACCATTGAAGATCGGCCGCTCTGCTGGAAAGGCAGTACATGCAATAGAGCCTGGTTTTGTTGCAAACTACTAGGCATTGAATGGGGTTCTTGGAAACCAAACTAGAAGCGAATAGCATTGCAAAGTATTGGACCAGAGGTGATCCTAGACGGGCGTGGCCCGTCCTCGCCGGTTCCGCGGGAGGACGGGCCACGCCCGTCTAAGGTGATCCGCCGAAACTGCTGATAAAACATGCTATCGGCCGTTTGCATGTATCCTCGGCACGCCAGTCTCCTTCCAAGCAGCAGACACTGCTTCCAATCTTGATAGCATTTAGTGGTAGCCCAAGTCTCGCACGACACACGGAATAAATCTAGTAACTTCTTGCGCGCTGGCTAGAAAGCTAGGCCAGCCAGTTTGCGGAGCACTTCTTGATCTTCATCGGCCACGCCCACTACATCGGTGCTCGTGCTGTTGGGACTGTTTCGCGGACTGTTCGAGTGCTGTCTCTTAAAGTGTTGACAACTGTGGTGCGTTTGAGGCCTTTGGCTGATGTCATTAGCTAGATCTAAGTGTGCCCTAGCTATACTTGAGGCTTAAACTGTCGTTGGTGATGTCGCAGATTAGTATGGATGTGTTAGATCTGTTCAATGTGTGCATGTCTTGTAAGTACACCATCACATGAGACTAACGAGTGGATGTATGCAGGTGGGGATGCTGCTCAGTGTGGGCAAACAGACTAAATCTACTGTAGTCTGTCTTGGAGAGTATGATTCCCAACTATGTGTAAATGGCTCACCAGCATTTGTATATGCAATTGTCAAGCCTGTACATGTACATGCTAACATTTTTATCCAACCCCTTTACGTTATCCATGTTTTCTATATACATGTAGCTATCTGGTCGTGATGGCAGAGATTGCCTTGAGGGATAGAATATATAAGAGTAAGGAACCCCCACTTCATACTCAAGAATTAGCCAGCCGTCCTCCATCGTACAAGAACTGGAATGAGCAATGCATTACTGCCGCATGTCAAGTTGTGAGATCAGGCCAGATGAGTCAAAGGCGGGCAGCTGAAGAGTATGGAATTCCTCGCTCCACATTGGGGGATCACTATAGAGGTAAAATTCTCCCTGGAGCCACGATCAGTGGCAAATCAAAATATCTCACTGAAGCTGAAGAAGCTGAACTGGTCCGATTTTTAGTTCGCTGTGCAGAGGTTGGGTACTCAAAATCACGGAAGACTGTGATTGCACTGGTTCAAAAGCAGTGTGACAACAAGGGGTTAGATGTCACTGTTACTCATGGATGGTGGGAGTCATTTTCCAGGCGGCACTCATTAACACTGAGAATTCCAGCAAAGGTATCTGTTGCAAGAGCAAAAGCAACCGACCCAGAAGTGATTTCACGTTACTTTGACATGCTTGAGAAAGTCCTCATTGAGTATGATCTTCTGGATAGACCAAATCAAATCTTCAACATTGACGAAACAGGCATGCCATTAGAGCACCGTCCAACAAAAATTGTTACAAAGAAAGGTATGAAGAATCCATGGTGTGCCACGAGTGGGAGGAAAACCAACATTACTGTTGTTGGATGTGTAAATGCTGGTGGCATCTGCATTCCACCTATGGTAATTTGGAATGTGAAGACCATGCACCCTGATATGGCAGCTGGGGAAGTCCGTGGTACCTTACATGCATTCTCTGACAATGGCTGGATCGATCAAGATTTGTTCGACATTTGGTTCCACAATCTATTCTTGCTATATGCACCTTCAATCCGTCCACTACTGCTTCTAATGGATGGACACAGCACGCATTACTGCCCTGAAACCATTCGAGCAGCTGCAAAAGAGAAAGTGATTCTATTTACTCTACCCCCAAACACCACTCACTTATGCCAACCTTTAGACAAAAGCATTTTTGGCCCGTTAAAAACTCGCTATTTTCAACTCTGCCAAGAGTTTATGGCCAAGAATCCTGGCAAAGTTGTGAGCCGATTTTCGTTCTCCTCAGTGTTCAGCAAGGCATGGAATGCTACTCTCACAATGGAAAACATCCAGTCGGGATTTGAAACGACAGGGATTTACCCATTGAACAGAAGCAAGGTCATGCCATCTGAATATAGCTTTTCTGAGCCAGAAGACAATGATGGATTGCCATACCTACCCATGCTTACACCATCAAGAAAGCGAGCTTCAGGCATCGGTCCCATGAGGAGGCAGACTCTAGAGACAATGGACCCTCACAAGAACTACACCTATGCTTCTGCAGGCAGGCCATTGAAGGACATCTTAACATATCCGAAGCCTTTAAGTGAGTTACCCACTGCCAAACCTAAAGTCTCGTCTAGAGTGATAACCGGAGAACAAGCACGCAAGGACTTCAAGGACAAAGCTGTACAAAAAGCTCAGAAGGAATATGGCAAAGAGGAAAGGAAGCATGTGCGAGAAGTGAAAAAGAGTAAGTGTTCTGAGGTCTCTTTGTGTGTGCATCAAGGTTAATTCTTTCAATGTACAGTGCCTGCAAAGAGTACCGTAGCACGCTACACAAGAAAGAAGGAGACCAGTAGTGACGTTTCAGTTGAACATGACGAAGAGAGTCCAGTCAAGAAAGGTGAGTTCTGAGGTATCTTTGTGTGTGCATGAGGGTTTATTCATTTAATGTACAGTGCCTGCCAAGAGTGCCGTAGCACGCTACACAAGAAAGAAGGAGACCAGCGGTGACGTTTCGGTTGAACATGACGAAGAGAGTCCAGTCAGGAAAGGTGAGTTCTGAGGTATCTTTGTGTGTGCGTGAGGGTTTATTCATTTAATGTACAGTGCCTGCCAAGAGTGCCGTAGCACGCTACACACGAAAGAAGGAGACCAGTGGTGACGTTTCAGTTGAACATGACAAAGAGAGTCCAGTCAAGAAAGGTGAGTTCTGAGGTATCTTTGTGTGTGCGTGAGGGTTTATTCATTTAATGTACAGTGCCTGCCAAGATTGCCGTAGCACGCTACACAAGAAAGAAGGAGACCAGTGGTGAAGAGAGTCCAGTCAGGAAAGGTGATTTCTGAGGTATCTTTGTGTGTGCATGAGGGTTTATTCATTTAATGTACAGTGCCTGCCAAGAGTGCCTTAGCACGCTACACACGAAAGAAGGAGACCAGTGGTGACGTTTCAGTTGAACATGACAAAGAGAGTCCAGTCAAGAAAGGTGAGTTCTGAGGTCTCGTGTGTGCATGAGGGTTTATTCATTTAATGTACAGTGCCTGCCAAGATTGCCGTAGCACGCTACACAAGAAAGTAGGAGACCAGTGGTGAAGAGAGTCCAGTCAAGAAAGGTGATTTCTGAGGTATCTTTGTGTGTGCGTGAGGGTTTATTTATTTAATGTACAGTGCCTGCCAAGAGTGCCTTAGCACGCTACACACGAAAGAAGGAGACCAGTGGTGACGTTTCAGTTGAACATGACGAAGAGAGTCCAGTCAGGAAAGGTGATTTCTGAGGTCTCGTGTGCATGAGGGTTTATTCATTTAATGTACAGTGCCTTCCAAGAGAGCCGTAACCCGCTACACAAGAAAGAAGGAGACCAGCGGTGACGTTTCAGTTGAACATGACAAAGAGAGTCCAGTCAAGAAAGGTGAGATCTCTATGCATGAGGGTTTATGTAGGTTAAACACTGTGGTGGTGTATATAGGAATTTAAACCCGAGGGCAAATTGAGGTGTGCAAATTGATATACACTGAAAACTGAAGTGTTTAACCTCTGATTATAACTTGCCTGAAAGTGGAAGAACACTGTTGTCCCAGCAAGCTACCTGAATCAGTGCAAAACGCACTGATAGCAAGTTAAACAGCGCTTTGTTTGCTGCCTAGTGCGTGGTAATGGCCATGTTTTTACGCCCGCTCGTGCACAGGTGTATGTGAGAATTTGGACACCTCATTCATTACATCAAAGGGAATTATTCATATCAGAGTTTAAATTCATTTTAATGTACAGTGCCTGTCAAGAGTGTCATTGCTCGCTCCATAAGAAAACAGGAGACTGGAGATATCTCAGTGGGACTGTGTGAAGAGAGTCCAGTCAAGAAACCCTTCGGTGTGTAGTGCACAGCTAGTGTGTTGGTGTAGGTTAATTATGTCCCGCATGACCTGTTATTATATATCCGGTGACAAAGGGCGCACTTGAGTGAAGTCAAGGAAATGCCGAGGGTGAAACCTGAGGCACCTTTGACCATGCAGAGATAGAGCAGGTCATATTTCCCGCTAACATGCTTACCTGTACATGTGTTATTCTGATCCTAGGCTCGTGGTATGACCCATTAGCTCCCTAGAATTCTGTAATCTGATTGTAGACTTAAGCTTAGTATGGTGTTATTTTTGCTAATGTTACAAGACATGCATGCATGTGTTTTATATATACATGAAGGAGCAATGATTTGGACTGATGGGCTTCCTGAAAGTGGTGACGATGAATTGGCATACCAAGAATCTTTGTATGAGGTACATAGTACATGTTTTTTGGCAATAGCAATGTATGTTTCTGTGCTTTGAACCAAATTTAGTACATTTATGCAGTTGGTATGGTGTTTTAACAACAGTAACCAACATAATAGGCACCACAGTATCATGATCAATCCAACCTGTACAGGTGTCATCTTCTTCTCTACCATCTGATGTTGATGACAGCCTCAAAAATTGGGTACATGGACTTGGCTTATCAGAAAATGAAAGAAAGATTCTTAGAAACCATGCTTGGCTCTCTGCCAACCACATATCAGCTGCCCAACACCTCTTGAAAAGGGACTTTCCACAACAAGAAGGACTGCAAGATACCATTTATCTTCTCGAAAAGTTAGTGTGGTGTTCTTCTCCATCGAGCTTCGTCCAAGTAATAAATGTTGGTGGTTACCATTGGGCATGTCTGTCCAACAAACTTTCCCCTGATTCAAATACGATTCAGCTTTATGACAGTTTACTGTCTACACCTGGCACAACTATTATTGAGCAAGCTTGTACCATTCTGAAGTGTGAGACGCCATCATTCAACATTCAAGTGATGAATGTGCAAATGCAGTCATCATCAGATTCTTGTGGTCTCTATGCCATTGCTATGGCACACGATCTTTGTGCAGGTAAAGACCCTTGTTGTATGGCCTATGATGAATCCCTAATGAGAAGTCACCTCGAGCAGTGTTATGAATCAGAAAAGCTGTCACACTTCCCCAGAGCTAGACGCTCTTGCAGTCGAAGAATCTACAAAGATGTACAGGTTGCAGTGTACTGCATTTGCCGCTTTCCGGATGTACATATATCAGAAAGATTTGGGCACATGGCAGAGTGTGATACTTGCAAGCTGTGGTATCACCAAATTTGCCTGAACATTCCTGACCGAGTTTTCAAGAAAACAAGGTCTGCGAAGTGGACTTGCAGTAAATGCAGCTAGACTAATAATCAAACTTCATTTCTTCTTAATACTAGTGTCATACTCATGGATTTTTCTCACCTCAGTATCAATAATATGTGATTATGTTCTCTAGTCAAGACGTCTATAACACTTTGCTCATCATGGAGTAGTACAATCTACAGCAGGACGTGTACTAGTGTCAGCGCGTAGTGTAGTGGGTGTGGCCGATGATGATCAAGAAGTGCTCCGCAAACTGGCTGGCCTAGCTTTCTAGCCAGCGCGCAAGAAGTTACTAGATTTATTCCGTGTGTCGTGCGAGACTTGGGCTATCATTAAATGCTATCAAGATTGGAAGCAGTGTCTGCCGCTTGGAAGGAGACTGGCGTGCCGAGGAAACATGCAAACGGCCGATAGCATGTTTTATCAGCAGTTTCGGCGGATCGCCTCTGGTCCAATACTTTGCAATGCTATTCGCTTCTAGTTTGGTTTCCAAGAACCCCATTCAATGCCTAGTAGTTTGCAACAAAACCAGGCTCTATTGCATGTACTGCCTTTCCAGCAGAGCGGCCGATCTTCAATGGTGACCGATAATTGGTGGCTTACTCTAGTAGCCGGCTTAGAGCGCCCTAGGAGAGGTAAGACACTAATAGCTAGGATCAATTCGTAAAAATTGTTCTATGCAGTAATTATACTGCAGCATGAGCGCATAAAGCGCCCATGCATTAAATTTTGTTCAAAAATTGAAGATCTACACGTGCTGGACGTGTTACTAAAGATAGATCATAGAGCTGCCGTATGACGTCGAGCTCAGCATTACCGTCAGCTTGAGTTTTTTGCCTAGAGCCGGGGTATCAGAGGCTCTAGGAGGCAAGCAGCAGCTGCTTTCTACACACGCGTTGACTTCCAGACGATCGCCATGTGCTCGTGCACAACCTGTAAAGAAGCAGTGTGTCTGCTCGTGAACGGCATAGATTCCGCTCCGCCTAGCTCGTGTCTCGATTTAACAGTTTCCACAAGCAATAGCGATCGTTTTGTGTAGTTGCTTGCCTCCTAGAAGTCTCTGACTGCCCATTTTAATCAAATGCGTGGGCGCTTCCAGCTATAAATTCTAGTTATTTTTTCTAAAAATAATTTTTACAATCAACTTTGATTCAAATTGTGTGAGTCAGGAATTCTGCATCATCACCGGTACAGTGTATCAGCTATGGTTTTGAACACAGAATGATTAGCAGCACTTCTCCTCCTGCAAGTGATGCAAGTGATGATAGTTTTAAATGACATCAGATAAGCACCTACCATCTCAATTATAACTTTTCCTGATCATAAACATCCTTGGAATCTGGCTTCAATAACACATCATGATCATCTTCAAGCCTTCTAAATCTGGTTAATGCTCTATTATTATTAATTTTTATTTTTATACCGCAATAAACAGTTTTATACTGCGATTTAACAATTTTTATAATGCGATTTAACAATTGACATAATTATGCTGTAACAGTGAATGGTGTATTCTGGATACTGTATTCACTAGTAAAATGTTTATCTCTCTAGAGAATTTTGTATCCCACTGCTTTTTCTGTATCAGTCCTACTTACTGACAGTATCATCATTAGTTCAACTGTGATAATATCTCCGCTGTAGCAGTGTACTTTAGAACAACTAGCTCCACTTTCTCGGTTTCTCTATATAGCATCAGTAAAGTGTGTATGGTGCGTACATGCCTCTATTATTGCATGCTTTTACCAAAATCAACCTGTTGCCTGTTCAGGTAATTGTTTGACACTTAAAAATAAGTCAAAACAAATTCTGTTGGTTAATTGCACACAGTTCTAATTATAACAAGCTACTCTATTCAATGATAATTCACAACTGTCAATATTATTATTTTATATGTAGCTAGCGAACGACAATAATGAAGAATTAGGGGAATAAGGCATTATTCTTTAGCGAATAATTGCTAGTCAAACTTGATTATGGCTTCCTCCTGCAAAATGTGAATTTAATATTATTAAACTAAATGTATCACTGAATATTATTTACCATTTCAGTCAGTGCTGGATTATGGAAACCAGTCATCTCAATTGGTTCATCTTTTCTTGACATTGGTTCATCACAATCCCTTGTGCTATACTTAGTGTAGTCACTCAATGTCTTGCTCTTACCAGAAATTTTAAAGCTACAAATAATTATAGAGAGAAACATGTAGAGAATTGTAACAAACACATTATTAATTTTAAATTCTGAGTGTATGCTCTTATCAGTGTGAAAGTCAAACTCACTACACCACTGCTGTGATGACAATGATAGTAACCAGTATTCCCAGTACAACAGCTCCACCCACAGCTCCTACTAGTGGTACTACCAGTGATGACACTTCTCGTGCTACTGGAGGAGGTGCCATGGTACCAGTGACTACTGCAACCATACTGGTACTGATTACAGTAACACTTTCAACAACAGAAATATCAAGTGATGTAACAATTATTGAAGATGAAGGAGTAGCCATTAGAGTAAACCCAGCATCTTGATAATGTTTCTCTCCAGTCTATGACATGTACAAACACATTAACAAATTATGCAAACAGTAAAGTGCATAATGGATTTTGTACCATCACTGATTGTTGTACGGTTGCCAGAGCAATGAATCCCTGCTGTGTCTGTATGTAGAACCCAACCACTAACTGTCCTTGAGTGTTACGAGACAATAAACTGTTTGGTATCGCCACATCTTGCTCACTGACTGACAGATCACTGATTCTAGAGTAGAGTGTCATTACTAGCCTGGTTATTACAAGCACTGTTCTATACCTCACTGGTGGGTCTCCATTGGATGGTACTATGGTACACAGGTTAATAGAACAGTACTCATTGATGACCATGGCTGTTGTAACTCTGAACAACTGCTGCCTTGCTTGCTTGAACTACATTACAAGGTCAAAGTAAGCATTGCACAGATAATTGTACTGGTCTTACTGTGATTTCCAGTGAAGTGATTGTAAAACTGTATGTGTTGTCTTGAGCAAAATTTGGCACAATTTGAGGTGGAGCAGATGGTTCCTCTTCAATTCCTATCAACATGTATAAATCAATACAATAACAACAATCATGTAACATACTGTGACAGGTTCCATTAGTCAGATCATATCCTGGTACACAGACACACTCATATGATCCATGAGTATTAACACATTCACTGTTATCAGAGCATAGACTACTACCATTGAGAGCAGCTAACATACACTCATTGACATCTATGAAATAGAGCAAAGGAAATTAATTCATGATAAAGAAATTTTTACCTTGACAAGTCAAGTTGTCACTTTTAAGTATAAAACCTTTTGTACATGAGCACTGGTAGGACCCATCAGTGTTAGTACATTCTTGTTCACATGGACTAAACATAGAACACTCATCAATATCTGCAGTAAACAAGCAAAAGATCATCCGTTAGTATAAAAATATTGTCCGGCTCCACAAACCAGTGCATTGTGTAATGTTGAGAGTATATCCTGAAGGACAGAAACATTGTTGAGTATTGTTAACAATAGCACAACCATCAGAACACCCATGATTAGAAGCACACTCTTGAAGAGCTGAATGATATTATTTCATAAGCAATAACTGATGGTACAATGGTACATTCACAATGCATACCATCACATGTTCTGTTATCACTGTTGAAAATGAATCCCTGAGAGCAGCTGCAATTGTAGCCACCCTCAGTGTTTGTGCACAACTGTTGGCAATCATTAGTTGAGAGACACTCATTCACATCTGTTCACAAACACGTTTCTCATGAGTAAACACTCATCAAACAGATGTACATGCTCACCTATGCACTGGTTGTCAGTATTCAGCTTGTATCCCAGCTCACAGCTGCATGTATAGCTACCAGCACTGTTGGTGCATACTTGATCACACACACTTGAGTTCACCTGACACTCATCAATATCTGCAGTCACGATATTGTACCACACATGATGCGAGTTGATTCAGTTCATACCTAAACACTTGATTCCATCTCCAGTAAACCCGACAGGACATGCTCCACACTCAGCCCCCACTCCAGGAGCTGGCACATCACGACAACTTGATTCCACATAGCACTGTACAGCTGAACAACCATCACGATCCTCCTCACAATATCTACCAGTATAAGCTGCAGCACAGATTAACAACATGTTGTTTACATTGGACTATAGTTACCTTGACTACAGGCACAGTTCATGATTACTGTTTTAGCATCAGATGAAGTAAGCCCTTCCAGTGTACAGCTTCCTCCATTGGCACAGGCACAGATGTACAGTGTGGGAGTGATGGTGGATGATGCACTGTGTGGGTCAGTGGCAATGATTGTCAGTGTCTCATTACTAGTGACCACTGTGGGTCTGTAGTGTACAGAGTATTGGCTGTCTCCATTGTTAACAAGACTAGCACCAGTTGGCAGTCCTCCAACAAGAGCCACTGTGATGTTGCTGTCAGTGTCCTCTACCGTGAAGTTGAAGACATTATTCTGTCCCACCATGACAGTAAACGAGTCCTTTCCAGTAATGTTAGGAGGAAAGTTATCTACGTATCACAAGGAAAGTAAAATGATTTGGTATATTAATATGCCCGATATGCTTACTCAATATTATGCTGTCCATTACATTAGTCTCAGCAGTTTTCATTGTAGTAACAGCTATTTCTTTATTCCCAGTCTGTGCAAAGTCATACAGACACTGCTTATCCTCTCCACAGACAGCAATCTGTTCACTAGTAGGGTTCAACTGAGCTACAAACACTGGAGTGTGGTCAGGATGTTGAAATATTGCATACGATGATCCATCATAGGAGAATAGACTTTCTGATTCTGACACATTCCCTAAATAGTTTTAAAAATATGGTTTACTGCAATTAAAATCGTTCCTACTTACATGATTTCCCAAATGAGAATATCTCCTCATCTGTCAGGTTGTCTGGCAGGCTATGGGTAGCTCCTCTCATCATAAAGTCATCAGTTTTGTCCCCATTATTGTTTCCCAGTAATCCTCTGGTCTGTCCCATAAACGAACGAGGGAGAGCAAGCACAAAGTTGAGTATACCAACAGATTTAGTGAAGGTGCAGCCGACTCCATTAGAGAATGCAGCAATGATTGTGTCCTGGTCTAGTCTTGTGAGTTCAGCCTCTGTGTCACTATCACTGACATTGTATGTACCATTGACTTGTGAGAGGTAGTCACTGATGTCTTCATCGTTATCTTCAGTACTGTACACTATGAACTCTCCTTGTTCAAGACCAACCTATTAAATAATTTTTATATGCATTAGGAAATATACTTGCTATGTAAGCTTCTATAAAATCTTCATAGTATCCCAAAATAACATCTAATTTCAGACAAAATTCTATAACATGCAAGCATAAAGCTATAATGAGCTTCAATGTCTAAAATGCAAAAATAAAAACAAGATTTCATTTACCTGAAAGGTGACTTCTTCTGGTATTCCAAAGGCAAAAGCAGAGAACTGAGTAGCAGAGTTGCTAGTAGACTCATTCACAGGAGCAGTCCTTCCCTGCAGTACAAACTGTGTTGTATTCGATGCTGGCTCCAGTAGAGTGTATTCTCCCCATCCATTGAACGTGTATGTTCTACCATCCAGTGTTGTAATGTGAGGATCGCCCCATCCCCAAGCTGTATGTGTATCATGAATATTAGCTTGGTTACTTTGGTCAGGCAGCAATTTAAACTATGACTGAAGTGTCATACCAATTATTTCTACCTACATCTAATTTGTCACTAAACCTTGGATGACTGCTATTTAAGATGACAGCTAGCCTAGGATCAATGTTTTATAGACAGCTGACTAGTGCTACAGGCTCACTTCTTACTGGTGGTTGGTATCCAGTGCAATCATGAGATGGTCTTCTAGTGTAGTATAAACTACACATCTGAGCTAGACCACAACAAGTATCCTTGAACATATGATCATCGTAAGGTAGTGGGTTTTTATCGCCAGAGTTCAAGAACAGCATTGAGCCTCCATCAATTCCTGAAGTGATCAAAGAACCGGCTACTGGGGAACTAAATAAAGGAAGAAATTACATTAAGTTGTATTTTGAAAATCATTGACATACCCCCAAGCAGCATAACAACACTTTTGGGTAAATTTTAGTTCTATATCTTCTATTTGTTGAGAAAATATTGAACGCTGTATAAAGCATAGACCTTGGGTAAAATCACGACGGAATCTACCCCAATCTCTCCATGCCTGCCAGGCAGTGCAAGGACATGGTTCTAGTTGCTTTGAAATCTCTTCAACATCATCATCATCTAGTTTTAATAGTCCTGGATCAAATCTTTTAGCCCACGATCGACAAGTTCGTAAGTTGATTCCCTTTTGATCTGGTGGAGGACTGATCTTGTACACGATATTGCTCCATGGCACCTGATAGAAGAGATTGTTGGGGCAAGCCACAGCAGTACTGATCACATCAAATCCTGATGCTGGGTGGTTAGTGTATGAGTTCCCTCGAGCATTGTATCCTACTACAGCATGTTGCCATAAACCACTCCATCCCATCGTATTGCAGTTGTATGTGAACACAGTGTATGTATTAGCACCATCAGTGATCACTACTGCCTGGTATGAGTTCTCCTGCACATTATAATAGTAGCTATAAATGTACACAACTATACTGTATTCTTACTTTCTGAGTGAATCCATTATAGTAGTTGTAGTAGTAGCTACCAATAGAACCATGAGGGTATGGATGCACATGGTCCCAATGTGCTACCAGCATCCACTGCCCAGTAAAGCTCTGTTGTGCTGCTTCATCATTCTGATGTTGTATAAATTTGCTGACTGTGTTGATCAGCTCATCACCATGGTTACTGTCTCCTAGTGTAATGTTAGCATAGTGAACTGAACCAGACCTGCGAATATCATTATCACTCCAGAAAGGTGCCACCACATACTGGTTCCTGGTCCAGTACCAGCTGGTTGGGAATCGGGATGGAGACGAATATGGCCATGGATTGGCAAATGATATTGCTCCATTTTCATTGACCTTGTATAATAATAATTCCAGAACATTAAAATACATTGCAGTACAGATAAAGCTTCACTTACAAATGCTTGTGTCTGAACACTGTTATCGAAAGGTAGACCTGTTGGTATTGTGATGGCAGGTGAAGAGCTGTCTTGCTCCATTGAAAGTTGAAGTGAAGAGTCTGTTTCTAAGAATTTCATATAGTCAACACCTATATTTGGAAGGAAAATAATACTAAATTATTACAAGATAGACTATATTGAAGACCTTCATTGATTTGCTGTGCATCAGAGCCATTTACTGTTTCGTTTTCTAACAAAATTATTAACCACAATAATGACAAATATTGTGTGACTTTAACGTACCAGTTTTAGTGATGTTGATAGCAACTTTGTATGTATCTTTATAATATTGTAACTGACTATTAAGCCCTGTATTATCAGGTGAGATCAGATCCAGTGTGATAGTAAAGTCATATTCTCCAAGCTGAGTGTACATGAGAGGAGAGTGTATGTTGACTGGTACATTGACTAGAGTGTAAGTCTGGTTTAGAAAACCGTCATAGCAACGGTCAATATGAGTTTCATTGATGTTTAGCAGAATATCAATAATCATTGATTCCGTTCCATTAGGAGCTGTGAGAGTGACTACTGGTACAATAGTGTTGTTGACTGGTAGATCAATACCAGAATAGCTTGATACAACTGACAAGCGAGCTACTATTTTTGCGGAATTTCCACTACCAAACCATCGGATAAAATCATTTGCTCTGGGAAAGTTAATGTACATGGTGATGTTAGTGGTAAAGATGGAGGGAGGTGCATTGAACGGGATCTGATGCATTGACTGATCATTGAGAAATTGAGCTGGATTGTAATAGGCAGCTGCATTAGAGATAGATACAATTGTCAGTATTATGTTGTAAAATTGTAAAACCTATAATGTTGTACGTGATGTAATGTACTGATTTTAAGACATACCTGCTTCACAGTATGCAGTTGAGTGACGTCTAAATGGAGCATGACCACATGAACACTGAGACACACACTCATGAGTAGCAAAGTCATAGAGCAGAGATGAGTCATCACATTCTATTATATAACAAGTAACAAGTTATTTCTAGTCTATGCTATTTCTTACCAGCTTTCACTCTCAATAATACAGCTGTATAAGCATAGTAGTTGTAATTCTGATCACGTGCATAGATATTCAGAGCGTGGTCACCAAGATGATAGAGCGAGTCACTAGTTAATACAAGGTTGAGTTTCAGTATAAGATATCGTGTTGTACCATCAGTACACTGAGCTGATGGTGTGTCTTGTAGCTTAGCAAACGAAGATGTATTGAATGTGATATCATAGTCATTCATATCTTGTGTTGAAAAAGTGTTGTTTGCTGTCAGTCGAAGTGTTGGTCGAATGTTGTGCCAGGTTGGGTATAAATCTGCATCTCCACTAATAATATTATTATGTATTACTGAATCCAAATATTCATGTATTCTCAATAATCCTGAGCCATTAGCAAGTTTTTTGGAAATAATAATGTTAATAGTGCCAAGTATTGAACCGGGAGTTGATTGTGGAGTAACAGTAATGATTTTACCATCAAAACCGAATGAAACATCTTTTTCTGTAGTTAAATCATAATTACAATAACATACAATAAGTCGCATTCATGTCAATATCATTACCAAGCAGCCAAGTTAAGCATAATTGTTTAATGTGTACTGCCTGTCAAGCCTCATCTTACCTGTAGCAGTAGCATATCTTATGCACGAACTATCTGTTGAAATTTCGCAAATAGTGCAGGTTTCAACACACTGTCCACTGCTGACCTCATACAGTAAGTCACCATTGCAACCTGTATTAAATCCAAAGATGACGTGAACATTTAATAATTATTATTACACAATTCTATACTCACCACTATCAATGGTCAGTGAATCAACATATGCATTAGCATAATGTCTTGTTCCTATCAATGAGAGAATGTTGGCATGCAATTGAATTGAGACAGAACCAGTCACATTGACTGGAAAGAATTTGATTGGAAAGTAGAAGTATGTTTGATTTTCAGCTGAGCAAGAAGTGTTATTGACTGATGTTAAATCAGCAATCATCAAATTTTGATTATGTGACACCTGTTCATTTCTGAATTCAATTTTGAGGAAAGACCGCAATAGGGATAGTTCAATCGGTTGATACAAGTAATACAAACTGTGGTATCGGTATGTGTTGTCTTGGTTTATATAATAACTGAATCGAAAATCACTCAAATTTCTGACTAAATTGTCTTCAATAACCAGATTTACAGCAGATATTGGACCCTTGTTCACTGATCCAAATAAGCTGAATCTATTTTTGCTGAAAAAGAATTGATTTCCTAAAATAGAGAAAAAAATTAATCATTCAGCATTTCTTACACAGCTGTACCACAGTATGCACATTATTATGGAGGCACGGTAGTGCCTCCCTATGAGGGATGAACAGATAAACAAGATGGCGGCTACATACAATGTATTAGCTTTCAAACGCGGCAGATATTTCGCCTGGTAATGAATTTTATACGTCCAAAAATTCTTAGATAGGCTCTCTGGCGTTGTCACATCTTACAAGGAGATTGCTCGAAATTGTTACTAAAGTGACGAACCTGGAAACGGTGAAAATCGAGTTTCTCGTCATCTTCGTTCTTTTCTTCTTTCTAACGATTCCAATTATTAAGTTCAGTTATTAAAAAATTTCCCGGCAAATCTGACTTAGTGAGATGGTACTTCGCTTTCGCTGCCGCAAAAAGGAACGCTCCCCAGCTTGGTATACATCGTTCGATAGCTATTTTACTCCTCTTTCTTAGGGAGGGACTTTCGCGTCAATAAGATGTGTTGTAACTTAGAAAATTAGTGAAAAGATTCAACTTTGCATAAAAAATACTTCTTCAGTAGTTTCGCCCTTAACTGCTACTGTAACAGAGCTGCAAAGTGCGTGCAAAAGACGAAGTAGGTGGATGTGACATACGTTATGATATTGGTTCATGCCTGCGAACTACACAGCAGTAGCGAAATCGGAAGATATCACTGGGCCGGCGTGCAAGTGACTAATTTTCCCGCGTCAACCCGGTTCAACGAAGGCCGTTTGTCTAGTAAACTAGTCTCTATCATGGTCTCAGAGGTCAGTATATAATTTCACCGTTGAGTAAATCGACAAAAGACGAAAAAAGTTTTTAAATCCTTGCAGTAGTTCCAATGATAATGGCTAATAGTAAAGCATACAGATACCGTTTTAAAACGAGTCGGAAATTTTTAACCAATTCAACTTAGTTGCAAGGTCGTAACTTTGCTCTCCTTAGGCCAATTCCTGCAATTCAAGCACCATTCTGATCGCAGAAGACAGGGCCGTTTAAAGGAGATCTGGAAAAAGCTTACATCAGATTTTTAAATTTTCGTCTGGAATCGTTATTCTTTCTAAACCTTCGCCTAACTGCGCAAAGTCGGGAGGGTCGGCCTAAATCAGGTCTTCGGCCCTTGGTAAGCCTAAGGATCGTCGGGAGGGTTGTCCTAAACCGGGCCTTCGACCTTAGCTAAAGATCGTCGGCAAAGTTTCTCATTTCCTCGTTTCCGTGTTAAACGGGTCATAAAGGAACGGGGAAATGAGAAACGGAAACGAGGAAATGGAGAAATGAGAAACTTTCCCGATGATCTTAATTAGCTAGAGGGCCGAAGGCCCGGTTTAGGACAACCCTCCCGACGATCCTTAGGCTTACCAAGGGCCGAAGGCCCGGTTTAGGACGACCCTCCCGACGATCCTTAGTTAGGAAGACCCTCCCGACGATCCTTAGACTTAGTTAGGAAGACCCTCCCGACGATCCTTAGTTAAGAAGACCCTCCCGACTTTGCGCAGTTAGGCGAAGGTTTTTAGGGTCTTGGGTTTAGGGTTTAGTAGTTTCTAGCGCAATAATGGCGCCATTTCCTCGTTTCCGTTTCTCATTTCCCCGTTCCTACTTTTAGTATGACCCGCCATTATTGTGATTGCGCAATACGCACGTGATGACCAAGTGGCTATAGCTAGCGCACGTGACAAAGCATCAGCTCTTGAGTATCGCCGCGCCGTATGGATCACGGAGAACACTTATTTGTCTGAAGAACGATAAGCTCGTGTAGGATCACCATTCTGCGTTTGCCAGATAGTTATAACCGCTACAAACTAGTGTGGGCGGGGCTCGTATACACTACATTCATGCATAGATTTATGAGACTACGTAACCGGGATTGGAAACGGTGCATGTGCGTTGAAAACTCCGCGTCCGTTGCTAGGGTGGACTTGCAATATGGCTGTCAGCTGCGCAGCAACGGTCAAACGACAAACACAGGAGACTCCTGCACGCACAGCAGATGCTGTGCGAATTGGCTTCACACGTCAGAGATGCTTGTTTGTGAGCTGATCGAAGCTTGATCGATTTTTCGTACTGTAACAGGCCTTTTTGCCTTGACACGAACGAGAAACCCGGTATTTCACAGGCACACTGAATGCTACAATCAAATGCATCGATGCTCCTACCCATTCAGTTGTATGGAACAATTGTCGATCTTTTAAACTGCAAGGCTGTCTTGGCTCCCAGTTGCTTTGTATTGTCCAAAAAGGGATTCCCGTGAATCGACTAAAAACAGCTAAATTCTCTACTCTAGCGACAATTTTGTTCTACACAAATTGCTAATGCAGGCAAATACTACACTACTTTATACAGCAGGCATTGGTTGACACTTAGAAACAACCAAGTAAACCACCAGAAGCTTCAGTAACTCACAGGAGGGATCCCTGCAAACGAACTGTTTGTTTGGAAAGGAAAAACTGCACGCAAAAGACTCTTTTAAAGCGATCTCGGTTTTAAGCTTTTACCATCACTGAGAAGAGAGCGCATTGAGTCTGATAAGCTGGTTGGATTTCTTGAAGCGCCTTGAGCTTTCCAGCAAACGAGTCACAAAGGCCAAAAATTAGCCCAAAAATCAGCTTTTTCGATCGGACGCTGAGTGCTTCACGTGGTTTGTACGCGTTGCTATTGACATCAGACCGTCGTTTCCAATCCCGGATACGTAGTCTCATAAATCTATGATTCATGCGTAGGCGAGCTGATATGTACAGCAAAGCAATTTTAGCTACAAGTTTAAAATTACTAATAATAAAGAAAAGCCGTCTACAACAGGAAACCTAAAATAAACTAGGCACCAAAGGTGCTGATGCCTCGGTGGAATTCCATTGTACACAGCAGGACTAGCTCATGAGCTACAGTAAACTCCGCCTATTGTACAAGCTATAATAGCACAATTCCTGTACAGTAAAAATGCAACCATTTCACATACACAGCAACAAACTGCAGCTGTTATACCTTTCTGTACAGCAATCACAATGCAGTATAATAGTCACGGTTATGCAATGCAATTCCTGTATAATGAACAGATTTCACAAAACCCTCGGCGTGTTGCACATTGGCTCCTTAGTTATGGTTTGCAGAAGGAGCTTTACAGCTAAAGGCAACCTGCTTGCTATTGAAACTGCACTGCTAACCAGAAGACAGCAAAATGCTAACCACTTTATAGGCGTGTCATGTGGGTGTGACCATGCATGTGAGTAGGTAGCCATTGCTAGCTGTAGGCTGATATCTACGCACACTCAGAGCTGTCCTGCTGTTTAGATGGAATCTACAAGTACCTAGATAGTCAAACATTGGCGCTTTTGTAGTCAGAGAGGTCCAAGATGGCCGTCAAGGTGAGCCAGCCATACATAACTCGAGAACGAAAGCACTTTAGCAAAATCCACGAGTCACATTGCAAGCCATTGTCGAGCTTGTCATGCTCATAACCTCACCAGCGCGTAGAAATGATCGCTGATCTCTGCAGCTCGATGGACAGAATGAATGAATGAACGAATGACAAACCAAGTACCGTAACCCTCGCGCATATGCGCCGAGGGTTAATGAAATTAAAGCTGAAGAGCGCTGCAACAAGCTGCAATACAGCACTGTTTGCAGAATAAGCTAGTGGGTTGCAACTATGCAATCAGAAGCCTAGCAGTGCTTAGTCTCGTCCCCAGACCACACCCCCTCGCTTAATTGCTCGTGAGAGGGTCTGGTGGCTTTAGTTGCACTTTCCTGGGCTTTTCGTGTGCAAGAGTTACGTAACACTAATGAATCCGTATAAAATTAATGTTGGAATTTGCACCTGCAATGCAAGTGTCTAGTATGTACTTGCGCGTTAGACGAGGGAGACAGTCTACGAAGGCGAAGACGTCTAGACAGCAGGTATAGACTCTAGCGTTCTCCAGTCGGGAGGCCGACGAAAACGTCTTTCCCTTGACAAACTCAGGTAAGAGCAAGACGCACGCTGATTGTCTGTCAGACTTTCATAACCGATGCTGACAAATGCAGCTCTGATCGCGGCACGGTCGAGAACGTCAGGCAAAAGGCTACAGTCATATCTTCAATGCCATCATTCTATTATCGATGTGGGTTAATTGTATTACGTAAGACTTGGCCTTCTGACCAATCAGATTCTATCCCAGACATTCCGGGGAAAAAGTTACTTCCTGGCCCAAGAAAATCGACTAAAGCCACCAGACCCTCTCACGAGCAATTAAGCGAGGGGGTGTGGTCTGGGGACGAGACTAAGCAGTGCTAACCACATGGAATTCTGTTGGGCGTGCCTATAATCAACACAGCACGTGAGCGCTGGTGGCTAGCTTGCTGGAGCTGGCGCTGCTTAGCGATAGCACGATTGATTTCTCAGCACTCACTGTACTACCTTGAGTAAAGAATTGTCTTACAAGCTATGAAGAAGACCATAGTAGACAGCTTTATCTTCAGCGAAGTCCCACAATGCTGAGCGAGTCCAGCAATGCCATTCAAGGTAACGAAGCTTTGAAACCAAAAGTCTATCAATTCAATTCCGAGGCAACACCGAGTTGAACATGTATTGCAAGTATCAGCGCTTAGTTTTCAGCCGACGCGGAGTTCTGCCTGCGGACAGAATGAAGCACCAAAGGTGCAGATGCCTCGGTGGAAAGCAACCATTTCACATACACAGCAACAATCTGCAGCTGTTATACCTTGCTGTACAGCAATCACAATGCAGTATAATAGTTGTTGAATGCAATTCCTGTATGATGAAATTAAAGCTGAAGAGCGCTGCAACAAGCTGCAATACAGCACTGTTTGCAGAATTAGCTAGTGGGTTGCAACTATGCAATCAGAAGCCTAGCAGTGCTAACCACATGGAATTCAGTTGGGCGTGCCTATAATCAACACAGCACGTGAGCGCTGGTTGCTAGCTTGCTGGAGCTGGCGCTGCTTAGCGATAGCACGATTGATTTCTCAGCACTCACTGTACTACCTTGAGTACAGAATTGTCTTACAAGCTGTGAAGAAGACTATAGTGGACAGCTTTCTCTTCAGCGAAGTCCCTGAGCCTCGAGTGTCCAGCAATGCCATTCAAGGTAACGAAGCTTTGGAACCAAAAGTCTATCAATTCAATTCCGAGGCAACACCGAGTTGAACATGTATTGCAAGTATCAGCGCTTAGTTTTCCGCCGACGCGGAGTTCTGCCTGCGGACAGAATGACAGAATGACAAACCGACGAACTACTGTATGCCTCGTGGCTCCGCCCACCGAGGCATAATGACAGAATGACAAACCGACGAACTACTGTATGCCTCGTGGCTCCGCCCACCGAGGTATAATGATGGTGGAAAAAGACGGCTCACTACATGCATGATATTGAACTGCACTTCACCGAAAAAGAAAATAAGGACACAAACAAGAAAATTGAAAAGATTTCTGTTGAAATCAAAAGGATGTAGTGATAAAGAAATCTACCACTGGTTCACAATGTAAACCAACATGGAACAAGCATAGAATGGTAACACGATTGACTTGCTAACAGACCATAGATCCCTACATCAGTGGCAGTACATTATATTATCAATATTTTGTCACAAGCTGAATTCAATTCAATGCACGTCTGGCGTCAGTCAATAGCAACTAGCTGAACTAGATATAGTCAGCCACAGCAGCCACTGATGTAGGGATCTATGGTCTGTTTGCAAGTCAATCATGTTCCATGCTTGTTCTTAGTTGGTTTATATTGTGGACCATTGGTGGATTTCTTCATCTCTACATCCTTTTGATTTAAATCTTTTAAAGTTTATTTGCATACGTGTACCTAGCCATATTCCTATGCAGGCCTGGGAACAAGGCTAACATGTACCTTGTATGCACTTGGAACTGGTAGAGTCTCCATACATTCCACAAGGACATTCGGCCACGCAACTGTTACTAGCAGGACTATAGAACTCTCCAACAGGACAAGATTCTGCAAATTAGAATTAAAAATTATGGTATGTTGTAATTGTAAGTGCATGCGTGAGTGAGTGTCATTTATTCTTGCGTGCAGGTTGCAACAAATCTATACTTAGCCTGAACTAGTATAATAGTATAGTAACATAAAATAATGACATATTATAACATGGTACTAACCATTACTGCTGTTGTCATTTTGTGCTGATCCAAAATAAAAGCAAAAAGCCAACAGCAGCACCAGCTGTAGAGTAACAACCCTACACTCCATGGGGATCACAATCATGCATGCAGTGTAAGTTACTGTGCAAGTGTGCCCTATAAATACCATGCATGAATTCTGTTGACGTCATTGATCATTACCATAACAACACAATGCATGTATATAAGAAGTGCACTTATACTTAATACTGAACAAACATTTTTGGGAAAATCTTTCTATTACCATGGTATTTTTAAATACAAATTGCAGTTGGCACTTGATCCTACTGATAAGTAATTGTACGTCAATACACTTAAGTACATAAGTTACTACATAAAAAGTTGTATTATTACATTAGGAAAATAATTTGCAAGTATGGCATGCCATGTTTCTAAACACACAATACTGCATTAACAGTAATTTTTAAAGATATTTATGAAATATCTAACAGTCGCTGCCTCTTTTATGAACAGTCAGTGATGTTTACTGATCAACTACACATCGTTGAAAATAATATAACTGTGAATTCTGGTGTGTGGGGAATTATTGTTATAAATATAATTTTGTTAATGCATTGCATATAACCGATTTTGATTAATATTATCTCCCTAAAAATGCTGCAACTAATAAATTGAGCTAATAATTATTTTCTAAAATACTATCAATAATGCGGCTGTGGGCTCGGATTTTTGCCAGGCCTAGTTTTTCCTGAGTTCTGATAGGTTTAAAACTTGATTAACAAATTTCAGCACTTTAAAACCGGTTGTTAATACGTATAGCTTGAATTTTTAAACAAGAAGGAAGTTAAAATTGAACTTTGATTCAAATTGTGTGAGACAACATAATTATGAATTTTACATCATCACTGTTACAGTGTATCAGCTATAGTTTGAACACTGAATGATTAGCAGCACTTCTCCTCCTGCAAGCGATGAACCAAAATTAGTTGCAACTGATACGTGAGCACCTACCATCTCAATTACACCTTTTTCCTGATCATAAACATTCTTGGAATCTGCCTTCAATATCTCATCACGATCATCTTCATGCCTTCTAAATCCGGCTAATGCTCTGTTTTGCATATAAATTTTTATCCTGCAATTAACAAACAACCACAAAACAGTAATTTACTAAAGTTTAAAAATAACTCACCACACCACTGCGATGATAATGATAGTAACCAGTATTCCCAGTACAACAGCTCCACCCACAGCTCCTACTAGTGGTACTACCAGTGATGACACTTCTCGTGCTACTGGAGGAGGTGTGCTAGTGACCATTGGGACTGTACTGGTGCTGATTTCATGAACACTTGATGAGCTTGCCATTGAAGGCAAAGGAGTAGCCACTAGAGTAAACTGAGCATCCTGATAATGTTTCTCTCCAGCCTATACATGATGATATGAAAGTAATATAGATACAATTTCAAAATTTCATACCATCACTGATTGTTGTATGGTTGCCAAGGCAATGAATCCCTGCTGTGTCTGTATGTAGAACCCAACCACTAACTGTCCTTGAGCAATATGAGACAATAAACTGTTTGGTATCGCCACATCTTGCTCACTGACTGACAGACCATTGATTCTAGAGTAGAGTGTCATTACTAGCCTGGTTATTACAAGCACTCTTCTATACCTCACTGGTGGGTCTCCATTGGATGGTACTATGGTACACAGGTTAATAGAACAGTACTCATTGATGACCATGGCTGTTGTAAGTCTGAACAACTGCTGCCTTGCTTGCTTGAACTGTAAAAAAATAAATCAATCAACTCCAAAAATTAAAATTCTTACATTAGTATCAGTTATTGTAAAATTAAATGTATTTTCTTGAACAATGTCCTTCATGGTTCGTGTTGAAGTAGATGAAGCTTCTGCAAAAAAATTATTTATAATTTTATTTCTTAACTTTGTCGATTTTACTTACCAGTGATATTGACAGTTAGATTAAAAGTATCATCAGAATCATATTGTAGAAGAGTGTTAACCCTTGCGTTATCAGATGAGATCAGATCCAGTGTGATGGTAAAGTCATATTCTCCAAGCTGAGTGTACATGAGAGGAGAGTGTATGTTGACTGGTACATTGACTAGAGTGTGAGTCTGGTTTAGAAAACTGTCATGGCAACGCTCAATATGAGATTCATTGATGTTTAGCAGAATATCAGCAATCATTGATTCTGTTCCATTAGGAGCTGTGAGAGTGACTACTGGTACAATAGTGTTGTTGACTGGTAGATCAATACCAGAATAGCTTGATACAACTGACAAGCGAGCAACCACTGTAGCATCTCCATTGCCATACCATTGAATATAATTTTCGATTCCAGCAAAGTTGACGTATATGCTGATGTTAGTTGAAATAGTTGGTATAGAAGAGTTGAATGGAATCTGTACTGTTCTCTGATCATTGAGAAACTTAGCCTCATTGTAATAAGCAGCTGTGGGTGCAAAATAGGGAATTTACATCAAAGTCAGTGAAATGTCAATGATGATATTTAATACCTGCTTCACAGTATGCTGTTGAGTGACTTCGAAATGGAGCATGACCACATGAGCACTGAGACACACACTCATGAGTAGCAAAGTCATAGAGCAGAGATGAGTCATCACATTCTAAGAATAAAGACAACTTCGTAATCACTGTGGATAAAAAGTAGTTTAATTCTATACGTACCTGCTTGAACTCTTAGCAGCAAAGCTGCATCAATGTATTTGTTAAATCCATAATTTATGTACATATTCACAGTGTGGTCACCAAGATGATAGAGTGAGTCACTAGATAATACAAGGTTGAGTTTCAGTATAAGATATCGTGTTGTACCATCAGTACACTGAGCTGATGGTGTGTCACGTAGCTTAGAAAGTGAATATGCATTGAAAGTTATACTGTGGTCATCCATTTGTGATGAGATGGTGTTTTTTGCTTTCAGTCGAAAAGTTGGTTGAATGTTGTGGTAGTAGCGAAATAGAGCATTGCTATCGTTATGATGAATTGCTTGAGTGTATTCATTAACCCTCAACACATCCGTTGAATAGTTAGCATTGATGTAGACATCAACAGTGCCTATCATTGAACCAGGTGTTGATTGTGACGTTACTGTGATGATCTTAAGGTCAGAGCCAAAAGCTACATCACTTCCTACATTAGAAATTATTCACGCAAGAATCAAAATACTGATACCATATTTTCATTGTAGTACTAGGCTTTCTTTGACTTACCTAGACTATCAAAAGGTTGACACGAACCACCGATTGAGAAGGCACAAGAACAGGTTTCAACACACTGTCCACTGCTAACCTCATATAGTAAGTCACCATTGCAACCTGAAGTATAAAATAGACAATGATGGCTGACGTGTCTGCACTTACAATCTCACACACAGTGTATAAACTCACCATTGTCGACATTTAAGGAAACATCTACTGAAGATACATAGCTTAAACTTGTTACTTGGTCTAAGATGTCTGCATGCAAATAGATTCTAACGGAACCAGTCACATTCACTGGAGTGAATCTTATTGGGAAATACAAGTAAGTGCGATTTCCAGCTGTGCAGGTGGTAGCATTGTTTGTTGTCAAATCAACATTGCTCGACCCACGACTTTGGGGCATCTGCCTGTTGTTAAACTCAATTTTCAGGAGTGAGTAAAATAAAGATGCCAAGGGGTATGAATTGTAGTTATCACTGATGTAGTTGGAAGCTATGAAACGGCCAAAATGAAACACACTTGATGCATTTTTGAACAAGATGTCTTCAATGATGAGATTGACAACATGTATTGGTCCATCATTGACAGATCCAGCAATGTTTAATCTGCTCTTACTATAGAAAAACTGTCCACCTGAAATATTCAAACACACAAACAACATAAATTCAATTAAAAAATTATGAAGTTTATGTACACGTTAATTATACTATAGTTCTGTGTACACATGGACACACCTTGTCTACACATGGCACTGACAGCATCTCCATACATTCCACAAGGGCACTCAGTAACGCAGCTATTGCTAGCAGGACTGTGGAACTCTCCAATAGGACAAGGTACTGCAAAATTGATGATATGTTGGTAACATGCCTTGATATAATGATATTCATCATTGAGTATTAACTGCTTACTTCTTCGGTTATCTTGTGCTATTCCAGAGCAGCAGAGAGCCAAGAGCAACACCAGAGAACTAGCTAAACACTTCATGATGAAAAATGATAGCTAGTTACTTGTCAGTGATACTGTGTGTACAGCCCAAGGAATGAATCCCAGTGCCTTATATACTAAGAGTTCTGCTGATGGAGACATGACAACATGATACCATAGCAACAGTCATGATTGTTTTGAAGTATCACCATGTACAGTCAACTGGTATTCAAAGAATCTATTACAGTAATATTTCAAGGCATGTCATAGTAGTGTTGCTATGAAATTTGTGGGCGGCTGATTATGTGTTAGTGGAGTATAAGATTTCAGACATTAGGTGCTAATTATTGACCAATCATAGAGCATGACCTCATGCATGTAGTATTATACTTCCAGTTGAGATCATTCTAACTTGCTTGAAGCTTCTTAATACACTAGGAATTAATTCCCTGAGGCAAACATGTCTCCTTGTAAGCTACTCTGCATTGTCTGCAGGATAGTTGAGCAGATGTTACTGTGGTATGTCTCAAAGAAAATATGAGACAGAGCACAGGTATTGTCTAGTCAAAATGTCTGTAACTAAGTGAGTCACCAACTTAATTGATCAGACAAAGCATTGGTAGTTGCTTATGTAAGGCTGAAGCCATGTAAGCGAAATCATATGCACAATTCAGCTGTGGGTATCAGGGAATCACTCTAGTGCATCTCCCTATGCATGGGGATGGTAAAGAAAGATTGCTAAAATGCGTACTTGAAAGCACAAACTGCTAGTCTTAGATAACCAGTTATTATACCAATGTTAGCTAAGTGCAAGTCATCACTGGTTTATTAATCCTGCTACAACTATATATTTTGATCGTCATGCTACTAGCGTACAAGCCAGATCTGGTGAAGAATCTAGAGCCGGTGAGAAATATGAGAGTTTCAACACTAGAATTACAGACAGTGCATGCAAGCAGAAAAGTGGATATGTCTTATGTGCATGCAAGCAACCACTGAACAGATGCATCTATGGCTGCTTGGAATTCTTGCAATGTGTTGTTCACCTCGTAAAGCATACCACAGTTACCTTGATGTGGTTGTTTACACCGTTACAAGCCCGCCCACGCATTGTTCAACAAGCCCGCCCACGTACATTAGAGTCGATCGAGTCTGCAATTAAAAAATCAGATTCAGCGGGATGGCGACTCAGTGTGTAGAGTTGCTTGGTACGGACATAGAACAGATAGACAGAGAAGCGCACTTTTGCAGGAAAAAAAGATAAAACGTTGAAAATTAGTGGTGGTGCCTACGAACGCTTATAAACTATATTTTATTCTAGTTACATTCGGTGCACACAGTACAGGTTTGTTGTCAAGAAGGCACAGCATCGTGCTGTCATAATTTCAACACTCTTCGAGGTCGCAACAGCTCCTTTGCACCATTCGAGGTCGCAACAACTCCGATTCAAGGCGGAAAAATGGAAGCGGGCGGGATCTCAGAAACACCACAATAACCGTTTTTGTCTCTAGCGCTCTTGTACTTGGTGTGCAATTACATTGCTACCCTACTTAGACAAGAAGTGCATGAGGGTGTACAAGACCGCTAGAGACCAACAACTTTTATTGTGGTGTCTCTGAGACCCCGACCACTTCAAATTTATCTTGAAACGATGCAAAGGAGCTGTTACGACCTCGAATGGTGTTAAAATCACGACAGCACGATGCTGTGCCTTCTTGGCAACAAACCTGTACTGTGTGCACAGTGCGCACCGATTGTAACTAGAATAAACTAGCAGTTCGTAGGCTCCACCCCTAATTTTAAGCGTTTTATCTATGGTTTTACCATAGATATTATATTGCCTACGGACTGGGATTGGACACTAGCTCACGTGAGCGCATAGTAACAATACATTTTTGGTGCGTCCACACCGCGTTGCGCTTGACCCAAATGCCGCAATACATTTAGCGAGTGAACTTTGTGTACCTCTACTGCAAATACGAACTGTTTTTAGTGTACGCTGTAGCTTTATAATTGTTATTCACGTTGATCAATGTGGTGTAGGCATGTTTTTCAGCGCCTAGGGCGATACTGCAGTGCAGAATTCGTACTTGTTAGTGACCTTTTTTGTGTACCTCTGGACGCAACATGACAAATATCCGAATAAATTCAATACCTTGGAGCTACTGTTCGATGATTCGAATATGGTTTAGGCTATAATCTGTATGCAGACAAAGCGTTATCTCGTTGCAAAACGCCTTTGATTCGGGCAGTTTTTGTATTAAGTAATACTGTAACCATGCAGAACCACGCCGTATCCAAGGGCAAAATTGACCTCCGGCGCAACGCGCTGTGTACACGGAAATGCCCAGTGTCCAATCCCAGTCCGTAGGCAATATAATATCTATGGTTTTACTAGTCTCGTTCCCAGACCACACCTCTTCCGCTTTGCTTCTGAGAGGGTCTGGTGACTTTAGTTGCACTTTCTTGGGCTTTTCGTGTACTAGAGTTACGTAACACTAATGAATCCGTATAAGTAAATGGCTGCTACACACAAGTGTCTGGTATCGTATGTAGTTGCGCGTTAGACGAGGGAGACAATCTACGAAGGCGAAGACCGTCTAGACAGCAGGCCTGAGAGTAACAAAACACAGACTCTTGCCTTCTCCAGTCGGGAGGCAGACGAATACGTCTTTCCCTTTGACAAATTAAACTCAGTAATAGCAAGACGCTGATCGTCTGTCGAACTTTCATAACCGATGCTGACAAATGCAGCTCTGATTCGATACGGTCGAGAACGTCAGGCATAAGGCTGGCTACAGTCATGTCTAGGTATCTTCAACGCCATCATTCTATCGATGTGGTTTGTATTACGTAAGAGTTGGCCTTCTGACCAATCAGATTCTTTTCCTGACATTCCGGGGATTGTCTTCCTGGCCCAAGAAAATCGACTAAAGTCACCAGACCCTCTCAGAAGCAAAGCGGAAGAGGTGTGGTCTGGGAACGAGACTAGGTTTTACCCAAAAAGATTGGCGCTTCTCTGTTTCCGTTATATGTCCGGACCACTGAGCAACTCTACTGCGCCATCACGCTAGATTTTTTTCATTGCGGACCCTACGTGCATAGCGGCTACGTTCGTTCGGGTGCGCGAAGCATTTTGCAGTCATCAGCATTCAACTCGGTTCTCAGCGACAATATGCAATAGCTGCCAGCAAGCCTACATGCAGTGTAGGAATAATATTGTAGCAAAATACGATTTTTGTGAACTAATGCTCTATGACTGATACCCTAGGCCTTCCTTTTCATAATAGTGGACTCTTCCATCACTTTGCGACTGGTTTTAGGAAAGAAGAAGGAAATAAATCAATCATCTCATACCGTATTGCATAACGTCTATTAAGAGTTGTACATTACGAATGCTATTATTCCTATGTTCACACTGGCAGTTAATAGCTAACTATCCTCACTGTTGTATTGTGTATTGCTGACAGTTACACCACTTACAAGCTATAGCATTGTATGGTATCTATGGAAACCAAGGATAACTTTCTCATCTATAAAAAACCACAGCTAGCTAGGGCAAAGTTAGAAACTGCATCTATTGATTTGAAGATTGTAGAGAACCAATAATTCTTTCAGAATGAAGGCAGCATTTCTTCTTGTGACTCTTATGTTTGCCATGGCAATGGCTGGTGACTTTAGGATGAGAATGAACAACAATGCTTGTTGCAGCTGTATGACCATGTTTAAGGACAAGAAGTGTGATATCACAGCTAAACCAGGCAAGATAGTTGAAGTGAAGTGCACACCACTGCAAAATGACTGCACTGGACCAAATGTTGCCCAAGATTATCAGTAAGTGATAACAATACCAACTGATGTTATCATAAACGTGTTTGTTCCTATGCACATTATAATTTTCTTTTGTCTCTCCATCAGTGCTGGTGTTTATTGGGGAGATGAGCACTACACTCTCACCAATGCTACAAAAGTTGAACCGTTCACTTTGACCCACAAGTTCGATGATGTCGGCTGCACTGACGTGCTTGTCATGTATGGCAACTACTACCCATACTGCGGTGAATACTACCGTGAGATTGTCACAATCTTGCCTTGATCATGATGATGAAAACAGACCATGTCAATAATGTGACTGCAAAATTATTGTAGTAAAAATGTCGTAATAATTTGCTAATAATAAATACTCAAATTATGCTAATGTTGCACTCAATCGTGGTATTATGAACTTGACATCGTGTGCACATCACTAAAGAGCAATTTCCCATGTGCAAATAATGGTCAAAATAACATTGTGCACTTACATACCACATCACTAAGCGGCTGCACTTGACGTGACATGTTCATCACAATATTTTACAGTTTTCAACGAACAAGTGCATGTACAAAGTTAATATTCTAGTCCACAATGAGAAATGAATGATACTTTTTGCACAAAAATAATAAATTAAAAAGAGGTCAATGATTGATAACAGAATTATACTTGATCTTGATTTTTGATGCACACACACACACACACACACACACCATAGTATGCGTAGAATAGAGAGAGGATCGAAAGGAGAGAGAAGTCTACAAAGTACAAGGCTAAGTCGGTAGTGGAATCTTCTTCAGTGGAAATCCTTGTTGTAATAATTTTTTCACAGCTTTCTGTTCATCTGTCGACCGTAATACCTGAACAGAAAGATACAAGATTATAAGCATGTGTTCGGCAATATTGCAGTTTGCAGCACAAAGATTTTACTTTCAAAAGAATGAGTATGATAGTAATATACAATACAATTTGTAGCACAAGAACAGGTAATGTCAGTATTTCAAAGAGAAGTTCTAGAGGTTAACCATAAACCAGTAGCAATATTGCTTCCTAATACTACTCCAGATAGTATGAATTCGATTACTGAGTTGACAATGTTTGTATAGCAAATTGGTTGCCAAGGAGATGCTCCAGCACTGAAAGCATCCCAATACACAAGCCTGGATACACTAATAAACACACTTACATCAGTAATGATTTCTGCATTACAACCAGGAAAGAATTTCTTCAATCTCTGAATTGACTCCTCTACAAGAAAAAATAAAGGTCAACATTTACACATAATGTATGCTACAGTCCGATTACAATAGCTACACATGTACATGTAGTAGTGCTCAAGGCAACATAATATACAAAATTAGATATGTGAGCGGATTTGAGAAAAGGGGTTTTCAAATGGTTGCTACTCGGTCAAACATTACTGAAACTAAATGAAATTCTTTTTTATGTATAATATTCGATCATTCTGCTTGCGTTATATCAAATTTTTGAGCTATGGTACTAAATTTGGCTGAATGGCAGCAAGTTGAAAACATGCATACATGTACGTTCGAAATTGCAGGAGTGAAGTGACCCTTGTCTC